>JARHVA010000975.1:287500-387500 GCA_037957365.1 Torreya grandis | reverse complement strand
TTTGTAGGTTTATATCTCTATCAAGCACACTTAGGATTTGAAGGAAAATAAGGTTGGTTTCTAACATTATGTGCATCATCAAGGTTTAGGGTCGTAAAAATAGAGCAAATAGAGATAAATGTAGGGGATTGTACAGTCAATATGCCCTATTTACATGCATGTCATTACCAATTGAGAGCTCAATAGCAACTAAAAACACTAAGACAAATTGACATAATAAATCTAATGTAGAAAGAGAATCAATTCTAGAACCAAACAAATAATAGGTGTGCTTTATTTTGATTTGCACTTCTAGAATATAATAATAGTTAGATAATAAAATAGAAAAGCTAAGTATTCATTCTTTTATTGTAATTACTATATTTATCATATGACACTTGTCAAATCAATACAATCAATCTTAATATTTTACATTCAGATGTATGTTTCAATGGTATATCTTAATTAGATTAATCTTACCCATTAATAAAAGTTTCTTGCATCGGTGGTGTTGGTACCTCATAATGTGTCCCACTTTTTGGTACATAAGGGACAACAAAAAATGAAAATGTGAACATTTCTCAATTTACATAGACAATAGTGACTTAACATTATAAAATGTGAAAATGATGTAAACTAATGAAATGTTGCATTTTAAGTGCAGATTACGTTTATTTATTTTTGAAAAAATTTATAAAAAAAAAGTTTTTTAATAGCTAAATACATAGTGTGTATGTTTTGTGTACAAATTATTTTATTGAATACTTGATTTATCCTCATAATTTTCTCAAGACATAATATTTTCTCAAGAATTATTGCAAAGAGGTTTCAGAAACATGGATGTAGTACATGATTATTTTTTAATAATTTTTTTTATTAATTTTTTAGTGATCAAGGCAGGGAATATTAATGATTATGACTTTTCCTTGTGATATATATATATATATATATATATATATATATATATATATCAAAATAGACAATTTTTTACCATTGGAATAAGGATATTAAAGTCAAGTGCAATGATATTTTCCAAATTTTTTGGCCATAGTCTCTTATTTTTCCTAATGCCTCAAACATATGGTACTTCATTTTATAAATAAGTATATTTTACTAAATAAATGAAAATAAATATTGAATATTATTAAAATTTATAAAAAAATATATTATTCGAAAGCTCATCAAAAGACCTATTTATATGTAGAGCTACATATTTTTATTTTATTTTTTCATCCTAATACGTGGCATCTAAAGTGGCAATTTTAGGACAATAGTAACATTCCACTTGAATGGGTGAGGATTTGATGCCATATGGGGTTAAAACAAAGGGGGTTCAAATGAACCCCCTTTGTTATAACCCCTCAAAATATATCATTTCATTGGCCACTTTATTTAAATTAATTAAATGAATAAAGTAAACATTTGAAACCCTTTGTTCAAACCCCCTTCATGTGAACTCCTTTCGTTCTAACCCCTTTTGTTCTAAGCCCATTCAAAAGTACACATGGGGGTTAGAACAAAGGGGGTTAAAATGAAGGGGGTTTATTTGAACCCAAACTTTGTTTTAAATTTAGATGGACTTAACCACTAAGTGGGACTCGTTTATGTGCTTTAAGGGTATTAAAACATTTCCATGCAAATTATTTGATAAAATTCCTAATTGCATCTTAGTTTTTTTTTCAACCTTCATCGTTGTCTCTAATAAATAAAAGATATAAAATAATCTTGAAGATAATAAAATGAAAAATTGACTATGAAAATAGGATAAAAATTAGACAAAACAAATAGGGTAGGTTTTTTAAAATGTACAAGTTAAATGTATGTTTTAAATATTAGACACATGCAATGGCTAGTAGGCCATTATGTTCAAATATAAATAGGAGGGAATTGCATAGTGTGTATTATTATGGGTTCAACATATATGTGAATACACACTGTGAGATTGGTGAAGATTACCATGCCTATTAGAAAGATCAATAACATTATCATTGGTAAAAAAAATTAAAATTTTAATTTTTACTTATTTTTATATATCATTTTTTTCTAAATTCCCTTATTTATTAGTTATTAAAATAATCATTAAGTATTAATAACAAGGAGGAGGGTGATAATGAGGAGGGTGATAATAAGGAGGGTATCAGGATGAGTTGACATCATTTCTATGCTACTAGGAACTCAACATAAAGTTATAATTCCCAGCTTTATTTTTTCAATTACTATTAATATTATTTTATTTTTTAATTTTTTGATAACAGTTCCACTAGTTATATGGACCCATGTGATGGTGAGGCTAGGATGGGTCGATGTCCTTTCTCTACTACTATGGACCCAAAGTGTAGGTATAATTTTTACTTTAATTTTTTCAATTAAAGTATTTCAGTTAATATTTTTCTATTTAGAGTTTTGATAATAGGTTTACTAGCGAGATGGCCCTATGGGAGGATGAGGCTAGGTCAATTCAATATATTTCCTTTGCTACTAGTGAACTGAAAAAGATATATAATTTCTATTTTTCATTTTTTAAATTGAAGAATTTAAATTACTTATTTTCTAAACTTATATTTTTGGCCCCTATCCATTCCTTATGATTTCCCTACATTGACTAGCATGACAGGTGTAAAAACCTCTTATCAGCCTCTCACTTGTTATGCATAGAAGGGTACACATTCTCAAAAACACCATGGGACCATCCCAACTATCATTGATGATATTATCCCATGTGATTGCTAGGTGGAGGGTGGAGAGGCCTAGCCACACTTGGATAATGATTATCCCTCTCATATGAAACTAGATGATTACAATAATTGAGAATACATATATCTTAAAGTGAAGTTATATGTGAATGATGAGATGAAAATATTGGAGGTTTATTAGGTATAGTGAGTATTTGAATTTAAGTTATTTAAGTTTTAACATTTATATTACTTAAGTTTTTAATTTCATTTTTTTAATTTTTTTCATTTATATGAAATATATTTGACATTTGTATTTTTTTATTTTATTTATTTTAACCAAAGAATACAAATGAACTAAAAAATATTATTTTGTGAAGTTCCTAATCTTGCATCCAATTTTTTTATGAGTGAGCATAGACAATGGTCACAAAAAAAATTAATAAGAATTCAACAAATCCTATTATAACACAAAAATGATTAGAGGCTATGCAAAACTATGATTAACATAATAAGGAGGCATACAGGGGCAAGGTCTCCAACTACTAATTAATTATTATTATTATTATTTTTTATCAACTTATTATATATTTATAACTCTATGATTTATAACTTTCATACCATAAAAATACAAATGCAGAGAAGAGAAGATTTCATACCCTTAGCACATAAAATTTATATCTTCAAAGATGTGTGATGATTGGGCTCAAAAATGATAGAAAAGAGGTTGTAGGTGAGTTAATTTTTTTAGTGAGATGTGAAAGTTTGTAAATTTTCTATATATAAAAATTATATGTTTTGCATTTATTTAAATTAATGTGGGGATCAATAGTAAAAGGCATAGATCCCAAGAAGCAAGTGTACCTTAGGGGAAATTAGTGACTCATCTCTCAGGGGAAATAAATGAAAAGATTTTGCATACAAGTTTGTAATTTTCTTATAAGTTATTTTATAAAAAATATTATACCTCATTTTATGACATAATTTTAATTGTAGACGTGACACTATGATTGTAGGGCCACAAAAGAAATGAAAAAATAGTTGAAAGCTCTAGGATTGGACACAAAATATTGCAACATGTGGGCCAAGTGTAATGGCTATAGATGTAGCACAAAGTCTCCACCTGAATTGCCCAAAAGTGAGATACGAAGGACAATGAGCACACAAAGTTATCCCAAGGTCCTTTACACAAAAATAAAAAGAAAACACACTAAAGGCAATTATGGGGGCACAAAGTCTCTCCACAGTTGACTTTAGGACACCTTCCTGACTACTTTCACTAATTTTGCTTGTTGAATTAAAGGAATAGAAAATATATTAAGGAAAAAGACATAAGAACAGTTTCTCCAACAACAAAGATATCACAGCACAAAGTCTAAAAAGTCACTTTCTTATTCTAATAACGAAATATGATTAACAATCTGAACTCAAATTCTCAGTAATGCCTTTCAATTTGGGCAGAGTTTTGTTTCTGATTGTTAGAGAGAGATCCCTTTACACTAACAAGAGAGTCCCTTATATAGCCTCTTCAAGATGGACTTTGGAATAGTAACACATCATGTTGCATTGAATTTTGTTAAGAAGACAGGCTGGAATTTAGGGGCATCTACCCATTTGCTTTTCTCAATGTAGAGAAACAAGTCACGCTATTAAAGTTTTCATCTTTTAATATCCACCAAGTAGTCAACTTCTAGAAACATATTTAATGCACAAATGTTTTTTATCCTTCCTCATCGCTCCTCCTTTTTTGGTTAATTAAATTGGTTCCTTGATTTAATTTGATGTTATGTTCCTTAGTCGCTTCTTGCTGATCTTGGCCTTAAAGCCTTTGAATGCATTTGGGTCCATAGATTTAAACCTACAAGGATCAATAGCTATTTCATCATTGTGACTTTGACATCCATGAGCATGTCACTTTCCTTGGCAATTCCTTCAGCTTTGTTGTTTGAGCTTTCATAAAGGGGACCTGCCCTTCGGGCCTTGAGTAATGATCTCCTTTAGGTCGGGAAGAGCCCCCCATAAGGGTTCTACCCTTCAAGCAATTTTTAGATGGCCTTCGGGATTCTTACTTCTGGCGGGTTGCTAAGTTCTTTGGCTCTTCTTTAAGGCTTTTCAAAATCAACAGCTATTTAACGAACCTTAAAATTGACGTTCACACACCCGTCACTACGTTTGAATTTTCAACAACTAGTTCACCGTTTTTGACTTTGACGTCTTTGGGCATGTCACCCCTTGGGCTTTCTTCAGCTTTCTCTTGATTTGGCCTTTTCTGCTACTTGCTTCCTTCAAATTTCTTGTTTTGCATCCTCCCAAAGGGAAGGTGACCCTTTGGCTTTGGGGAAGTGTCCTTTTATTTGGCAGCTGATAGTCCCCCATAAGGGCACCTACCCTTCAGGGTCCTTCAGTGGCCTTTTGTCTTTGGAGTCCTTTGGAGCTTTCTTGCAGACATTTTATTGCAGACAAAAAGTCCGCAAGAATTTTTTTGGCTAGCTTTGTCTTTGGCCTTTAGAAATTATTTTGGGCTTTTCTCCCATGGACTTTCTCTAATTTCTTCAGACTTTTTGTTTGAAGGAATTCCTTCAAATAAAATTCTGAAAGAATTCATTTCTTGCATTGGTCTTTGAGGGAGTTTCATTTGTAGCCTTTCCAAATTCCTTCAGGCTTTTTGTCCTAAGGAATTCCTTTGGACAAAAAGTATGAAGGAATTATGCCTTTGTCTTTTGTCTACCTTAAACAAAATTCTAAAAGAACTTACCTTTGTGGCTTCCTTGAAAATGAACCTTCTGAAGGGTGTTTTTTGTTGACCAAGTGCCCTCTGCAAGGGCACTTGTCCTTCGGGAGGCTCTCTTGAACTTTTACATTGAACCACTCCTTTGAACCAACCATTGAACCAAGATTTAAACCAATCTTTTGAACCAACTGTTGAACCATTTGATGAACCAACTGAGTGAATTGAAGCATTGAACCACTCATTTGAACCAACCATTGAACCAACCGTGTTGAACCTATTAAACCTTAAACTTGAGTGGTTCAATGGTTCAATCCTTGCTTTGAAGCTTGCCGCTAAACTCTTTTTGTTGAACCTGGTCATTAAACCAACTTTGAGATTGCCTAAGAGTTGAAAGCTTGCTTCTTTCCTGCAGAGTTCGTAGAAATCAACCTGTGAAGACTGTTGAACTTGGCCTACAAAGTCCATAGATTTCTCTTCTTGTTGAGTCCATAGATTTCTCTTCCTGCTGAGTCTATAGATTTAAGCCTACAGAGTCCATAGATTCAATCCTGTAGAGTCCTTAGATTCAAGCTTGCTGAGTTCGTAGATTTTTGAGAAGCTTGAAAAATGAGGAATTTGAATGCCCAAGACAAATTTCAAAAAGGGAAGAGATAATTTTTCTCTGTGGGACCAAAATAGTTCAAATGTTGCCCAAAAAAATGAGTGATATTTTTAGGAGACAACAGCTGGCTCTAGTTGGGTAACTTCTATCAATTGTAAAAAGAATTGAAGGGAGTAAAATCTAGAATCTCCAGTGTCTTCATGTGTACCATTGGGCTATGGAGTCATGTTACCCAGAAATGGAAGGCATCAAAAATGGAAACAAACAAAACAAAATTAAATTAAAAACTATACAAATATACATATGTACAGATGTAATGATCTGATACTTCAAGAGTTGAAGTGTTTCAGATGCTACTTCCTGAGAGGCAGTGAAAATAGTGCTTTATTCTAATAAACTAGCAAGAAGACATTTTGTCCCCAGAAACGGTGACAGGCGAATGGAACTCTCCACCAAGAAACCAATTTTTTGCATCTTCTTCTTGCCACATGGTAGGATGTGATTTTCAATTTGAAAGCCATAACTCTTTGCTTTCTTGGCAAAGGGTTCCTTTGCCTAATTTTGATTTGTAGCAGCATGGTCCATATCAAACTCCTGACAAACTATCAACTTAGCATCTCCTTTGATGTGAAAGAGTTTGATCTTTTCATCTTGAGCAATCTTTAATTCGAGCAACAGAGATTCACATCCAGTTGTGTTGTTGGTGTTGCTAAATTATAAATTGCATGAAGGAAGAATATCTCCTTGAGGAGATATCAACACAATCTCAACTCCATCATTGGTGGAAGAATTGCTGCCATCGGATTTCAAGATCCAAGCATCATTAGAAGTTGATCTCCTATCATATTTATCTTAATTAAAGATGGAAGATCCTTCCTTATTTATACTACACCCTACTAATTCTCTTGACATCTTGTTTGGATCAATTCCTAGATTGTCAGCTACAGGACTTTTATCTGTAGAAACATGAACATTCTCTATAGTCAAAAAATAATTACCCCTACCTGAAGACTCAAACAAAATTTGTGCTACAGGGGTCGACATTTGGGTGACCACATATTTTGCCTCCTTTTTAGGGAGCAATCTCTTCATTATGCCTTGGACAGGAATCCTTTCCTTATATAGGTCCATGCTTAGTTATCTTCCCACGTCCTTGCAAAAATTTCATCCAAGAAAATTCCATAGAATGCTGGGACGTCAGCCACCAAGATAGTCATCTTGATTTTCTTGTCTAGAAAGGCTGCAAATGCAAATTGGGCATCTTTGATTTGCCCCAGCAGTGGTCCTTGCTTGTTCTCCATGGAGAAACATCTCCCAAATGTCTTGGTTAGTGTGAGGCCAAGAGATTCAGTTACTTTAGCAAGCATGACATTGTCAGATGTTCTTGAGTCTATAATAAAATTACTTAGCTTGTGACCATTTATTAACAGGGAAACATAGAAAGGTTCTATTTTCCCAAGGGTAGCTAGAGGAGTAATGACAAGATTATTTAGAATGGGCATTTTTTTTGGTGAGTCAGGAGTTACCTTTTTAGCTTCTTGTCTTATAGGGATAGTTTGGTTCTTGATACATTGGACCAACTTATCCAATTGATCAGGATTGGACTGCAAATATTCAAATTCAGACATCTAAATTTTGGTCTTCTTAACATGATCGATTATGTCAAATGGCTAAATTGAGCTAGGTACAGAGGAAGGTATTTCAACCTTTTGAGTTTTAGGAGGGATGGGAGGAGGGTTGGTTTATGAAATTAAACTAGAAGGTGAAGGTGAAATTGATGTACTTACCTTTTGGGTGATCACCAAATCCTTTGAATGGAAAGGCAGAGTGGCTCCACGCTTAGCAATTATAATTATTGGTTGAGGTTCTTCCTCTGTCTTCCCTTTATCAGCTTGCTGGACTGATTGGTTCTTGGATCTAGTAAACACTGCATATGATCCATCAAAAGCTTCTCCTTTGCTTCTAGGTTCATCCTGGTAATTTAGGAAACTAATGTGGGAGTCACCAACTAATTTGTTTTTATCCTCCATGAAGAGATCAACATTATTTTCTTGCTCAAACTTAGGTTGGAAAGAGAAAGCATGTTCTATTTCCAAATATCCAACTACTGAGTTGGTTGGAGGAGCTTCCAAGGCAATTTTCCCCTATGGGGGAGGAAGATGATTTTGTTGCCCTAGATTCTTGGCAGCATTGCCCTAATATGACTGATTTGGAAATGTCCTTCTTGGCATATCTCTATATGAAGGAGTAGAAGACATTCCCTGTGCCATTTGCTTTTTGAGAGTAAGCAACTCATTTGCTATATTTTACACCATTGGATCTATGGTGCCTGTAGATGAATATTTAGAACATGATGATAGTCTAATTATGTTTGGATCTCTTCTTATCTTCCCTATTAAGATGAGATCATCTTCTACCTCAGTGGCCAAAAGTTGAGCTATAGCAAGATCTATTTGACCAGCACGTCTCAAAAGAAAACTCACTTTAGGTAACTGAGAATTAATGAAGCATTTGAGATTCTCAGCTGTAGGTTGAGCAATTACAAGAATTATATTCCCCAGTTTGTCAAACTTGGCTATGAAGTCTCTCATTGGTTCATGAGGTTCTTTCTTCGTCTATGTAAGTTGAGCTAGAAGGGCATGTGCATCTTTTATAGATTTGAATTTGGCTTCAGACTTATCTTTGAGGGTATTCTAATCAGTTACTGACTGAGCTTGTAGATGATAAAACCAATCTACAGTAGCACCTTGTAATGTTTTTACAAATAGCTTGACTGCTACATCTTTAAATTCTACTCCAATTATGCCACAGGCTATGCTGAAGGCTGCAATGTGTTCATCAAGATGAAATTTCCCATCACCATAGAAGTTGGGGAAATTCTTCCTTGAACTATGTGGAAGCTCATGTAGAGGTGGAGTAAGATTGAGAGGACCAAAAGCATTACCCCAGGGACCTTGAACTACCATTATATGACTATGAAAAGGAGGAATAACAAATCTTAGAGGGGTAATTATTGGCAAAGCTTTATCAACAGTAGAAGTGGATACTTCATTTGGCAATGGAGATCTAACTTTAGTAGGAGGAAAGCTCTTGGTTCATTAGAGGCGAGATGGTGAAGGAAACATATCAAAATCACTTTATTGTACCAACTCAAATACATGATCAATAATACCTTTAGCCCTTTGGCTTCATGTATACCTTGAATCTTCCAGATTATGAAATAAAAATGGAAAAGAATTGACCTTGTTTTAGTTTAATCTTGAGGCTTTAAACTATGTGTTCTTTCATGGTTAGTGTGGAGGTGAATGGATAGGTTATAACAATAATGGGTTATATCCCAAGCATAATCACCAAAAAACTATTACATGAGGCTGGGAGGAAAATTGTAACAATGGGAAAACACTGGAGCAGTTCGTTCTTCCACAGTGGAGTATAATGGATAGGTTATAACAATAATGGGTTATATCCCCAACAGAGTTGCCAAAAATTGTTGGTTGATTATTTTGTCAATCAATGTACTGATAAACAAAATAGGTCTGATCAACCAAAGTAGGAAGATTGGTCATCCAAATGTGTAGGTTTACCACATCAAAAGGGGATAATCTCTCCTCTCATCAAGGGGAGGTTCCCTATAGATATGCTATATATATAGAGAGAAAATAATACTCAAGGGTAGGATAAACCATCCATCTCTCTTTCTTTAGAGATGATGCATGTAAATCAAAGGAAAAATCTCAAGGGAAATGATAGAAAGCACTCCTCTTCTTTCAGAAGTATTATTCAGCAAACCACAAGAATACTCCTGGTAGTAATTTCAAAATGTAACCAAGGACATAGTAACCAGCAAATTTAGATGTAGCACAAAGTCTCCACCTAAATTGCCCAAGAGTGAGATACAAAAGACAATGAGGGTGCAAAGTCATCCCAAGGTCCTTTGCATATAAATAAAAAGAAAACACACTAAAGGCAATTATGGGGGCACAAAGTCTCTCCACAGTTGACTTCAGGACACCTTCCTGACTACTTTCACTAATTCTACTTGTTCAATTAAAGGAACAAAAAATATATTAAGGAAAAAGACATAAGAATAGTTTCCCCAACAACAAAGATATCATAGCACAAAGTCTAAAAAGTCACTTGCTTTCTTATTCCAATAACAAAATATGATCAACAATTTGAGCTCAAAGTCTCAGTAATGCCTTTCAATTTGGGTAGAGTTTTGTTTCTAATTGTCAGAGAGAGATCCCTTTACACTAACAAGAGAGTCCCTTATATAGCCTCTTCAAGATGGACTTGGGAATAGTAACACATCATGTTGCATTGAATTTTGTTAAGAAGATAGGCTGAAATTTAGGGGCATCTACCCATTTGCTTTTCTCAATGTAGAGAAACAAGTCACGCTATTGAAAGTTTGCATCTTTCAATATCCACCTGGTAGTCTACTTCTAGAAACAAATTTAATGCACAAATGTTTTTGATCCTTCCTCATTGTTCTTCCTTTTCTGGTTAATTGAATTGGGTCCTTGATTCAATTTGATGCTTTGTTCCTTAATCACTTCTTACTGATCTTGGCCTTAAAGACTTTGAATGCATTTGAGTCAATAGATTTAAACCTATAAGGATCAATCGCTATTTCATCATCACAACTTTGACATCCGTGAGCACATCACTTTCCTTGGCAATTCCTTCAGCTTTGTTGTTTGAGCTTTCCCAGAGGGGACCTACCCTTCGAGCCTTGAGAAATGATCTACTTTGGGTCAAGAAGAGCCCCCCACAAGGGTATCTACCTTTCGGGCAGTTTTTGAATGGCCTTCAAGCTTCTTACTTCCAGTGGGTTGCTAAGTTCTTTGGCTCTTCATTAAGGCTTTTCAAAATCAACAGCTATTTTATGAACCTTGAAATTGACATTTGCACACCCGTCACTACGTTTGAATTTCCAACGGCTAGTTTGTCATTCTTGACTTTGACATCTTTGAGCGCATCACCCCTTGGGTTTTCTTTAGCTTTCTCTTGATTCAGCCTTTTCTGCTACTTGCTTCCTTCAGATTTCTTATTTTTCATCCTCCTGAAGGGAAGGTGACCCTTCAGCTTTGGGAAAGTGTCATTTAATTTGGCAGCCGAGAGTCCCCTGTAAGGGCACCTACCCTTCGAGGTCCTTTGGTGGCCTTTTGTCTTTCGAGTCCTTCGAAGTTTTCCTACGGACATTTTCTCATGGACATTTTCTTGTAAACAAAAATTCCACAAGAATTATTTTGGTTGGCTTTGTCTTTGGCCTTCAAAAATTCTTTCGGGCTTTTCTCTCGCAAACTTTCCTAAATTTCTTAGACTTTTTGTCTGAAGGAATTCCTTCGAACAAAATTTTGAAATAATTCTTTTCTTGCCTTGGTCTTTGTAGGAGTTTCATTTTCAGCCTTTCCAAATTCCTTTAGACTTTTTGTCTGAAGGAATTCCTTTGGACAAAAAGTTTAAAGGAATTATGCCTTTATCTTTTGACTACCTTAAACAAAAATTTTAAAGAACTTACCTTTGTAGCTTCCTTGAAAATGACCCTTCTGAAGGGTGCTTTTATCAACCAAGTGCCCTCCACAAGGGCACTTATCCTTCAGGAGGCTCTCTTGAACTTTTGCATTGAACCGCTCCTTTGAACCAATTGTTGAACCAAGCTTTTGAGCCAACCGTTGAACCATTCGATGAATCGACTGAGTGAACCAAAGCATTGAACCACTCCTTTGAACCAACCATTAAACTAAACATGTTGAACCCATTGGACCTTGAACCCGAGTGGTTCAATGGTTCAATGGTTTATTCCTTGCTTAGAAGCTTGTCGTTGAACTCTTTTGGTTGAACTTGGTCATTGAACCAACTTTGAGATCGCGTAAGTGTTGAAAGCTTGCTTCTTTCCTATAGAGTCTGTAGAAATCAACCTGTGAAGTCTGTTGAACTTGGCCTACAAAGTCCATAGATTTCTCTTCCTACTGAGTCCATAGATTTCTCTTCCTATTGAGTCCATAGATTTAAGCCTACAGAGTCTGTAGATTCAAGCCTGCAGAGTTCGTAGATTCAAGCCTGCAGAGTTCGTAGATTTTTGAGAAGCTTGAAAAATGAGGAATTTGAATTCCTAGGACAAATTTTGAAAAGGGAAGAGACAATTTTGGTCTAGAGGACCAAAATAGTTCAAATGTTGTCCCAAAAAAATGAGTGATATTTTTGGGGGACAACAAATTTGACTAATCGAAAGGTGTTGTATATTTTCTATGATTTACACTCTACTAGATTGGAAATTTAGAATGTGGTCTTCCCACCTCTTTCATTAGGATGGGGAGATATTGACACCATATGGGAATGTATTTGGTAGTCATATCCCATGTTTTCGGTACTCATGATCTTGTAATATTGCTTTGATAGTTACCTATTTATGTGCCTATAAATACTCACACATACAGTACAAGAAAAACAAAAGTAGATAGCATGTTATTATATTATAAGATGGTTAAGTTAATATAATAATAATGTAGGTTACCTTATTTTAATTTTTTTATTTCTTGTAAGGGTTTACAAAATGAAATTATAGGCATTGTGTAATCTTGTGTGTATGACATTTTTTTATTATGTTAGTGTTGACCATTTTTTCCCACGGGGAAAAATGGATCAACCCCCTATAATCAAAATATTTTATAGGGTTTTTTTTATAATTTTGTCATGTAGTTTCAACTCATTTGATGTCATTAAGTATGCCATTTTAAGTGGGTTATGGCATAGCTTAGTCCTTGTGTCTTTAGGTGTCTTAAAAATCATTTTTTAATCATATATGCAAGTAGTAGATTTTCATGGTGTTGAGTAGTTGCAAGAGTAGGTCCAGAAAAGCCTAAAGTTGCACTTGAGAGTTTTGCTCAACTTTTGGCCAAGTGATTGGAGCATTCAGATTTGCTTTGAAGTATTCCACACAAATCCCATAACAAATGTATAAGGCTTAATTCCTTTAGTACTTTTATTTTAGGTTTTTTGGCTTAAGTGTCTGGAATTATTTAGAACATTTTATCCAAAATAATTTTCTCAAAGGATCTTCGAAGGGCACTTTTCAAAGGTTATGAAGGGTATATTATAGTAAAGTGTTCTGTTAAAATTTTTACAAAGGGTATTTTTCTTGGGGAAATGTCTTATGCATTTTTTTAGAAAGATCACTTTTCCAAGCAAAGTGTTCTATACACTTTCCCTAAAGAATCATCAATTGATGAAGTGGACCTTTACAAAAAGCCCAATGGGTTAGTTTCTTTGGTAGGTACCCTCTTCAATTTTCCCAAAAGGTACTTTTCTTGGGAAAATGATCCAATGCAGAGTTTCTGAAGGATAAGTCTTCAGTGAGGTATACCAAGCAAAAAGTTTTGAAGGACACTTTTGGAAGTCCTAAAGGACACTTTTCAAAGGGCATATCCAAGAATCAGAGGGTTATTTCAAAAAATGTCAAAGGGCCATTCTAAGGGCACATTTCTTTCAAAAAAATTATTTGAGATAATTTTCCTAAAGGCAGATTTATTTCAAATCTTTTATCCCGAAGTAAAAGACTAAGACATGAATTATTTAAAATATTTTATCTATAATAATTGTTCAAGGCAAAAATAATTCAAACAAATTCATTTGAAGAAAGTGACTGAGAAATAAATCCCAAAAAAAAATTCTAGTGAAAGGTTTGAAGGAACTAGCTGTTTGGATTTCAAAATCCAAGGATGTTCATGTAGATGGCAGGTTTGGGCTCATGAAATAGCTATTTGAATCCAAAAAGTTCAAGATGGCCCTACAAGTGTCAATTTAAAGCATAAAAAATGACCATTGAAGTTCAAATATCTTAAGACGATCATGTTAACATCAAGTTAGAGCTTTGGGAAAAATCTATGTTTAAATTTGACAGTCCATGAGATGTCATTTACGTTATATGGGATGATAAATGACAATCAGTGGGATATCAAAATTAAAGATAGAGTAAGACAAATCTTTTTGATCTTAAATTTAATGCTTTCACAACCATCAGTGATGGTCACACTAAAGTCATTTGATGGGAGTGAGGGCATCAATTTTAAGATCATGAACTAGCCATTAGCTTTCAAATAGCAGGTCTCAACAGATCAATGATTGGCATTCGATCATGGATTCAAGATCAATGTCATACAAGTAGGTTAAAGAGTTAGAAGTAGGTCAAAGAGTCAGTAAATATCAAAAACAAAGGCATGATGGATAAGTGGCACCAATATGTGAGTCTAGGTAGAGGATCAATAGATCATGTTCATTCACCTCAAGTAGATTTTATGGTGCAAACAAGGGTCAAAAGGTCAAGGATCTAAGTCAGTTCTCAATGACTAATCAGAGCAAAGGTTGACAAAGTAAGTTTCAATGGGGTAAGGTAAAATAAAAGGTATGAATCAAAATTTGATCATGGTTCAGCTCAAACTATGTTGGGATATAAATATCAGAAGCACACAATTGATTACCAAGCAACTTAATATGCGGAAATAACCAGAATCAACAAGTAACTAGAATTCAAAAATAACACATGATATGAGAGACAATACACAACTTGTATTAATACTCATACAAAAAATAATACAATAAAGAAGATGCCACTTCTTCTCCACCACCTCTTCAGAGGCTTCCCACACCTCAAGTGAATAGTAATTCTCTCCTCAAAGCTCTCTCTCTTAGGTCCCAACACCCAACTCAAACACAGAGTTGGTGTTCACCTTACACCTGTGTTCAATGCACACCACAAGTGCTCCATGCACTCCACAAGTACACAAATGTACTTCAAGTAGATCTCCCCTGAACCTGCAATAACCTGCACCTCAATAGACCTTACTTATGGAAGGAACTACCTTGCCTTCCTCTTTACTCTGAGTACACACCTATACTCCAAGTAGATCCCCCCTGATTCTACTCCCTGTTGTGTTGCTATCCTCTCTGATCTTGCACACCTGCAAATCAATCTAGTTATGCACACCTGTGAACCTTGACCTTGCACACACATACACCTACAGATCAATGATCTTACTTACCATGTAGATCTCTTATAGAAGCCATGCTCACCTGATGACCAAGATCATACATACATGAAGAACCTTGTTGATTCTCCAATCCAGCACCCACACTTGGTACTGTGGCACTAGGAGGAACACACCATGCTCACCTCACACATAGAAGGAGCTTATATTATTGCTCTCTTACTCTCTAGCACAAGTTTACAATACAACCAATGAGTCTCTTAAATAGATCTCATGCAAACAATAATTAGACACCTAATTATAATAATTAGATCCATAGCTTCTAGTCTAAAATTGGCTCTAAACATGCAAACACTTAGTTTGTCAACAAATTGCCCATAACATACTCACAGCTCGAACCACAGGTGACCAACGTCTATCCCTGTCTGCTTGGGGGGTGCCGACGCTGGCTGACTTATGACTGATGTCGATTACCTTCCTATCTCCTCTCTGCCAATGTCGGTTGGCCTGACCGACGCTGGCGACAGTAACACTCTGCAACCTCCTCCATGTCTGCATCAGTGAAGCTTTTAGCTCCACAACCTAACAATATCCTACTTGGAGATAAATAGCTGCATTGTACCTATACCTATACCCCGTCTAATCTATTTCCTGGCTTGTATCCCTCTTCAAGATCAATCCTAAAGACAACCCACCACACAACCTATGGTGCACCCCCTGTCATCCGAGTAACCTGCCACATCTGAACCTATAATCCCATGTAGTGAAGTCCTAACCCTAAATAGCATGAATACCTGCTGCTGGTCCCTCTCAAATACTTGAGAATCCACTTCCTTGAATTGGCTCCTAACTCTCTAACAACACCCACTGCTTGGGCAAACTTAGGTTTATACTAGACCTCATGTGATTTCAGACACTAAACTATCTAGCCCTTAGTGTGCTCTGGCTCTGCATCCTGCGTAATGAACCTCACCAACACCTGATTCACATCAGCTCCCACTGGAGACAAAATCAACCTATGATCTCCCATGTCTCTCATGTCAAAGAATTTCGCTGCTCCAAATTCTTCATAACAAACCACTAAACTAATATTACCCTTAGCTCAGCAAAACCTTGTATGTACAACCCTGCTAGCAAGCATACCATCTACATACAGTAACAAAATAATGTCATGACTCATCATCCACCTAGTATGACAAACACAATGGTTACACTGACATTGACTAAAGCCATGCTTTGTCCTCCACCTGTCAAACCCTGTACCACTATCCTACAGCTACCTCAAGACCATATGACCTGGCCTTCCATCTCACGTGTCTATTCTCTTTATTCCTAAACTAAGGTATCCATTCGTCTCTGTACTTTCTTATCAGTTGGCAACCCTACCAAGTCTCTGCTTGGTCCTGCATCATATCCTACCATGCTCCCACTATTTCTTGGATCCTTCCTGCTCTGCAATCAACAACTAGTATAAAGAAAAGGAACAACGAATTTGAGGCTTACTTACCACTTCAGTCCTTCATATGGGCATTTGAGACTCCTTGACAGCTTGTTGTCCACCCAAAATCCATTACAGTGACTGACCTTGGTCACCACATAGTCTGCATCCAACCGACGTTAGTTCCCATGTGCCTGTTCCTGACTACCAACTCTTTCAACGTCGGTGTCTCCTATTGCCGACGTCGGTCCTCCTGACCGACGTCGGTCTTAACTATTGCCGACGCTAGTCTTCCTACCGACGCTAGTATCTATGTTTTCCTGTGAGTGATGACTTTTTACCCGCGAGTTCCTTTGAATCAAAACCCATGTCCAAACTGCCCTGCTCAGAAGTATCCAGCCCCATCCACTAGTCTTTGTCTACCATCTCCTCCAAGAACACCAAGGCTTTCTAGTTCTTAAGCCTGTCAAATATATCTATCTTCTGCTTAAGAACATGCATCTCCTTCCTACTCATGTGACCAAGCCTACAAAGCCACGTCTCTGCAATAGAAGAAGAATTAGTAATATAAACAAGTAGATAAAGAGTACCTATTTTATTACCATCAGCTAATTCAAGTGCATCCACTATGAGAGTTCTCATGCATCTCTCATCACCCAACTTTTCTAAATAAATTAGCCACATCTCCAAACCTGGGACCTGCATGACCTCCTTCAACACCCATGTGTTGGCCGCCTACAATTTTAGCTTCACTTCCCCTTTGCCAATTCTTTAGCAAGGCTCACCAGCTCCTCTATCTAGGGCTGCATGGAAAGAGGTAATAGAATCTATGAAACAAGATTCTACTTTATCCAAGAAACCTCTCAGAGCATCCTGTGCAACAACACCTGCAACACCTGCTTCTTCAGTTTCTTCTTGCTGATCTTTCACAAACCAACAATTTTCTTTTACCTGCTCTTTCTTTCCATAGGACCATAGTGACCATCTGTGCTTTTCAACTCCTCCATTCTTAGCTTACTTTGATCTGCCATTGCTCTACTCCCACTCAATCAGAAACCCCTGAGAGTGACCTGTAACCAAACACAAAACCTACTCCCTGCAACCTTAGCTCTAATACCACGTGTTGGAATATAAATACCAGAAGCACACAATTGATTACCAAGAAACTTAATATGTAGAAATAAAAAAATTCAACAAGTAACTAGAATTTAGAAATAACACATGATATGAGAGACAATACACAACTTGTATTAATACTCATACAAAAAATAATACAATAAAGAAGATGCCACTTCTTCTCCACCACCTCTTCAGAGGCTTCCCACACCTCAAGTGAACAGTAATTCTCTCCTCAAAGCTCTCTCTCTTAGGTCCCAACACCCAACTCAAACACAGAGTTGGTGTTCACCTTACACCTGTGCTCCACGCACACCACAAGTGCTTCACACACTCCACAAGTACACAAACATACTTCAAGTAGATCTCCCCTAAACCTACAACAACCTACACCTCAATAGACCTTACTTATGGAAGGAACTACCTTGCCTTCCTCTTTGCTCTGAGTACACACCTGTACTCCAAGTAGATCCCCCCTGATTCTACTCCTTGTTATGTTGCTATCCTCTCTGATCTTGCACACTTGCAAATCAATCTGGTTCTACACACCTGTGAACCTTGACCTTGCACACACATACACCTTTAGATCAATGATCTTACTTACCATGTATATCTCCTATAGAATCCATGCTCACCTGATGACCAAGATCATACATACATGAAGAACCCTACTGATTCTCCAATCCAGCACCCACACTTGGTACTGTGGCACTAGGAGGAACACACCATGCTCACCTCACACACAGAAGGAACTTATATTATTGCTCTCTTACTCTCTAGCACAAGTTTACAATATAACCAATGAGTCTCTTAAATAGATCTCATGCAAACAATAATTAGACACCTAATTACAATAATTAGATCCACAGCTTCTAGTCTAAAATTGGCTCTAAACATGCAAACACTTAGTTCGTCAACAAACTGCCCGTAACATACTCGCAGCTTGAACCATAGGTGACTGATGTCAGTCCCTGTCTGCTTGGGGGGTGCCGGCACTGACCGACTTATGACTGACATCAGTTACCTTCCTATCTCCTCTCTGCTAACGTCAGTTGGCTTGATCGACGCCGGTGACAGTAACACTCTGCAACCCTTCTGCAACCTCCTCCATGTCTACATCAGTGAAGCTTTTAGCTCCACAACCTAACAAACTATAGCCAATATTTTGAAATATACCACCAAAGTGGACATGTAGGCTCTAATGGTTTCATCTTCAGGACCAACTACCTAAAAGGGACCTCTTCTATCCACTATACATATCATGAAAAACTAGTTTAGAATGGTTTAACATCAGGATAAATCCCTAATAGAATGATTTGATTGTTTTAACCACATTGATGCCATAACCCAGTTGGAATGCTTGATTCTACCATTACAACCATTAGGTATGATCAAAGAGGGAATATTATAACTATGTAACAATTAAAAGTGATGGGGATCAATTAAATGGTCTGAAGAAGCATAATTGTTAGAAGCAATTATAACTATGGTTCAAACATTTGGACTGATTGATTCCTTTTTTCAATGTCAAGGCCCTTTTTTCTTATAGCCTTTTCTCTTATAAATGTAGCTCTTGAGCTATTGTAAAAATAGCCACACCATGTATGGTGAAGCCCTGATAGATTTATGTTATATTATACCTTTGAACATTAATACAAGTCTATTTTTTAGTTTTGAATAATTACCTAAATTTTCAAGTGATGTATGGTGATGAGAAGTGACAATTATCTATCCTTCCTTCCCTTGTCCTTTCATGTTTGAATAAGAGTTTCTAGTCTAACAGTTCATATAGAGTATAGTCTAGTCTGTAAAGGTTTTCATGTATATAAGTGTCCTTAGAGAGTGCCATCTACCCTCTAGCTCATTTACCAATCCAAAACTCATAAGTTTTGATTGATAGATATTTCAAGAACACAAAAATAACATAGTAACAATGAATTCTCTAAGAAGAGATGTTTTATTACTCTAGATCGCAATACAACTATATGCTTATCTATGGAAAGAGATGTTTAATTTCCATTTTAGGTTATATATTCATTTATAACATTTTTAAAGTAGGGGGAGGATGTGGAAGGTCACCAATCTTGAGGGAGATTAAGTGGTTCAACTTCTATGATTTAAAATAATTTAGAATTCAAGGAATTACTATTTTTAGAAACTTACTATTTTTAGACTGCACTATTAAAATTGAGATTTGGGGAAATTCCATTGGGTTTTTAGGGGTCAAAAACCATTGAGTTGATCTCAATTAAATCTCACCATGTTCTCAATTCTTAGCTTTCCAAAAGTTTAAATGGCAAGTCAATTGGAGCTACAGTGCAAACGTTATGGCTCCCAGAAGTTCCATCATCAATTGGGGTAGAACCATCATCCGAATTGTCACCTAAATTGTTTCCTAGATCATATACCTCATGTTATTATTCACATCTCACCTTTATATTAAAATACTCATGTTAGAATCTATTAAAATTTAGAGACTAGTTTGTATTTTTTATTTTAGTGTGGTAAAAGTATGATGGTCATGTGGAAGACATTCTCAGTACATCACCTTCTTTAGAGTAGGTTCAATTTATGCATTTTATAAATCTTTTACCATAAATAAACATTTTTTCTAAGTGGAAAACATTTCAAAATATATTCAAGGAACTAGCCCTTAAACCTAGAGGCTCATTTATGATATACGTACACCTACATACCTGGAAATGTTCCCATGTTGCCCAAATCTTGGAGAATCCTAAACAACCTCTTTTGGGGTGAAAGATTTAGCTATAATAGTTATGGCACACCCTCTAGGACTAACATTATCTTTAATAAAAATTGTCAAGTTGAATGTTGGTATTGACAACATCAACTGCAAAGTGGTGTGTTAATCAACATTTGGTAACTCCTCAAATTAAATCTAGTTTTAGACCATTATTTTATTACAAACATGTCCCTATAATTCATGGTCCTCACTAGGTCATCCTATTGTAAACCATGCAATCCTATTAATCCACCCATACAACCTGATATCCCTCTTGTAATTCATTAGCCACAACCTAATCTACCCTTCAAAGAATGAGTAGATTTTTCTAGAGAAGAAGAAGAGGAAGAGGCTAAAGAAGTTGAAAATATTGAAGAAGAAGAAGACATGGCTAGACCTCATGCTTTCCCTACCTTCAATAATGATAATCTAATATAACTTCATGATTATTATGCCATCCCTCCTAATGCCATAAAAGGTGTGCCCATATTCAATGGTGAGAGTCATATCATACCTAGTGAGCACATTAGAGATGTCTCTAATTTTTTTAGTTTCTATAATATTGTTCGAGAGAACATTGATATTAGGATCCTTTCCATGTCCCTTAAAGGGAAGGCTCTTGATTGGTATAGGACTCTACAATGGGGATGCATCATGACATGGGATGAGTTTGGAGTGTTTCCTGACCTCTATATTTGGGAATGAAATTGACCATGATTCTCTCATACATCAGCTTAATGTGATAAAGAGGGGACCCAAAGAAACAATGCATGAATTCAACAAAAGGTTTCAAAAAACTTGGCATAGGTTACCTCCTCCTATGAGACCACCTGCTAGTTTCATGTACCCTACTTACTTAAGATCTATTGGGACTGAAATTAATGTTATGCTTCAATCTATGGGAGGATCCACCCTTCCTGAAGCATATGAGCTTTCTATCAAAGCTAAAAATAATTTCATCCAAGGTGGAATATTTCCACCTAAAGTTTCTATACCTCCTTTGTCTCATGCTTTTTCTAGTACTCCATATGTATCCCAAGTTATTAATGCTAATACCAAAACTAAGGTGGCTCCTAGGAAAATAGAGAATAGTGTTGATTGGAAAGTAAAGTTCCTAGCCTTATAGGCTCAAAATAGATAAGCTAATGTGCAACAAGATGCTTATCAAAACCCTTTTCACTATCAAAAATATTATGGTCAATAATATGTAAGAGGGAGAGGCCAAAGGCAATTAATCTCAATAGGCCTGCTAATACATACAACCCTAACTCTACCACTGATGCAAAAGAGATGGTACTAGTTCATAGCAATTTGGTATAGGGAAAATATTGGCAGCAAGACCAATTCATGGATGCTAATAAAAATGGAGAGCAAGATTTGGTGTTTCAATGGGTAGTTACCCCCCTCCTTTCAAATTAATATGAAATGATGATGCAAGCTAATAAAGGTTGGTAACCTCAAGGAAAGATCTTCACCAATTTTCTTGTTGAAGAAACTATTGTGCTAAATTAGGGAGCCTCTAATACAGACAATACAAGGGCTAAGAATAGGGCTCTAGGAAATGGAAACAACATGCTTGCAATCTCATCCAATAACCCTACAAAGTAATATGATGCAAATGTAAGTGTGACAGGTCCAAAGGCTTATGTGATAGCCCCAAAGGCTTCCACACCTCCAACAAGTCAAAATGTGGTGGGGTTTATTCAAAGTGCCTCTATTCCAAAAATTCCAAGAAATTATTTACCTCTAAAGACACAAGAAGAGGTGATTACTAATGCTCTAAACATATTATATTCCTTAAAGAGTTCTAAATCATCTATCTCCTTATGGGATATCCTTCATATGCCTGGCCAAAAAGAATTGTTACAAAAGTAATTGTCCACTATTCCTATTAATTCTTCATCCTAAAATAAAAGTCATGACCATGTTTTTCTTGAAAATTCTCCTAGTAATATTATGGAACCATCCACTATATTTAATAAACCTCCACCATTTTACCTCACCCTCATTAGAGGTGATAAATTGGTACATAATTGCATACTTGATAATGGAGCTTCTAGTTCTATCATGCCAAAAATTGTAGCTGACAAGCTGGGACTAAAATATGAGCCACATAGCAAGGGGGTCCTTCAAATAGATGGTATACCTACTAACACATTAGGACTAATAAAAATCTTAAAGGCTTTCTTGCACGATTTCCCTAGTTTTCCTATCTTATAGGACATAGTTGTGGTTGATCTCCTAGCCAACTTTGCAATCTATCTGTCAAGGGACTTCACAGCCAAGATATGTGGTTATCTCTTAACTAAATGGTCTTTCTTGGCTTTTAGAACAAGATATAAGACTAGGGTGATAATTAGAATACAACCTCTAACATTGAACCTTACATTGAGACAAGTTCTAATTTAAATTATGTTATTCATGAAGAAAAGGATCCTATTCTAGATGATGGCACTTCTTCCAAGATTGAGGGCATTATATATTTGTTTCTTGATAAGTATGGTACTAATATTTATGAGCAAGATAATTATGCTCTCATAGAGGAAATTGATCTAAGAACATATTGTATACATGAGGAAGGAATACAGACACCTTTAATTACCAAAAAAAAAAGGCATAGATGATGAATCGTGGAAGATGTTTTTTGACAGTTCAAGAAGTAAATTTGGTGTAGGAGTTGGTATCATGTTGGTCTCTCCATAAAAACAATAATATTATGATTCATATATATTTCATTTTAGTTTCACTTGTAATGTGGTTGAGTATGAAGGTTAGATTCATGACCTTCAATGGGTAAGGAGAAAAGGGATAAAAAACCTTCAAGTGTATGGAGATAGTGATTTGGTTGTACACCAAGTGAGGAATGTGATTGATAACAAGAACCTTTTTATTAATTCATATAGGCTAGGGTATGGTATCTGCTTGAATACTTTAATATATTTTGTTGGGTGAATATTTTGTCAGTCAGCTATCTAATTGAGCAAAATAGGTTTGATCATCAACAGCAAGGGAGATTGGTCATCCAAAGTTGTAGGTTTACCACATCCAAAGGGGACAAATCTCTCCTCTCATCAAGGGGAGGTTCCCTATAAATATAAGGCAGTTATATACTATATATATAAGCAAAAAATAACACACAAGGGTAGGATACACCATCCATCTCTCTTTTTTCAGAGATGATGTTCAAAGACAAAGGAGAAAATCTTAGTGAAAACACTGAAGGCACTTCTCTTCTTTTAGAAGTATTCTTGCAGGGGACATCAGGAGTTCTTTCAGATAGGATAAGTAATTGGTAACAGAGTACAAAGTAACCATAAATCTAAGATGTAGCACAAAGTCTCCACCTTGACTACCCAAGAGTGAGATACGAAGAAAAATGGGGGCACAAAGTCATCCCAAGGTCCTTTACACAAAAAGAAACTAAAAAAAACACACACTGAAAACAATTATGTGAATTCAAAGTCTGAAAGTAACTAGTTTCATGACACTTTCTTTATCACTTCCACTAGCTCTGCTTGTTAAATTGAATAAACAAGAACACATTCAAAAGATAGACATAAGAACAATCTCCTAAAATGATACAAGTTATACATCACAAAGTCTACAAATCACTTACTTTCTCATTCAAATAAAATAATATGAAATATAATTGAAGCTCAAAGTCTTAGTATTCACCTTTCAATTTGGGCAAAGTTTTGCTTTTATGGTCAAAAAGATATCCCTTAAAATGATACAAGAGATTAAATTATATAGTTGCCAAGGGAGGCTTGACACTTTGTCCCATGGAGCAGCCCATGCTGCACAGTAATGCCTTATACGTATTTTTGGTTATATCAGGGAGAGCCATGCTAGAGCAGGGTGACTGCCTTAACTGTGGCATGTTGATTCATCTCTAATGTCTTCTCCTGAGCCAAATTCACTCATTTTATTACCTGCTACTCATTCAATTGTCCATGTTGTATTTACGCAAAAGGGGACAAATAGGCTGTGCTTTCAATGCTTGTAGGCCTCAAATACCTATCTGGTGAATTGCTCCACCTACTGGGAATAATTCCTGTTGATATTTCCCTCTTTGTCTCTTCTTCTTTTGGCCCTAGCCTTAGGGTCTTTGGATGTAATCAGGTCAGCATTTTAAGCCTAAAAAGATCAATAGACACTTCATTGTATCAAATTTTATGTTTGTGGGCCTTTCCTCTTTTGAAGGTTAACAGCTAGCTAGCCATCCTAAATTTGACATTTGTGGGCATGTCATTCTTCTTAGCAACCCCTTTGTGTCTTACTTGTTTGCTATGGCTATTTTCCATTGTGACATAGGTGAGGACACATGGTGGTATCCACAACTTCAAAATAATCTTATTGGAATAAGCTTTGAAACTTGTTAGAGGATAGAAGCATGGATGCAGACACTTGGTAGCTTCCACCACACTAGGATGGGACACGTGGCAAGTTCCACTGCTTCATATTGAAACCTTCCACCATTGACACTTGGCACTTTCCACTCTCAAGCTTTTGTAACATCATAAAAATGTTTGGGTCTCATTTGGGTTCTCTCAGATGATGACACTTGTTGTGTCCCATTTGTTTAGTCACTCGCTTGAGACCCACCATGGTCCTTGCTCAATACAGTGAAATGAAAGGAAGGGTACTATAGATATTAACACTTGGAGGCTTCCAACAAGCTTTAAAAGGGACATGTGGTAGTATCCACCACTTTTAGAAACAAAGTATAATGTGTCTCGATAGATGACACTTGGTAGCTTCCACTCATCCTTTTCTTTTACGTGCTCCTTGGTTGAACCATCCATTAAACCATCTGTTTGCTACTCCTTTCCTTGACTAAGGCCACCTTTGAACCTTTGAACCTATGAAATCATTGAACCTATGAAGTGGTTCAAGGTTTACCAATTCAATTGGTTCATTCTTTTTATTTGGCTGAGTCTTTTTTATATCTTTGAACCGAGCACGTCAAACCATTTGGATGTTGAACCCATTGAATCGATGAACCAAAATGGTTCAAGGTTCAAAGGTTCAAGCCTTTGAAACTTGTTGGGTGTTCAAAGCCATGGAACCTTGGAATGGTTAAACTTTGAACTTTGAACCTTTGACAAATGTGCTTAGCTCTTGCTAATGACATCGAACCTTTGAACCCATTGAACCAAAATGGTTCAAGGTTCAATGGTTCAATGGTTTAATCCTTGCTCAGATGCTTGCCAATGGACATTTTTGATTGAACCAAGGTGCTGAACCAATCCTAAAAATGACTAAGTGTTGAAAACTAGTTCTTTTGATTGAACTGACCTACAGAAGCCTTTGAACCTGTTGAACCTACTAGTCCCTTTACTGAAAAAGCTTGAAAAATGAGAATTTGAAAGTTCATAACAATTTTTGAGAAGGGAAGAGATTATTTTGGTTTGTTGAACCAAAATAATTCACATGTTGTCTCAAAAATGAGAAGTCATTTTTCGGGGACAACATATTCAATATTCACTTAGTCCCAAAGGAGCAGAATAGTCATGTTGATAGACTAGTTACCATACGATCCCAATTTGACACTCCAACTACCATAAAGGAAGAAGGAAAGTAGTCTCATATTAAGATCATTATCAGACATTATATACCTAATAATGAAGTGTCTTAGTAAGTCTTTGACAGTGACAAACACATTGCATTCTTCTTACAAAATGAGGATAAGTTTTCTTCAAGAAATCAGAGGAGGCTCTAAGAACAATTAAGTGACTATATTATGCAACTCAAAACCAATAATATACCTAAGGGTTTGGTGACCTTATAAATTATATTTAATGATAATGACCATAAAAGGAAGGAGAAAGTGAGTGTATTTACAAAAGAGGGTAATTTTGAAAGGGTCTTGATCTTCAAAGACAAACTCCTCAAGTTAGGCAAGGTATGTTCCACATTAGAAAGGAAAGTATTCATCTAAATATGTAGAGAGTTTCATGACATCTTTGATTTTGAATATAAAGACCTAAAATAATTTGATCCTAGCCGACCACACCATACCATCAAGTTAGAACTGGAAGTTAAACTGGATAGACAAAATCAAAGACCCATTAACCCCAAGATTGAGCAACTCATGAAGATAGATATCACCAATATCCTTAAATCTGAGATAATATTTACCATCAAACATTCAACATGGGTAGGTAACTTGGTGTTTATTAGAAATAAGAATGGGGAGATAAGGCTTTGTGTAGACTTTAGAGATCTTAATCATCAAATATCACTATCCTCAACCCTCAATGAAGCAAATTCTATAAATGGTTTTAGGTTCTCAGCATTTCTCTCTTTTAGATGTCTATTTAGGCTAAAATTCTATTTTATTCAATGAATATGATTAGTTCCATACAGCTCACTACCAAATTGGGAACCTTTTCTTATACAAAGATGCCTTTTGGTATGTCCAATGCTAGTGCTAATTTTTAGAGAACAATGGACATGGCCTTCAAAGGCTTGATCAATGAGATGGTACTAGTTTATCTAGATGATATAACAGTATTTTTTAATGATGAAAATGAACACATGCAACACTTAATATAAGTTTTTTAAATATGCAAGCAATATGGGATATCTCTTAACCCAAAGAAGGACATTTTTTCTATTCATGAAGGTAATGTCTTAGGACATACTATTTATAAGGATGGTCTAACTATTGATCCTGAGAGAATATAGGCTATCCTAGGCTTATCATTGCCTTTGCATAAGAAAGGTCATCAAAATTTTATGGGAAAGATAAATTTTGTAAGAAGATTCATACCTAGTTTTGCATCTTTAGTAAAACCTATCACAACTATGCTCAAGAAGAACCAGGTCTTCTCTTTGACCAAAGAGGGTAAGATCAGTTTTGAAGCCATAAAGAAATCAATTATAGAAGATCCTACCCTTGTGAATCTTGATTTTACTAGGGACTTTAAGTTTTATTCATTTTCTAACCTTGATGCTATCTTAGCCATGCAGATGCAAAAGAATGATGAAGGCGTGGAGCAACCAATTGCATTCTTCAATCAAGGTTTAGAAGATTATGAAGTCAAGTACACCTTTATGGAGAAACAAGTACTTGTTTTAATAAGGGGACTAAAAACATTTGGACATATGGTGTCAAATAAAAATATTCATGTTATGGTCTCTCATACTAGAAGCAAGGAGTTTCTTTTAAGCAAAGATCTTAGTGAAAATAGGGCAGGGTGGATCACTAAGGTAATGGAGTATGATGTTGATATTAAAGTGACAAAACTGGTAAGGGGTAAAGGCTTCTATGAACATCTAGCTTTAGACCCTCATGAATCAAAATAATCAACTCTAGTCAACCATGAGTATCCCAAACTAGTTGGTCCATTGCCTCCACAAAGTTAGACATAGGACATGAATAGATTTCTCCAAAATAGTGAGTACCCTAATAATATGAATAAATCACAAAGAAGGTATTTTCAATTACAATCTATTCCATTTTGTTTTGTGGATGGTGTAATTTTTATAAGGAACATCAATGGTATGATGTTGAGATGCATTAACAATGACTAATTTGGAGTGTTGCTTAAGAAGTTCCATGATGGGACAACATGAGGTCATTTCTCTCCAAGGACCACAAGTGCCAAGATCATGAGGTTTGGCTATTATTGGCCAAGCATCTTCAAGGATTTCCATGCTTGGGTGAAAAGGTGTGGATAATGTGACTTGTTTGCAAGAAATCAAAAGCTTGCATCTCTTCCTCTAAAACCTATCCAAGTGGACCAACCTTTCATACAATGAGGTCTTGATTTCATTGGCATGATAAACCTCCCATCAAGTGCTAGTCACAAATGTATACTCACAATAATTGACTATTTTATGAGATGGGTTGGGTTGAGGCAGTATTATTAAAAGAGGCTAATGAGAGTGCCATCTTAGAGTTCTATGAGAGTATCATAATTAGGTTTGGCACCCCTTCTACTATCATTTTAGATAATGCTCTTGATTTTATGGGTACTAAAATAACTGATTGGGCAAGTAATAATGGCATATTATTGATCACTTCATCTGACTATTACCCTCAAGGTAATGGGTTGGTTGAATCTACTATTAAGAACCTAATCAGAATCATCAAGAGAACCCTAGAGCATAACCAAAGAGCTTGGCACACCAAACTAAACATAACCATATGTGCTGATAAGATAACTCCCAAGAGGTCAATAGAGAATTCTCCTTTTGTGCTTATTAATGGAAAAGAAGGTGGATGTTTATATCTCAAATGTTTCCAACCTTAGAATTAGCACACCAACTAGAGTTGCATAACAAAACTCCAATGGAAGTGAGATTGGCATAATTAATGGAGTTGAAAGAGACTAGAGATAAAGCTCATCAAGCCATGGAGCATCATCAAGTACTAATGAAGAGGTATTTTGACAAAAAGGCAACTCTAAGATCATTTCAAGAAGGTAGCATAGTCTTGAAATGAGATGAAGATAAAGCAAAGTTGGGGAGGCATACTAAATTTAATTTCCTATGGAGTGGGCCATATGTCATCACCAAGTGCAAGCAAAGTAACTCCTTTCGGTGAGCAAGGATGAATGGAGAAGAAATACCTATCCGTATGAATGGGGTACATATAAAACCATGCTAGTGAGAGCTGAAGGTCTATCTTTTAAATATTAGGTTAGGTGTGTGTTTCCTTTCTTGTTTTGTTGTGTCCCAATAAGTGCTTTTGAATCACAGTGTATTTTACTTAGTTTCTTGCTTTGTTTTTTGTTCCTATTGTCTTTTGTGTTTCATGTGTTATTCAAATTAGTATATATATCTATCATGTATACTTGTGACTCCATATCCTAATGGATAGGATTAGGTAACTAGTCATGGCATAACAAGCATGCCGCCCTTATGAAATTGCTAAAGATGTTGACCATTTTTTCCCATAGGAAAAAATGGATCAACCCCCTATAGTAAAAATATTTTATAGGGATTTTTATAATGTTGTAGTGCATGTTTTAAATTATTTGATGTCATTTCATATGCCATTTTAAGTGGGTCATGGCCTATATTAGTCCTTGTGTCTTCTGATGTCTTAAGAATCATTTTTAATTATATATGCAAGTAGAAGATTTTCATGGTGTTGAGTAGTTGCAAGAGCAGGTCTAAAAAATCTTAAAGTTGTACTTGGGAGTTTTGCTCAAGTTTTGGCTAAGTGATTGGAGCATTCATATTTCCTTTGGAGAAAGTGTTCCACATAAAGCCTGCAACAAATGTACAAGGCTTAATTCTTTCAGGGCTTTTGTTTTAGGTTTTCTGGCTAAGTGTCAAGAATTATTTCAGGTATTTTATCCAAAACAAGTTCCTTGAAGGATCATTTCTTCAAAGGGAACTTTTCAAAGGTTCTAAAGGGTATATTATAGCAAAGTGGTCTGTTGTAATTTTTTTGAAGGGTATTTTTCTCAGAAATATATCCTATGTATTTTTTAGAAAGATCACTTTTCTAATCAAAGTGTCTTATACACTTTCCCCGAATGATCATCGATTGATGAAGTGGACCTTTGAAAAAATTCCAAAGGGTTGGTTTCTTGGGAAGATTCCCTCTTTAATTTTCTTGAAGGGTACTTTTCTCAAGAAAATGATCCAAAGTAGAGTTTCTAAAGGGTAAGTGTTCAATGAGGTAGATAAAGTAGAAAGTCTCGAAGGACACTTTTTAAAGGGCATCTCCAAGAATCAGAGGGCTATTTCAAAAAAGGCCAAAGGATCATTCTAAGGGCACATTTCCTTTGAAAAATTTGTCTGGGACAAATTTATTTTAGACCTTTTGTCTAGAAGTAAAAGACTAAGACATGAATTCTTTCAAAAAAATTATCCACAAGAATTATTCAAGGCAAAGATAAGGCAAATGAATTCCTTTGAAGAAAATGGCTGAGATACAAAGCCCAAAATAATTATCCATTAAAAGGTTTGAAGGAACTAGCCATTTGGATTTTAAAATCCAAGGATGTTCACACAAACATTAGGTTTGGGCTCATGAAATAGCTGTTTGAATCAAAAATTCCAGGGCGGCCCCATAGGTGTCAATTTTAAGCACAAAAAATAACCATTAAAGTTTAAACATCTTAATATGATCGTGATAACATGAAGTTAGATCTCAAGGAAAAATATATCTATTTTGAATTTGACGTTCTATGGGACATCATTTACATTCTACATGATGATAAATGACAATCAATGGGATGTCAAATTTAAAGATAGAGCAAGATAAATCCTATTGAGCTTAAATTGTATGGTCATGCAATCATCAATGATGGTCACACTAACATCATTTGACAGGAGTGAGTGAATCAATTGTAAGATTATAAACTATTTGTTGGCTTGCAAATAGTGGATCTCAGCAGATAAATAGTTGGAATTCGATCACAAATTTAATATCAATGACACACAAATAGGTCAAAGAATTAGTGAACCTAAAGAACAAAGGTGTGATAGATAAGTGGCACTAACATGTGAGTTTAGGCAAAGGATCGATATATCATGTTCATTCACCTCAATTAGATTCAATGGTGTAAGGGTCAAAAGGTTAAGGATTCAAGTCAGCTCTCAATGACCGATCATAGCAAAGGTTGACAAAGTAAGTTTTGACAGGGTAAGGTAAAACAAAAGGTATGAATCTAAATTCTATCATGGTTCAGTTTGAACTAGATCCAATGCTTAGAAAGATTCCATCAGAGCAAACACTAAGCTCTAATGGTTTTATCTCCAAGACCAACCACTTGAAAAGACCTCTTTTATCCACTGTACACATCATGACAAACTAGTTTGGAGTGGTTTAGCATCAGGACATAGCCCTAATAGATTGATCTAATTATTCTAACCACATTGATGCTAAAACCTAGTTGCAATGCTTGATTCCACCATTGTAATTGTTAGGTAGGATCAAAGAGGGAATATTGTAACTATGTAATGACTAAAAGTGATGGGGATGAATCAAATGGTCTGAAAAAGCATAATTTTTAAAAGCAAATGTAACTATGATTCAAACATTTGAACTAATTTATTCCCCTTTTCAGTGCTAAGGCCCTTTTCTCTTATGGCCTTTTCTCCTATAATATAACTCTTGAGCTATTGTAAAAAAAGCCACACCATGTATGGAGAAGCCCTAATAGATTGATGTTATATTCTACCTTTAAACATTAATACAAGTCTATTTTTTAGTTTTAAACAATTGCCTAAATATGAAAGTGATGTATGGTGATGATAAGTGATAATTATCTATCCTTACTTCCCTTATCCTTTCATATTTGATCAAGATTTCCTAGTCTAACAAGTCATATAGAGTGTAGTCTAGTGTGTAAAGCTTTTCAAGTGTATAATTATCATTCAAGTGTGTCATATGCCCTCTGATTCATATACCTTGTGTTGTTGTTCACATCTCACCTTTATATTTAAGTACTCATGTTAGAATATATTAAAACTTAGAGACCATTCTGTATTTTCTATTTTAGTGTGGTTTAGGTATGATGGTCATGTGGAAGACATTCTCGATGCATCACTTTCTTTAGAGTAGGTTCAATTTATGCATTTTTTAACTCTTTTACCATAAATAATTAGTATCTTAAGTGGAAAATATTGCATAATATATTCAAGGAGCTAACCCTTAAACTTAGAGGTTCATTTTTGATATAGGTACACCCACATACCTATAAATGTTCCCATATTACCCAAATCTAGGAGAAGCCTGAACAGCCTCTTCTAGGGTGCAAGATTTGGTGACAACAATTAGCTTAAGGATTTTATTTGTATTTCTTCTGAAGTTTTAGTTTATCGCATCTATTTTTTCTGCATTTGATATCAGATCTAAGTCTTCACTTTGTGTGAATAGTAGTGATTTTTTAAATTTTGATAAACTATTGTTTAAATGGGAGTTATGTGTGTGATATTGTTTTTGAGTAAATGAGAACAATGGGAATTACAAGGATAAATATTTAAAAATTAGATGATAAATATTTTGAGTTGTGAAAGCTCAATGTGGAATATATTATTATGGACAAAGATCAATGGGTTGTTATATCAAGAGTGCAACATGTGGGGATGAAGGTAGAAGATTGAGAAAATATTGATAGAAAGACAAAGAGTTAAATAAAATTATTTTAGATTTAGTTTTTTTGAATCTGTCAATGGAGAAAACTTCTAAATAACTATGGGAATATTTGGGGACTTTGTATTATACAAAGGCTTTAGTGAACAAACTATTTATTTGAAATAAGTTATAGTCATTGTGAATGAATGATGATGACTCTATAGATGAATATTTGAATGACTTTAATACTATGGTAAGTCATTTAAAATTTTTTTGAAGTTAAAACGGATGAAAAAGAAAATTTTCTTAATTTTATTTGTTCTCTGATTAACTCTTGAGATAATTTAATTATATAAATAACTATTGTTGTGTATTGATAGTAAAAATTAAGGACATAGTGGGAGCCTTGTTATCAGAAAAAATGAGGTATAAATATGTTAAGGATTATAAAATAAAGGATGCCTTGATTTTAAGATGTCATTCTAAATATAAATTAAAGAAAATTAAGATAGTCAAAGTCTAGAGGTAAATCTACGATTAAAATAAAAGATAATATAAAATACTACGACTGTGATAAAACGGTGAATTTTAAGAAAGACTAAATATTAAATGATTGAAAAGGGTAAGTCATCTAATGATTCCTAGTTTGTAAAAACAAAGTCCTCTAGTGAAGACTCAATTGATTTATTCTTGGCAACTTTAAGCTTACATGCATGTGATGGTGATTTATTGATTGACTTGGGTGTCTCTTCTAATATAACCCTTCACATTGATTGAATATGTGAATATGAAAAGTTCAATAGAGGTGATGTATTCTTAGGAGATAACTTAACCTATAAGATAAAGGTCAAGGGAAATTCAAATTTAGGTTTAAATATGAAAGGGATAAAACCCTCCCTAGTGTTATGCACATTTTAGGTTTGATTAGATACCTAATATCTATAAGTAATATAAATGATGAAAGTGTGTAGGTAGTATTTAATAAACACATTTTCAAGATGGTTCATGGAGCAATGATATTGGAAAAAGGAGTCCATATAAGAATTTTATTCAAGATTGAGGAAAAGACAATAAGTGATTAATGTAATAGCTCTGTGCTTCTTGAGGTGAACAATATTTTAGATCAGACCCCTACATCTCTTATAGAAAAGAGAATTTTTTGGCATTAGAGGATAGGACACATTAGAGATAAATGCCTTTGAGCATTAAAATCTAAAGTTATGGCTGAAGGAATTTTTATTTGCCCATTAAACATTGATTTATATGAGAATTACATATTTGGTAAATAAATTTGAGTGAAATTTTCTAATAGTGTTACAATATCTAAAGGTATTTTTCATTTAGTGAATAATGATGTATTTGGACCTATGAAGCTTCCATCGCAAGAGAAATCAATACTTATGTTTCTTTTATCGATGACTACTCAATAAAAACTAGGGTTTATTTTATCAAAGCTAAATCTAAGGATTTAAGTAAGTTTATGGACTTTAAGGCTCTTGTTGAAAACCAAACAAAGAAGAAGATTAATGTCTTTAGGAGTGATATTGGTGAAGATTATTGTTCAAAAGTTTTTAATTGATTTTTTAAGGACTATGGAGTATAAAGGCAAAAGACAACTCCATATACGCTATAGTAGAATAGAATTACAAAAAAAATGAATAAGACTCTGATGGATAAGTTAAGAAGCATGATTGGTGATGCATGATTAGAAATAAATTTGTGGGTAGAAACAACCTCAATTGCTTACTATTTGATCAATATATCTCTATAGTAGCCTTGCTTGATAAAACTCCACATGAAGCATGAAATGGTTAGAAACCCTTTCTCAAACATCTTATATTTTTTTTATTGTGATGCTTATATTTATATTTTGAAGAAAAAATGATAAAGCTGAACAACATTTTTTTTTATTGGTAAATATAAGTATTTTTAAAGGGAATCCACCTATAAACAATAAATAAAAAAATTGACAAATATAGCTCAATGAAACTCCTCTACCAACATGTAAATATAGCTCAATCTTGCATCCCCAAAGTTTCTTTTTGTGAAAAATTCCAAATTTGGAGTGCAGGGCACAAATACAAAAAAAATTGGGTGTAGAAGTCAATGCATAAAAGTGAAATTAGAATTCAGTGACATGTAGTTGGATAGTCAGTTGTAATAGGATCAATGTTTTTTTTGTGTAAGATAACATGGTGAAAATATGTGAAAATATTTCAAAAACAAGGTTTTGGGTGCAATATGCAACATAAATGGAGTTAATAACTTCATAAAATCATAATAACACATCCAAATGTAGAGATAGCTCTCTTAGAGAAGTATCACCCAAAATAATTGGCACAACTCAAATAATTTAACTCCAAACTTTTTTGAACAAATATTTCACTCTAATATTCTTGGATCCAAATTATAAGTGAAGAAAAAGGGGAGCCTTGGGGCATGTGTTAGCTATAAATAGTTTTTATGACACATTTTTTACACTTAACACTTGGAGGATCCTATATAAGGAAGTGCAAGGCTCAACATTTGTGCTAATCTTAGAGTTCTTGGGAAAAAAATCCATCAAATTGTAGATTAAATGAAAGTGAGAGAGAACATAGGAAGAATATTTTATAGTCTTGAGTGCATGGAAGTTTGTTAGAGTCCATTACTATATAGAGAAAGATTGCATGCTCCAACTTGATCCCAATCATAGCCTGTAGCTTACACCTTGGAAGAAAACATTGTAATATGTTATTTAGTTTAATATAATAATTATATTAAACCATGTTTTAAACCCAATTTATGTGTGTGAATGTGTGTTTTATTATTTGTTGTTTTAGGGCTTTCCTTAATTGGAAACCCCTCCTTTAAGACTACATTGAAACAGGATGATCTAGGACATGATTCACACTTAGATTGACTCAGGAAGTAGTATGAAGTCAAAATTAAGGAACATGGAGCATGACCAAAGGTATAGGGACCCACAAAAAAATGAAGAATGGGGTTAGTGGGCATGTCAACCCTTTCTAGGGAAAAATTGATATGACCATCAATCCTGACCCACAGAAAATTGTAGCACATAATTCGAGTAGTAGCATAGGAATTATGAAAATAAGCTTGGGGCTAAGAACAAACATATTTAGAGAAGTATTAGATGCATTTTAAAGGCTCAGGATGAAATGAAGGGTAATGTGAAGTAGGATAAGTCTTAAAAACAATAAATTATACACAGGTGTAGAAATCATGACAAAGCACAATAATACAATTTGGAAAAGGATCTTGTACTAAAATTAAGTGTCTACAAAATGTTATTGACTCAAAAACTTATATAATGTGATAATTAAATTGCATGTTGTTCCACCAAATGTAACACTACCCAATTCACTTTGGAAGTATGATTTAAACTCTCAATATTCATAATGTTTCTTAAGTTTGGAATTGTGGGTACTTCCATAAGTTCTCCCTTTCACCCATTTTCCATTCCTCTCCATCTCTCCCACACAATTTTTTTATGAAATCCTCCATTCAATCTAGCTTTTCACCTTACAAGTCATATAAATCTTAAATGAATGTCTCAATAATTATACAACCATCATTTTGTAGAAAAATAAAAAACTCACATTTTCAATGATGCCACACTCATGATATGCAAAAATTTTCAAGGGGATGTCCACACTCTTGGACTAGAAATATTTCAAGATATTAAAAAATTATTTTTGTAAAGAGGCCTTCAAAAACTTTTAATCAAATGCAATGAATGTAAAGAACAAAGAGTATATTCATAGAATAAATCCAAATTGCACATGCACCCTTTATATTCTCACTAGGCATTGAAATTGTTTCACTAAATTCAACAAACAATGAGTATACTCCTAACATGTGCTAAAATAAGAGATTTGGAATATGGTGTACACATCCATCATACTAGAGGGAATTGTTTCCGATGTGTTGGCTAACAGATTTTTCCTTATATAAAAATATTTTATTTTGACTCCATACTCTTCTTTCAAGAACAAATAGGTTAAACAACAAATGGGTAAACTATCAAGACTAGTTCCCCTCTGAATTAAGGTACAACTCCTTTTAAGATTTTAAATGAATTCAAATATTTAGATACACTTTTAACCAGAAAGTATTTTAAAGGCAAACTAACATCCATACATCATCATGTTATGAATGTGAGATCTTATAACATCAATGAATAATAGAACACACAGATTCTATTTCCAATAACAATCAAATATATATATATATATATATATATATATATATATATATATATATATATATATATATATATATATATGTTAAACCAGTAAATGATAAAACACATATAATGAATTCTCTAATGGAAGAGTAATCACTATATGAAAGGAGATTTCACATAGAAAACCCAATTTTGAAACTCAAACACACAGATTTAAGTATGGAGTAATTAATTCTCCTTTTCATTCACATATGAAAAATGTTTTAGACAAACATCACATATATTGTCAAAAAAAAATAGTGGTCCAGTTCTCAAATTTTCTAACTCCTTTTTTTTGTGTATCTCTTTGCGTCTTTTACAATTAAAAATAAATATAGTTGCCATAACTAATTCCCCTATCAAACTAAACTAGAGTTAAAATAAATTTGACCCATATGAGATTTATTTTTTATGTATTCAATAAAGATCAAGTTTTGAATAGAAAAGCAACTGAATAATTGAATAAAAGAAAGTATGTAAGTAAAATCATTACTAAAGTGATAGACTAGGATCTCCATATTTACTCTGTTCAATTGGGTATACACGTTGAGCTTTCCACTCTTGAAATGTCATAACAAACTCCTAAATTTTCATAAGATTGGGAATGCTGAAGTGTTTTATCCTTGCTTTCCAGATGTTTTCATCCCTTCAAATTTTCCCCATCTTTTTTGTGTTCTCTAGGAGAGTGTCGATGCAATGATAAAGAATTGAATCTACCTTTGAAATTTGAGAAAAATCTTCAGTTGGTAACTTGTCACTTTATTTAATGATGTTGATCTTTTCTCTAAAGGATTGAATCACAATATTGATATCTTTTTCTGGTTTTCTATCATCTTTTATGTATTTGATATCAATACTCTATAGATCATGTTGTAATGACTAAGTGAATTCAGTTATTTCCTTGATCATTTTCGTGATTTCCATTCATCCTTGTTGGGATACCAAATTTATCCATTCAATATTTTCCTTACATATAATACATCTTCATCCAGACTTGTCAAGTTCTTCTCTGACAAAAACTTTGTTATTCCATACTTTTGTACCTCATCAATCTACTTCATCATGCTCATCCATTTTCCTTCATCTTTTATCCACAAAGCATTTTGAGTCTTCAAATATTCAACAGTAATTATAGTTAGATCATATACATTCTGCAATTTATGAATGTATTATGTACATTTTTGCATGATGCCATCCAACCAATTATCAAATACCCTGATAACCATTTTGCCTCAATGTATCTAGTCCAACATCCTTTGATTGGTAGGTGATTTTAGATCAAAAGATAGGAGTAGTTGGGTGATCAGTTATAGATCTAGACTATGAATGATGTCAATGTACTATGCCATTGACCACATAGTCTATTTTAACTCTCTTTTATCTTTTTTGTCCTTCTAGGTTTTGTTGACTATCTTTTTGGTGGACGCTTCAAGGTGATGCACATATGTGGCACGTGATGTAGTCCCAAGATCCACCTTTTCAATTATAAAATCATGAACTATAGGATCTTAAACTTCTTCATTGGTTCTTGGCCTGGTTATTTCTGCATTCTAGTTCCCTGTATTAGGGTCGATGTCTACCCTAGATGTTTTTTTAACTTCTTGGATTTAGGAGCTTTCCCTAAACATTTACTCACCATATCCTCTAAGGGAAAAGAAAATAGAACTACTTTATTTTTGTTGCTAATTGAACTTTTCAACCATTTAGGTGTAGAGGCCGAAGCATCTTTATCAGGATTTAGTTGATTAGAAGACAATTAAAAAATCATCAATTCAGTAAAATCAAAAGGAATCATTATTTATTGATCTGCACTAACCTCTTCTATCATTGGTGAACCAGATTATTTATCACCTTTGGCTTCTCATGAATCTTCTTTAGAATTCAAATCCATAATTACCTTTTCAAAAATTTGACTCTTTCTCTTGCTTTGGGTCCTTGATATAGTGGTATGAGGAGGAAGAGTAGTTACAAGGGCCTTTTTAGATTCTTTGATGATAGAATCCCTTCTAGTTTTGCTCTAGAAGTACCTGCATCATAAATAACAATAAGCAATTAGAGTAGCTTATTAGGAATGGGGATTCAATTATTGATGTACATTACTGGGAAGCTATGTTTTGAGCTCCCCCAATTTTTTCTCTCTCAACCATTTCTCAGTTATTATCATTGAGAGGGTCTTAACCTCAATTCTATCTTCTTCCTTTTTCTCCTAATCAATTTCTAGAATAGGTGATTGTTCTATCTTTTCAAATTATGGATCAGTCACTTGTTCATCATTGTCAAAAATTTTAGAGATGTCTATATTCAAATTGAGGGTAATAATTTGCCTTAAGGAGAACTTGGACTACAAACTCTTTCTGACTTCAAATTCATCTGAACAATCCTCCCAATAATCCTCTAATTGAGGAATATGTGACAACCATGTTCCAAGATCCAACTTATCTTTGGTAAAACCTTTGCTGTCAAGTTGTGATCTAGTTGTGAAGTATTGAAAATTGAATTTCTTCAGATCTAATTCTAGATTCAAAGCATCTGAGACCATCTTGCATGAATAACGTCCAAGTTCAATAGGAAAAGATATACCAAATTTCTTTTTTGTTGGGAATTTTTTATCTACATGTGCTAATTGTCTACAGACTTCAATTAACACAAATCAGTCAAAAACATACCTAGGTAACCTTAAAGGTTCACCGTCAAAACCCCCAACTCTGATATAAGTGAACTTGGAAAACTGAGTGAATAAACTACCATAAATGTTGATTAATTTCATAGCTTCATCAGACAACCTTTTACTAATATTATTTGACAATTCAAAAGTCATTTTCCCAGTAAAAACATCATTGACTCTCTTGTAATCCTCATAGCAATTATGTATTTGTAACTGTGAGTAATAATCATAAATTTTACTATCTTCAACCAAGGGTGCATGAGGTAATCATACCCATTGTCTTGTATAAGATAAGCAATAGAAAAGGTAGGAAGACATATAAAACTCTTTATTTTCCAAACAATTACTTAATTCTAGATGCAAACATTCAGCTATAATTTTTGCCCAATTTAAATATTGCTCTCCTTGGAGGATCACCTATATGAAGAAGTACATCTATTCTTCCTAATAATATGCATGAGCATTCCCTTTTAGTCTGTGTAGTAATACTATAATATCTTGTACCTCTAGAATCATATGATTTCTTAGTAATGGTCTAGGCAGTCTTGAACTCCCTTAATGGAATTTCAAAAGCCAATTCCTAGCAATCACACTTTTGTAAATTGCTTTCTTCAATCAAAAATAACCATATGAAGAAGTAATACTGAGGTTAGAGTATGGTTCCTTGGGAGGAATTCTTATTATAGACATTAGAGTTTGTTTGTTGATATGCAGTAAAATATTGCCATTTGTAGTCTTGATGTATCTATTCTGAGGTTCATATCTATTCATGCATTTAAGGACTAATTCAGGGCATTGGATAGCCATGGGAAAGGCTGCAGCTTCAACCAAACTACTTTCAATAATTTTATATATCATATAATTTGACACAAGATTTCTATCCCTTTCCCTAAAATCTTCCAAATCATATTGGACTAGAGAGGTGTTCCCAATTTCAGGAGGAGAACATATGAGACCAGGACCATGCTCGTAATCTAGACATGAAGATTTCATGGCCATAGGTTGGAGGATATAATAAAAATAAAAAGTTTTGAACTTTTTAAATAATGTCATAAACTCAAAAGAATTCTTCATTTCAACCAAGTAATATAAACAACTTATAGCAAGATTAAAACTCACCTTAAATTTATCTGAAATCACTGTGAATTCGAGCAATCAAATATCTTATACCACCTATGGTGTTCTCCTTTGTATCATCTAATATGATTGTTTGTTGAATTTGAATTGTTTTCTTTTGATACAGATATTAGCTAGATCAAATAATTAAATCAAAACAATACATGCTAAACATGCTTGATAAGACATGCATTCTGACATATGCACTAATGGCAAGCATTTTTTACATGCAATTTTGATGAGTAATGATTATCTATAACCTCCTAAAAATTCAAAATTTTTGCTTTATAATGAGTTTCAGATATATTCTCCTCTAAATCTCTTGCTAATTTTAACTTAGAGAAAGCCTCGGGATGAGATGAGAGTATAGCTATTGAACCATTTGAACCATTGAACTTTTGAAAATGTAGTTCAACTTTAGGGTTCAATGATACAAGATGAACTACACAGAGCGACCAATAGTCACATGATCTTTCCAGAAACTTTGAAATTTGAAACATTGAACTATTGAACTCTTGAACTCCATTATGTAGGTTTAATCAGTAAGTTCAAGTGATAGGTTCAACGATACATTAATTTATACAAGGGAACTAAGTGAACATGAATCTTTAAAAAACATTGAGTATTGAATTTTTGAACCGTTAAACTCTTGAACCATTGAAATTTTGAACCATTGAACTTTTGAACTTCTAAAAAGGGTTTAAGTTCAACCGAAAGGTTCAAAAACAAAATTGAAATACACAAAGAGACAAACAATTCACTTTGAGAAACATTGAATCTATTGAACCATTGAACTCTTGAACTCTGAGAAAGGTTCAAGTTTAAAAGTTCAATTATTTTAAGAATTTAAACACAAAAGGCAATAAGTGGGTGAACTTCTTTTATGACAGAATTCATGAAAAATTGAATAAGGGCAACTCAAAAGGTAACATTGGCTCTGACTGGGGACTGTATTTTATGAGAAAATGCAGAGAACTCAGAAACTCTAGTTTCTTAGACTAGAACATAGTAATGGAAGAAAAGGAGAAAGATAAACCAAAAACAAGAAATAAAAACACAAAACATGACAATAAAAGAAAGGATATATACAAAATAAGGGACGCCTATTTCACAATCGATACAACTTAAGATCCTATCTATTTTAAGACAGGGGTAAAATAGTTCCATCCAGATATTCCAATATAAAAGAATTAGGACCAAGTACCTGATGAATCTTGAAAGGTCCTTTTCAAAGTGAATTAAATTTTCCATGTGCTCCTTTAGGTTATCTCCTTCTATCCCATAGCAATACTTCATCTCCTTCCATGAAATTTCTAAGCCTAGTTTTCTGATGAAAAATATTTTTAACCCTAGTTTGATGAGCAGTAATCTGATCAACCAGTTCATTCCTCTCTTCCTCAATCTTAGTTAAGTAAATAACTCTTTTCTCTAAAAAATCTTGAAAGTACTGATCTTCAATAACATTTTGTAGTTTAGCTATAGATAATTCTAGAGGTAATGATAACTATGCTCCTATACCATAAACTAGCTCAAAAGGTGCCATTCCTATTGCTCTTTTCAGGGTTACCCTATCAGCCCAAAGTGCTTCATATAGTTTCTTATGCCAATCTCTAGGGTTATCACTCACCAATTTCTTCATGATGGATATCAAATTTTTATTACTGGACTCTACTTGTCCATCCCCTTGAGGGTAATAATCTGATGAGTGAGAAAGAGAGACACTATGTTCATAGTAGAATGAAGTAAGTTCTATTAAAGAAAAATAGATAGCATTATCTACCACAATCTTCTAAGGAACACCAAAACATACCAGTATATTTTCTTTGATAAAATTACATACCACTTTTGAAGTGGTTCTCTTCACAAGGACTGCTTCAACCCATTTCATAAAATAATTAGTTGCTACTAAAATGTATATATAACCAGCACTCAATGGAAGTGAAAGAGGCCCAATGAAGTCTAATCCCCATTGTTTGAAAGTTTCTTCAATAATGATGGGTCTCAGAGGTAATGTTGTAAGTTGTGGTCTTCTTAAAAATAATTTGCATTTTTCATAATTAGTTACCCATTTATATGCATTTTTAAACATACCTGGCCAATAATAACAATTTTTAAAGATTTTGAATGTTGTGATTGAAGAAGAGAAATGTCCACCACAAGCTTCATTATGAAAAACTTCTAACAGTTTGTATTATTGTTCCTTATCTACACATCTCAGAAAGGTTCCATCTAGTCCCTTTTTATATAGGACATCACCCCAAATCACATATTTTACTAATTTTAACTTCAGATTTCTTTTCTCCTTCAAGGATAAGTGACTAGAACAGTCTTCATAAGTAAGATAGTGTGCCACGTTTAGGAACCATGGATCTTGTAAGCTCACCAATAGGATAGAAGGAAGTTTTTCTTCTTTTTCTTCTTTACTTCTGACTATCAATTTGCACAAACCTTGACCTCTAACTAATTTGGTTGGCTTAATATCTAGGTCATATTCTTGAATTTTAGCAACCCATGTTTCTCTATTGTTAATCCCAACCTCTTGCTAAGTCAAAATATTTTTCACAGTCAAACTAGGAACAAATACAATTGAATGAAAATGAAGTATATAATATTTGAATTGTTTAACAACCTTCACTACAACAAAAGCTTGTTTCTTAGCCAAATAATATTTAAGTTCATGTTTCTTGAGAGGAACACTCATAAAGGCTATTATGGCTTCTACATTTACTTTATTTTTCTATAACAAGATACCAGACATGGTATATTCTAAAGCATAACATTAAATAACAAAATCTTTTTAGAAATCAAGATTTACCAAAGTAGGAGTTTGTGCAATCACCTCTTTAATATCTTCAAATGCTTTCTTAGCAGCTTCATTCCATCTAAATGCTTGTTTTTCACTCATCATTCCCACAATATGTTTTGTAATCTCAGCAAAATCAAGAATGAACCTTCTGAGAAAATTAATCTGACCAAAGAAAGACTTAACTCTAGTCCTATTAGAAGGAAGACTTAATTGTTTTATTGCTCTAACTCTTTCTAGGTCAATTTTGATTCCACTTTGTGAAACTAGGTGTCCTAATAATTTACCTTTTGTAACATATAAAACTGACTTCTTAGGATTAAGAGATATCCCATGACTCAGGCATCTTTGTAAGATGGTCTCTAGATCCTTCAAATGATCTTCTCTTTTTCTAGAGAAAATAGTCAAATCATCAAAATAAATGACAATAATTCTATCTTTAAAATCTTTAAAGGATGAATCCATCATCCATTGAAAATTTGCACCAACATTAATCAAATTTAAAGGCATACAGTTATAAGCAAAGATTCCTCAAGGTGTAATGAAAGTAGTTTTATGTTGGTCAGTTATAGCTACACTTATCTTATTATAACCTAAGAACCCATCTAACATGGACATCATTTTCGACCTAGCAATAGTTTGCAAGATGTGATCTATCATAGGCAAGAGATAATTATCTTTTAAACTAGCTTAATTCAAATTCTTGAAGTCAACACAGATTTTTATTTGTCCATTCTTTTTACGTACTGGAACAATGTTTTCCACCTAGGTGAAGTGATGAAATGGATACATAATCATATCCTTCAACATCTTATCAATCTCTTTAAAAATAGCTTCAGCAACTTTTGAGTTATAATTTCTTAGCTTCTACCTAAAAGAAGTTGCATTTGCTTTCAAAGGAATATGATGTTGAAACTATCCACGTCTAAAATCTTTAAGGTCATCATAGCACCAAGCAAAGACATCTTTATACTTAATCAATAGATTAATTAATTCTTTTTTTTCTTTGGTGAACAACACCTACCAATGGATATCTATTTAGGGTTAGTCTCACTTCCAATATTGATTTTCTCATAATCCTCCATTTTGTTAAGATTTTGGGCAAGTTTGCTTTTAGTATACTCATCTTGACTAGTGAACAAATGTTCTAGAAAGACTAATCTTTTAGAGATTTTATTTCCTTTTAATTGAATTATATCATCTTTTGGATTGATCCCTGGATCATGACTGAATTCTTTACATTCTATTTTAGAACCTTCAAAATAAGTTCCTAAGAACATATCAACGTTCTCCAAAAAAAATTGATCTATTTATTACTCTCAAAAACTTGCCAATTTTTAGCATTATCTAGGACATTAAGACGATAGACTAGCTCTATTCTATATGAATCCCTCTCGAAATCAGGGTGTGGGAGAAGGAGAGAAGTTGATACTACTAGAGAATCTGCTCGAGTGTTTTGGTCTCTGAAAATTGTCTCAATAGAAAAGGCATCAAAACATTCTATCTCATCCCAAACTCTATTTCTGTAATGTCTTAATCTATTATTTTTAACTAAAAAAATGCCTCTCGCTTGTTTGACAATTAATTCAGCATCTCCTCTTGCCTTAAGTATTTTTATACCTTTTTATTTAGCTTCATTTAACCTAAGCAATAAAGCTTCATATTCTACAGTGTTATTAGTGTTTTCAAATTCTAGCTTGAAAGAGTAAGGAAAAGTTTTACCTTTAGGTAAAATCAACACCACTCCTGCTCCTGAATCAGTGATAGCACAACTACCATCAAATTCCATGGTCTATAGATCATTTGAATGAACAAACTTTGGGATAGATTCTTCCTTTAAATCTTTAGAGGAGAGAAAATAGTTACCAAATTCACATTCTTCAAATAGAATCTGATACTTAGTATCATCAGAGGGATATATCGTAAACTTGCATTTAGGTTCAGGGTATATCTTAACTTTTTACTTTTCCACTAGAATCATAGCTTCTGACCAATCCAATTTAATTTGCCCTCCCAAATCTTTTCAAAAAGTTCCACTCAACAACATCCCATAACTAGCAGGGATATCTGCTACCAAGATAGTCAACTTCACCTTTTTATCAGGATAGGCTACAAGAGCAACTCGTGCATCTTTAATTTGTCTAAGCAAATAAATATGTTTGCCATCCATGGAATAACTTCTACCAAATATTTTTGTAAGGGATAAGCCTAAGGCTTTGGCTACAGAAGAAGGCATTATGTTATCAGAAGCCCCTGAATCTATGATACAATTACTGAGTTTATGACCATTTATGAATAAAAAAACATAAAATGGGTTGGGTTTCATATCAATTATATAAGGATCATCATCAGATGAATTGAGAGTCATTATAGAAGTATAAGTGGGTGATTCAAGTGGAGAAGTAAATAATTGAGCAATAGGAGACTCAGTATTAATGTTTAATTGACCTTCAGGTTTAACTTGTGTAGGGCCATTTTTGACATATTTAACCAATTTATCAAATTCTTTGGGTTTCAACTTGAGATATTCAGCAGGGGATATTTGAATTTTTACGGACTTACAAAATTCTAAAATATCAAAAGAAGTCTCACAATCATTTCTATGTAACAATCTACTTTCTTGGGTCTTCAAATTAGCATCAGGGGTTTTAGTAAAAGGTTCCTTACCTTTAACGTGCACTTTTTGAGTATTAGTAAATCTCAGATTATTTTAACTTCTGGTAAGCATAGCACATGAAGGATCTTCAAGAGTAACCAATATTTCACCTCCTCTTTCTGAATCTGAATCATATTCTAGGAAGTATATTTTAGAGTCGTCAGGTCTCTCAAAGCTCTTTTCTTCTTTAGTAATCTCCCCTAAGACATCTTGAGTAGCAGTCATTTGGGCATATCTAAGCATCTCTAGATAAGAATATCCATCATGATCAGTAGTCAAATGAAAGATACACATGTTATTTCTTCTAAGAGGGGCTTCAAAAGTCAATCTTGGTTGTGTTGATGCAAGTGGTAATGTCTTACCAGTATTTGCTTGTTGATTTCTTCTGACAATATCTTGATATGGTTGTTGGAATGAAGTACTAGTCTTCTGTAATTGTCTTTTAAGGGAAATCATATCATTGACTAGCCTTTGAACCATGGGACCCATAGAGGATGAGGGATGAGCATTAGGTACTTGGACTTCTTTCTTCTATTTTTTGGCCATAATAAGATCATCCTCTAACTCAACTGCCAATGATTGTGCATCTGTTAAATCGATAATTGCACCTCCTCTAAGATGAAAATTTATATCAAGAGGCATAGAATTAATAAAGAAACATTTCTAATTTTTAGTAGTCGGTCTTTTAGTAGTAGGAATCTTGTACACAATTCTATTGAATTTGGCCATAAATTCCCTTATGGGTTCATGTATCTCCTTCTTGAGTTGAGTCAATTGAGCAAGAAGGGAATGTTCATCTTTTGCACTTTTAAACCTATTTTCAAATTTAGTTTTCATATCATTCCAATTTGTGATTGAAGAATCAGTTAGATGATAAAACCATTATGATGCAATATCAGTTAGAGTTTATACAAAGAGCTTTATGGCTACATCTTGATGTTACACACCTAATATACCACATGCCACTGCAAAGGCACTCAGATGTTCCTCTGGTGATTATCTTCTATCTCCATTAAATTTGGATAAATTTTCTCTTTCATTTTTAGGCAAAAGATTCAAGTTGGCCCCTAAATTTAGAGGTCTTATGGCTGCACCCCAAGGTTGGGCCATTGAAATAAAACTTATGGTAGAAGGAAAGATAGTACTAGAAAGAGTTAAGGCTTGATAGATAGAGGATATAGAGGATTTAGGAGGGCTAGGAGGTCTACTTCTAGCTTTTCTAATGCTGGTAGGAATACAAGGAAAATTTAAGCTTTGCAATGCTTGAAAAATAGAATCCTCAATTCCTTCTCTTCTCAAAGACCTTTTGTATCTTCTAGAATCCAGCTTATGATATTATAATTATTAACTTTGTACTTCAGGGGATTTAATTCCTTGTTATATTTTTTGCTTGCCTCCTTCTTTGTCTGAGTAATAATAATCTCATATTATCAACCAATTCTTCTTCTTTTTCTAATATTCTACTTGTTATTCTATAATCATCAAGATTTCAATGAGAATGCCAAGCAAGAGTATTTAATTGGCTAATTATATCTTCATGTTCATCTTGAAAACCAAGATTAGGTTGCAAAATCTTTTAGTAAAGATTTCAATTTTTGTTCCCCAGCGGAGTCACCAAAAATTGTTGGCTAACAAATTTATCCTTATATAAAAATAATTTATTTTGACTCCATACCCTTCTTTCAAGAACAAATAGGTTAAACAACAAATGGGTAAACTATCAAGATTAGTTCCCCTCTAAATTAAGGTACAACTCCCTTTAAGATTTTTAATGAATTCAAATATTCAAATACATTTTTAACTAGAAAGTGTTTTAAAGGCAAACTAACATCCATACATCATCATGTTATGAATGCAAGATCTTATAAAATAAATGAATAATAAAACACACAGATTCTATTTTCAATAACAATCATATATATATATATATATATATATATATATATATATATATATATATATATATATATATATATATATATATATATATATATATATATATTGTTGAACCAGTAAAAGATAAAATACATATAATGAATTATCTAATAGAAGAGTAATCACTATATGAAAGAAGATTTCACACAAAAAATCCAATTTCAAATATTCAAACACATAGATTTAAGTATGCAGTAATTAATTCTCCTTTTCATTCACAGATGAAAAATGTTTCAGACAAACATCACATTTATTGTCAAAAAAAAATAGTGGTCCAGTTCTCAAATTTTCTAACTCCTTTTTTGTGTATTTCTTTGCATCTTTTACAATTAAAAATAAATATAGTTGCCATAACTAATCCACCTATCAAACTAAACCAGAGTTAAAGTAACTCTGACCCATACAGGATTTAGTTTTTACAAATTTAATAAAGATCAAGTTTCGAATAGAAAAGCAATTGAATAAATGAATAAAAGAAAGTATTTAAGTAAAATTATTGCTAAAATAATGGACTAGGATCTCCAGATTTACTCTATTCAATTGGGTATACGCATTGAGCTTTCCACTCTTGAAATGCCATAACAAACTCTTGAATTTTTGTAAGATTGGGAATGCTGACGTGTTTTATCCTTGCTTTCCAGATGTTTTCTTCCCTCTGAATTTTCCCCATATTTTTGTGTGCTCTAGGAGAGTGTCAATGCAGTGACAAAGAAGTGAATCTACCTTTGAAATCTGACAAAAATCTTCAGTTGATAACTTGTCACTTTTTTTAATGATGATCTTTTCCCTAAAGGATTGAGTCATAATATTGATATCTTTTTTTTTTTTTCCATCATCTTTTATGTATTTGATATCAATACTCTATAGATCATGTTGTAATGACTAAATGAATTCAATTATTTCCTTGATCATTTTTTTGATTTCCATTCATCCTTGTCGGGATACCAAATTTCTCCGTTCAATATTTTTCTTACTTACATATAATACATCTTCATCCAGACTTTTCAAGTTCTTTGATAAAAACTTTGTTATTCCATACTTTTGTACCTCATCAATCTAGTTCATCATGCTCATTCATTTTCCTTCATCTTTTATCCACAATGTGTTTTGAGTCTTCAAATCTTTAACAGTAATTGTAATTAGATCATATACATTCTTCAATTTATGAATGTATTATGTATCTTTCTGGATGATGCCATCCAACCAATTATCAAATACTCTAGTAACCATTTTGCCTCAGTGTATCTAGTCTAGCATCCTTTGATAGGTGATTTTGGATCAAAAGATAGGGGTAGTTAGGTGATCGGTTGTGGATCTAGACTATGAATGGTGTCAATATACTCTGTCATTGACCACACAGTCTATTTTAATTCTCTTTTATCTTTTTTAGCCTTCCAGATTTTGTTGACTATCTTTTTGATGGACGCTTCAAGGTGATGCACATCTGTGGTACGTGATGTAGTCCCAAGATCCATCTTTTCAATTATAAAATCCTAAATTGTAGGATCTTGAACTTCTTCATTAGTTCTTGGCCTAGATATTTCTGCATTCTAGTTCCATGTATTAGGGTCGATGTCTACCCTAGATGTTGTTTTTAACTTCTTGGATTTAGGAGCTTTCCCTAAACATTTACTCACCATATCCTCTAAGGGCAAAGAAAATGGAACTACTTTTCTTTTGTTGCTAATTTAACTTTCCAGCCATTTAGGTGTAGAGGCCGAAGCTTCTTTATCAAAATTTGGTTGATCAAAGAACACAATTGAAATAATCATCAGTTTGGTAGATTCAGAAAGAATCATTGTTTGTTGATCTGCACTAACTTCTTCCATCATTGGTGAACCAGATTCTTTATCACCTTTGGCTTCTCCTGAATCTTCTTCAGAATTCAAATCCATAATTACCTTTTCAAAAATTTGACTCTTTCTCTTGCTTTGGGTCCTTGATCTGGTGTCACGAGGAGGAAGAGTAGTTACAAGGACCTTTTCAGATTCTTTGATGACAGGATCCCTTCTAGTTTTTTTCTCTAGAAATACCTACATCATAAATATCAATAAGTCAATTAGAGGAGCTTATTGGGAATGGGGATTCAATTATTGACGTACATTGCTAGGAAGCTATGTTTTGAGCTCCCCCCAATTTTTGCTCTCTCAACTATTTCTCAGTTATCCTTATCACTAGAAGGGTCTTAACCTCAATTATATCTTCTTCCTTTTTCTCCCAATCAATTTCTAGAATAGGTGATTGTTCTATCTTTTCAAATTGTGTATCAGTCACCTATTCATCATTGTCATAAATTCCAGAGATGTCCATATTCAAATTAAGGGTAGTAATTTGCCCTAAGGAGAACCTAGACCATAGTCTCTTTTTGACTTCAAATTCATCTGAATAATCCTCCTAATAATCCTTCGATTGAAGAATATGTGACAACCCTGTTCCAAGATCCAAGTTATTTCTAGTAAAACCTTTGCTGTCAAATTGTTATCTAGCTGTGAAGTATTGAAAATTGAATTATTTAAGATCTAATTCTAGATTCAAAGCATTAGAGACCGTCTTGCATGAATAATGTCCAAGTTCAATAGAAAAAGATATACCAGATTGCTTTTTTGATAGGACCTAGGTTCCTCAAAGCTCTGACACAACTTGTCAGATTTAAGAGCACATATGATTACCTTTGTATAAGCAACTAAATGTGGAATTAACCAAAAGTACAAGTAACTAGAAATTAGAAATAGCACAGAATATGAGAGGCAACACACAATTGTATTCAACTCATTCTAGAAGGAAATTACAACAAAGAGATCACACTCTTTCATCCACTTTGTGGGCATACCAGTAATCTTTCCTCAAGAGTTATCTTCTCTCAATACAGGTCACAAAAAACGGCTAACACAGAGCTGTTGTTCACCTTAACCAGTCAGTACAATACTGCCAGTACAACCGAGTACGAACCGATACTCCAAGTAGATCGCACCTGATCTTGCTCCTTGATGTGTTGTTATCACCTTTGATCTTGCTACCCTGCAGATCTCCTTTTGACCTCGCACACACACACCCCTGCAGATCAACCAATCTTACTTACCCATGTAGATCTCCTTCATGATCTTGCAACAACCTACAGATCAACCCTGATCTTACATACCTGGAAGAACCCCTGTGATTCCACCAATGGAAGAAATATTTTAGTTCTACACTTTACAATACAGCCCATGAGTCTATTATATAGATCCCATGCATACAATAATTAGACAAGCGGCTTAAGACTCGAATTAGTCTTTAACATGCAAACAACCGGTTTAACAAACTAACTATCCATCAACAAGCAGTTCTGGAACTGCACAGGCGACCGATGTTGGTCCCTGTCCATATGGAGGTGACCGACATCGACTGACTCCTGACCAATGTCGATTGCTTTATGTCGACCTTTGACCGACGTCGGTTGGCCTGTCGACGTTGGTGACTGTGACACTCAGCAACCTCCTCCATGTTTGCATCTGAGTGAAGCTTTTAGCTCCACAACCTAACATTTTTCATTATAAATTTTTTATCTACATGTGCTAATTATCTGCAGACTTCAATTAACATAAATCGGTCAAAAATATACCTAGGTAACCTCAAAGGTTCATTGTCAAAACCCCCAAATATGATATAAGTGAACTTAGAAAATTGAGTGAAGAAACTACCATAAATGTTGATTAGTTGCATAGCTTCATCAGACAACTTTTTATTGATGTTGTTTGACAATTCAAAAGTCATTTTCCTAGTAAAAATATCATTGACTTGCCTATAATTCTCATAGCAATTATGCATTTGTAACTATGAGCAATAATCATAAATTTTACTCTCTTCATCCAAGGGTGCATGAGGTAATCCTACCCATTGTCTTGTAGAAGCTAAGCAATAGAAAAGGTAGGAAGACATATAAAACTCTTTATTTCTCAAACAATTACTTAATTCTAGATGCAAACATTCAGCTGCAATTTCTGTCCAATCCAAATATTGCTCTTCTTGGAGGATCACCTGTATGAAGAAGTACATAATATGCATGAGTATTGCCTTTTAGTCTGTGTAGTAATACTATAATATCTTGTACCTTTGGAATCATATGATTTCTTGTTAATGGTTTAGGTAGTCTTGAACCCCCTTTTTAGAATTTCAAAAGCCAATTCCTAGCAATCACGCTTTTGTAAATTGCTTTCTTCAATGAAAAATAACCATATGAAGAAGTAATATTGAGGTCAGAGTATGGTTCCTTGGGAGGAATTCTCATTACAGACATTAGGTTTTGTCTATTGATATGCAGTAAAACATTGCCATCTACGGTCTTGATGCATCTGTTCTGAGGTTCATATCTATTCATGCATTCAAGGACTTATTCAGGGCATTAGATAGCCATGGAAAATGCCGCAGCTTCAACCAAACCACTTTCTACAATTTTCTGCATCATAGGATTTAACACAGGGTTTTTAGCCATTTTTTTAAAATCTTCCAAATCATAGTGGACCATAGAGGTGTTCCCAATTTAAGGAGGAGAACATATGAGACCAAGACCATGCTCATAATTGAGACATGCAGATTTCATGGCCATAGGTTGGAGGATATAATAAAAAGAAAAAGTTTTGAACTTCTTAAATAATGTCGTAAACTCAAAAGAATTATTCTTTCCAACCAAGTAATGGAAACAACTTATAGAAAAAGTAAAGCTCACCTTAAATTTATCTGAAATCACTGTGAATTCGAGCAATCAAATATCTTATACTAGCTGTGTTGTTCTCCTTTGTATCATCTAGTATGCTTGTTTGCTGAATTTGAATTGCTTTTTTTTTATACAGATATTAACCAGATCAAATAATTAAATCAGAACAATACGTGCTAAACATGCTTGATAAGACATGCATTCTGACATATGCATTAATGGCAAGTATTTTTTTCGCTCGATTTTGATGAGTAATGATTATCTGTAACCTCGTGAAAATTCAAAATTTTCACTATATAATGAGTTTCAGATATATTCTCCTCTAAATCTCCCGCTAATTTTATCTTAGAGAAAGCCTTGGGATGAGATGAGAGTATAGTCATTGAACCATTTGAACCATTGAACTTTTGAAAATGTGGTTCAACTTCAAGGTTCAATGATACAAGATGAACTACACAGACCGACCAATAGTCACATGATCTTTCCATAAACTTTGAACTTTGAAAGATTGAACCGTTGAACTCTTGAACTCCACTATTTAGGTTCAATCAGTAGGTTCAAGTGATAGGTTCAACGATACATTAATTTATACACGGGAACTGAGTGAACACGACTTTTTACAAAACATTGAATATTGAATATTTGAACCATTGAACTTTTGAACCGTTGAACTTTTGAACTCCGAAAAAGGGTTCAAGTTCAACTGAAAGGTTCAAAATCAAAATTGAAATACACAAAGGGACAAACAATTCGCTTTGAGAAACATTGAATCTATTGAACCATTGAACTCTTGAATTCCAAGAAAGGTTCAAGTTCAAAAGTTCAATTCTTTTAAGAATTTACACACAAAAGGCAATAAGCGGGTGAACTTCTTTTATGATAGAATTCACAAAAAATTGAATAAGAGCGACTCAAAAGGTAACACGATGTTATATTGACAATCAACCATTGTCATGTACCTCTACCATAGTGTAGTTTTTTTTCGACTCTCTTTCAAATTTACCCCTTCTTTCAATCTATTGTTCAATCTCCAAACCTTATTAACAATAATTTTTGAGTTATCTTTATCAAAAATAAAAATAATAGAAAACATATCATTTTTTCCTCTTGTATTATTTTTTAAAAATTTGAATACAATTATAAGTGTCATAAACTTACAATACATTTGATCATATATTACATTTAAAAGTGATTTTTTTTTTACAATATTATAATATTTATGATGCTTATTTTATTAAACCAGCAGTTAGAACATCAAATTTGTATTGATGTTCTTAAAGTGGCCAATGCTACCTAACTTGCGAAATAATAATAAAATAATAAAAAATTACATTAAATTTTATTCTTAGTGTCCTATGTATTTGCTTTTTCTACTTGGGAAAAATTGTCTGTAGATGAGAAGGAGCTCTTTAATCTCGATGAAGAATAAAGAAACGATTACCCTTTGCTGTACTCGGCCGAAAGAAATAATTTTATTGAAGAATAAAGAAAAGATTTCATTTATTTTGCTTTTGTTTTTTCTTTATGTTGAGTGTCGACAAATCAGACAATGGCAACACATTCGTGGAAGAAAAATCAGTCCTGCTTTGTCCTCTTTGATTCGCCTATATCACAAGCAAAGCATAAAATTCCGCATCTGTTTGGTTTGGAATGTAAGGAAGGAATAAATAGTCTCCATCTTTAAAAATATTAGAGATGTGTATCTATCATGCTGAAAATTCATTCTGGGAATGGAATCTTGAAAATTCATTCTGGGAATGGAATCTATCTTTAAAGTTTGTGGAATAACTTTGTAAAGAAGATTTATGGCTCTGCTAGTGTTTATATATAATAGAGTGAATATTTTAGTCGATTGTAAATATTTGTGATATGTGTAAATATTTTGTGTTGTGTTTTATTTAGGTGAGGTTTTTCAAGGTTTCGCAAATGCTTCTAGTCAGGATTTGCTAGAGTGGGCATTAAAAACTTTAAAAGAAATTTTAGTCTTTTTTGTGAGGGTAAACATGAGTTATTTGCTTCCATCAAAAAACTCATGTTTACCCAACTAAAAAGACCGGAGTTTCTTTTTAAGTGTTTAACGCCCACTCAGAGCTTGCATAACATTGTCTATCAAAAGACTGGATGAGGAAAACACCATTGTATAACAGATTATATCAAAGACAAAAGGAACAGCTGAGGTGAAATAAGGGAGGCTCGAATTAGTATGAATGGCCCTGTTACATATTTACTCTGTGATAAATATTTAAGATTTTAATAACATTAAATTTGTATATGTGTTTCTTTAATGTTTGTTCTTTCCGATCGCATGTATGAATTATTATAATTTAACTAATTGTTCAATAAAAGTAAGGATGTATATGTTAAATCTATGTGGGGATTGAAATAAATAAAAATAAGAGAACCCATTTGTCCAAACATTCTGCGTGGAAATTATGACCTGCTGATGGCTCTTGAAATCGCCTTTTAGCTATTGCTTCTCAAATTTCAATTGATATAAAAAAGAATTATATAACAATGAACAATCCAGTGAAGATTAGGAGGAAGGTGCATGGTTATTTGGAATATGACAGAGGTCAAGGTTTTGTATATTCTCTTTAGGTTTACTACTAGACTTTTCTTATATATCAGGTTTTGTAAAATTTTAGATTGGACTTTTTTGTGAAGGTGTTCATTGCCGAAATGAATAAAGTTTGAAAGGTTGTTTACTTTTCCTCCTCGGACTATTTATAAGGTTACTTTACAATCTTGTTCATCTTTCTTTATACAGTTAATTTTTTACCAGTATGGATAATATGTGCATCTTAACTTGCTTGGTGTTTGAGATTTCCATGTGTTTGAGCCTTTGAGGTGGTACGTGTTTTAAAAAAAAACATTATTTAATGGTTGTTTATATGATCTTTGTAGTGGTTGGCTTTTGGTGTGTAGTGTTCAGTTGTGGATCAAAAGCTTTTATAGACACTATTTGTTAGAATTAGAATATAATAATCTTGTCTTTTAGTGTTGTTCGTCCCTTTCATACTTGCAAAAAAAAATTAGATAAAATATATTAGAAGTTTATGGAGAATGAACCATCTAGAATTTTTGACTACCGCCATAGCATAATAGAAAAGTCTAGAAACCAATGAATCATCTAGATTCTTTGACTACAACTATAACATAGACTAGCAATTGCCTCAAAGGTGTAAAAAAACCCAGAGGAATTGTATATTTTTGTTGTGTGATTATATCTAATATGTATTAATATATAATATATTAAATATATATAAATATTACTTTATATAATATATAAATCATATGAATGGTAATGATCTCATAATTGTTGAGTTGTTTAGATAACATTTGTTGATTTTTTTTTCCCTAATCCAATACCAATATCGCCATTACCAATTGGCTAATAAAAAATATTACAAAAAGAAATTTATTAAGTATTTACATTTTAAATGAAATAAACATTGAAATTATGTAAATCTAATAAATATTTTCAACCAAAACAAAATCCTCTTCCAATGTATCCTAACTAAAGATTAATGGGAAATTGATTAGATCAATAAACAAAAACCAAACATGATTGTGAAGAATCCACCAAATCAATATACAACAACCAATTGAAAAGATGAAAAACTGTCAATAACTTATTGAAATGATAATAAATGTTATCGTTACTCGCCCCCCTTTAAAAAATTTAACCCCACCATTTAATTCCCTAATAGAGCCCCCAAAACCAATCATAAATTATACTAACCAAATGTGAGTCTCCCTCTACCCTTCCCGTCAATTCACAATAACATAAAATCAAATATGCGTCAGCAAACGCATAATGAAACTCGTGACAGAATTGAAAAAAAAGTAAAATCAGACAATGGCAACACATTCATGGAAGAAAAATCAATCCTACTTTGTCCTCTTTGATTCGCCTATATCACAAGCAAAGTATAAAATTCCGCATCTGTTTGGTTTGGAATGTAAGGAAGGAATAAATAGTCTCCATCTTTAAAAATATTAGAGATGTGTATCTATCATGCTGAAAATTCATTCTGTGAATGGAATCTATCTTTAAAGTTTGTGGAATAACTTTGTAAAGAAGATTTATGGCTCTGCTAGTGTTTATATATAATAGAGTGAATGTTTTAGTCGACTGCAAATATTTGTGATATGTGCAAATATTTTGTGTTGTGTTTTATTTAGGTGAGGTTTTTCAAGGTTCCGTAAATGCTTCCAGTCAGGATTTGCTAGAGCGGGCATTAAAAACTTTAAAAGAAATTTTAGTCTTTTTTGTGAGGGTAAACATGAGTTATTTGCTTCCATCAAAAACTTCATGTTTACCCAACTAAAAAGACCAGAGTTTCTTTTTAAGTGTTTAACGCCCACTCAGAGCTTGCCTAACATTGTCTATCAAAAGACTGGATGAGGAAAATACAGTTGTATAACAGATTCTATCAAAGACAAAAAGGACAGCAGAAGTGAAATAAGGGAGGCTCCAATTAGTATGAATGACCCTGTTACATATTTACTCTGTAATAAATATTTAAGATTTTAATAACATTAAATTTGTATAGGTGTTTCTTTAATGTTTGTTCTTTCTGATTGCATGTATGAATTATTATAATTTAACTAATTGTTCAATAAAAATAAGGATGTATATGTTAAATCTATGTGGGGATTGAAATAAATAAAAATAAGAGAACCCATTTGTCCAAACATTCTGCATGGAAATTATGACCTGCTGATGGCTCTTGAAATCGCCTTTTAGCTATTGCTTCTCAAATTTCAATTGATATAAAAAAGAATTATATAACAATGAACAATCCAGTGAAGATTAGGAGGAAGGTGCATGGTTATTTGGAATATGACAGAGGTCAAGGTTTTGTATACTCTTTAGGTTTACTACTAGACTTTTCTTATAAATCAGGTTTTCTAAAATTTTAGATTGGACTTTTTTGTGAAGGTGTTCATTGCCGAAATGAATAAAGTTTGAAAGGTTGTTTACTTTTCCTCCTCGGACTATTTATAAGGTTACTTTACAATCTTGTTTATCTTTCTTTATACAGTTAATTTTTTACCAGTATGGATAATATGTGCATCTTAGCTTGCTTGGTGTTTGAAATTTCCATGTGTTTGAGCCTTTGAGGTGGTATGTGTTTTAAAAAACAACATTATTTAATGGTTGTTTACATGATCTCTGTGGTGGTTGGCTTTTGGTGTGTAGTGCTCAGTTGTGGATCAAAAGCTCCTATAGACACTGTTTGTTAGAATTAGAATATAATAATCTTGTCTTTTAGTGTTGTTCATCCCTCCTATATTTGCAAACAAAAATTAGATAAAATATATTAGAAGTCTCTGGAGAATGAACCATCTAGAATTTTTGACTACCGCCATAGCATAATAGAAAAGTCTAGAAACCAATGAATCATCTAGATTCTTTGACTACAACTATAACATAGACTAGCAATTGCCTCGAAGGTATCTAGAATTTTTGACTACCGCCATAGCATAATAGAAAAGTCTAGAAACCAATAAATCATCTAGATTCTTTGACTACAACTATAACATAGACTAGCAATTGCCTCGAAGATATCTAGAATTTTTGACTACCGCCATAGCATAGTAGAAAAGTCTAGAAACTAATGAATCATCTAGATTCTTTGACTACAACTATAACATAGACTAGCAATTGCCTCGAAGGTATAAAGAAAGCTGGAGGAATTGTATATTTTTGTTGTGTGATTATATCTAATATGTATTAATATATAATATATTAAATATATATAAATATTACTTTATATAATATATAAATCATATGAATGGTAATGATCTCATAATTACTGAGTTGTTTAGATAACATCTGTTGATTTTTTTTTCCCTAATCCAATACCAACGTCGCTATTACCAATTGGCTAATAGAAAATATTACAAAAAGAAATTTATTAAGTATTTACATTTTAAACGAAATAAACATTGAAATTATGTAAATCTAATAAATATTTTCAACCAAAACAAAATCCTCCTCCAATGTATCCTAACTAAAGATTAAAGATTAATGGGAAATTGATTAGATCAATAAACAAAAACCAAACATGATTGTGAAGAATCCACCAAATCAATGTACAACAACCAATTGAAAAGATGAAAACACTGTCAATAACTTATCGAAATGACAATAAATGTTATCGTTAGTCGCCCCCCTTTAAGAATTTTAACCCCACCATTTAATTCCCAAATAGAGCCCCCAAAACCAATCATAAATTATACTAACCAAATGTGGGTCTCCCTCTACCCTTCCTGTCAATTCACAATAACATAAAATCAAATATGCGTTGGCAAATGCATAATGAAACTCGTGACAGAATTGAAAAAAAAAAAAAAATCACAATATAATTGTTAAACACAGGAAACAGACATGAAGCAACTCCCACTCGCAGAAAGAAACATAACCACAATACATATACATTATATATATGTCATGTCTAGACATGGACATAAATGCCTATTTGTTGTCTATTGAAAGCGCAGAGGAGCTTTCTGACTCTGTTGAAATCCTTGACTGACATGGAATGCGGTTCTGCTTGAGTTGAAACAGCTAGATAAAAAGTAGATTTCACAATATAATTGTTAAACGCAGGAAAAAGACGTGAAACAGCTCCCACTCGCAGAAAGAAACACGACCACAGTACATATACATTATATATATGTCATGTCTAGACATGGACATAACCGCATATTTGTTGTCTATTGAAAGCGCAGAGGAGCTTCCTGAGTCTGTTGAAATCCTTGACTGAAACGGAATGCAGTTCCGCTTGGGTTGAAACAGCTGAGATAAAAAAAATGGTGGCGGTGTTGCTCTTGAGCTGAGTTAAAGAAAAGAAAAGAACTTGATGTGGCAACAACGTTAATGTTGTTGGACGAAAAGGCTGCTTCGGGAGGTTTGAACCCTGTGGATACGAAAGGCCACCTGGGGCGTATTCTTTTCATCATCATCATCATCATCAATTTAAACAGTTGTCTGCATGTTCATCCATTAGAAATATGTTTGTTTTGCAGCAGGTCGCTTGTTCGAATCACCGGAGAAGCTCAGGCTCAGTTAGCGCATTCTTATGTTTCGCTACTTCAGAAATACCGATTTGTAAATTATTTTATGAAGATGAAGGGATGTATTATGTATACGATCCTGTTGGCGGTTGATTGGAGGAGTAGTTTATAGCTTTGATTGCCTTTTGTTTTTTTGTTCCAAATCTCGACTCACGCAATCTGATGATTCCACTCATGTACATTCAATTTTCCCTGATAGAGAACGCACCATGACTTGGTGCCCTGCACCATTGTGTTCTTGTTTAAGACCAGGAACAACAATGTCATCCTTAATTCTCCGCTGTATGTCTGATTTTGTTTCCAAAAAACGAACAGGCATTTTGTCAAACAATTTGCCTACATGTTTTGAAGCTTGAAAATTAGAAAATGCATTCCGAGATATGACCATTCTCTGAGGCAAATTGTCAAACACTTTTCGTGCGTCCTTCCCGAAGGTTGTTTCTGGGAGAGACCAGTCGGAGAGCAACGACACTTCATACAACGCCTTCTTCCACGCTTCCATCTCTTGCTGGCTGTGCCTGCCTTTCCTGTCATGGTGGTTAAGCCTAGCACCATGGTAGAAACCAACAGCAAGCAATCAAGAATCACTGTGCACAGCAATCAACGGAAGCCAATGCTATCGTTGCATACCATCTCTTACAAAATTGATACTCAAAGCAGGCTCTGAAAGTTCTGGTGGGACTTCTTTCGCAGGCAAGTTTACTTTCCAAGTATCATTAGGATATCCAAACAAGCACAAAATATCTTTCTCTGGATCATAGAGCGTATAAAAGTGGTCCACCTCAGAAGTAAGAGCACGAACAATGGTAGCTCGGTGGGCCCTGAAATCTGTAAATACTCTTCCACTGTGCGACGGTTTGTAGAAATTGATGTGGTGGTTTTCCATGCCCAATCCTTCGATTCGCCCTGTGAAATTCTTGAAATTAAAGTTGCCTGCACTCTATTTGAGAAAAAACATGGCATTGGAAGAACTGAGGCGAATGGCTTGCGTGTAAAGCTCCACGGCCTGTCCTAAGCCATCGTCCAGAAAGGCCTCGATAGCCCTTTTCGCTTGATCTTCAGCCATGCCTTAGACTTTCAAGATTCGAACCCGCGACCTCACCGACCAATTCCACAGAGCTCGAGTCTGTGCTTCCGTTCATACATATATTCCTCCACTCATGTTATTACGCGTAACGTAAAAACAGAGCATTCTTTTCCTTATCATCACATGAGAAGAATCTTGAATAAGCCCCTCTGTAATAAGCCTCCGGCTTAAAAAGTCTGGATAGAAAATGTAGGTTGAAAGTTATATATATTCATGTATTGGGCTAGAAATTCACAAGAGAGAATATAGAAACAACTTAGAATGAGATGAGTAGAGGAGCTATGAAAGAGACATATGTAAGCTCAACAAATATAGTTTATAACAACATCAACAAATTTTTGATGGTCTATGTAAGCTCTATTTTTTTTTTTTTTTTAATATACATATGTATATATAAGTGAACATTAAGGTTTTACTTTGTTTCATCTCTATTTTATAAAAAATATTGTGTTGTGTGATAATATATAACAATATTTAAGGAAAAAACAAAGTATATTTTTTCAAATTTTCTAAAAAATTATCAAAGTTAAGGTTGTGTGTTTTGGTGATGGATGGAAGCAATAATAATTGATCATAAATATAATTATTTGATGGTAAGAAATATGATGTTTGAAGTATTAAAATGAAAATCATTTTTTGCTATCAAGAATTATGGAAGCTTCTTGAAAATGGTTTTTTTGAGCTTGTTGATCAGAATGCATCCATTACACTCACACAAGCTGAGAATAACTTGTTGAAAGAGGATAAAAATAAGGATTCCAATGCTCTATGCTTCATAAAAATGGCAATGGAAGACTCTATTTTCCCACGAATAACAATATCTACAAGATCTAAGTAAGCACGGGAGGTTTTTAAAAATGTATATGAAGGCAACCATAAGGTAAAATTTGTTAAGTTACAACTATTAAGAAGAGAATTTGAAAATCTACAAATGAAAGAGTCCGAGTCTATAAATGATTTATTTACCTGCACTATGAATATAGTTAATTAGATTAAATCAAATGAAGATATATTAGAGGATCAAAGAACAATAGAAAATGTTTTAAAAATTCTTCCTACAGGATTTGATCCTATTATGGTAGTAGTAGAAAAGTCTAAGGACTTAACTAAAATGACTATTGATGAACTTATGGTTTCCTCACAAACTCTTGAACAAAGTTTGTATAGAACACCTAAATATTCTCTTGAGAAAGCCTTTAAATCTCAAATTGTAGTAAGAGGAAGAGGTAGATGAGACGATAATAGAGGCAGATGAAACTTTGGAAGAGGAAGAACTAACAACAACCATAAAGAACGAAGGCACAACTATTTAGGATCATATGGAAGTGGAAGGAGCACCGACACTTCACATGGAAGCTCTTCATAGAGCTATGATAAATAAAATGTCTAGTGTTACTGCAATAAATAGTTTGGAAATTTCACAAGTGAATGTACAATATATATATATGATATGGGTTAGAATAATGCAAACTTGGCCAAATAAAGAGAAAATGAAAATGAAGAGGATGAAAATTTGTTCATTGTTTGAAATATAGAAGAAGAAAGTAATAATGAGGTTTGGTACTTAGACAATGGCTACAATAATCGTATGAGTGGAAATAAGGAAATCCAAGTTCTAATACTGATGAAACTTTAAATTTTGAAGTAAAAATGGGTAACAAAAATAAAGTACCAGTCATTGGCAAAGGATGCATCTCTATTCGCACCAAACAGGGTGATACCAAACAAATACAAGATGGATACTATGTCCTTGGGTTAAAATATAATCTTATTAGTATTGAACAATTGGTTCAAAAGGGATATAGGGTTCAATTTGAGAATGGAGAATTCATTTTTTTGATAAAAATTGTAGCACTAGACAAATTACAATGTTTAAAATGACAAGGAATAGAATGTTCCCATTAAGAATGAAAAATGAATTGTTAGTTGCATTCAAATGGGTCTTCCAATTTGGAAGATTCAGAAGAGTGGAAAATGGTCAAAGAGAAGAAATACACATCAAATAAGATGGATTATGGGCACATGATTTTAAGATCAACATAGAAGAAGGTGACTAAACTATAAAAATCTTGACTATGGTTGCCAAAGATTGTAGGCAGTGTTGTGGAAAATTATTTGTAGTGGATGCTAAAGATTCTAAGTAGTGCCTACAAAATATTCTAGGTAGTGTTGCATAATATTTCGAGTAGCTGCAACAGAAGTTGCTAAACTTTTGCTAAATAAAAAAGGATATGCTATGGGTAATCTGGTTATTAGATACATATATTTGTTATTTTTTATGGATTGTTTCAAAGCATTGTGTTGTATATTTTGTTTGGATTTATAGACTAGAATGGTTATTTTGGAAGTGTTTTATGTGAGGGTTTGAATAACTCTCATTTTCATAGTTAAAGTTATTTTAACTTTGAAAGAGGTTGTTATGAAGTTATGAATTTTAGGTTTTATTTTATAAGCTTTTAATAACCCTTGGTTTTGTATGGTTGTTTCCCTTGTAGTAACTCTGATATAATTTAGTGATTAATTTGATATTAATGAATCTAGTTCATAGCTCTAGTCAAAAGTGTTTAATGATTATAAAACATTGGTGAACCATATTTTACTAAGACAATTAACTTTAGTTCCCTATTATTTATCTTAGACATCCAATAATGGAATAAAATAATTCTTTTCATAACATATGTAATCCAATTCCCCATTACAGGTGCAACCAACAAGAACTTAGAAGATTTACTATGTGCATGCATTTATATTATCATGATGTGTATTTATAGACTATAACATGTTACAAGTTGTCATTGATGTGATGTGTTTGAGCCTATCATTGATGTCAAGGTGAGATTTTTATTTTATGTCATAAGCTTGAGGTCATTGATGTCAAAGGAAGTGTGAGATCTTGTGTATTCAAGAAGGCTAGTTCAGTCTTAGGTAGTAGCCTATATGGTCTAAGGAGACTTGGTCAAAAAATAATGATGGGAGAAGCTTTGTCTTCTATCTCAGACATATGGAGATGAGTATTGAGCTATAATAGGTGTCTTGAAATTCTCAAAATGGTATGATGCACAGTAAGTCTGTTTGATGGCCTAGTTCCTTGAGCATGAAAATGGCTTATAAAGGCATGGAAATGATGTCATGGATGTATATTATCTTGAAGGTGTGTAATTAAGTGTTATATCATGTGATTAAGGTGTTGATTTAGTCACATAACTCTCAGAGTGTCAAAGGGGTATGCTCTTCATTGGTGGTCTTCTCATAGACCTTGTCTTAAGACTCTAGGTGGCATGATGAGGCATCATGATCAAGTTTGGAGATTGTAAACTTGTGTAATAATGGTATGAGGGTGAATAACATTGGTATGAGGTTTTAAGAGCATTAAAATAGGTCTCAAGGTATATTCAAGGTCTAACATGTAAATGGTAGTTCAAAACCTAACATGCAAAGAGACCTAGTGTGATGAGGGGTCAAAGTCAGTTTACAAGGTGATAGAGCTCATTTTAGTTTTGATAGAGGTGTAATAGGTTGATTAAAGCATTTTTATGAAGTTTTAGGTCCTGATTTGAAGGAAAAAACAAGAAAATGAGTTTGAAGGTCTCTTGTATATGTAGATTGAAGATTTGTAGACCCGAGAAGGAACTTTTGATGCTCATTGACATGTGTAAACTTTGCATGGTGTCTTGAGTCTTTAAGGAGATATGGGTAAGGGTCATAGATAATATATAAAATAATTATTTTGTAATTTTAATGGTAATAATGTATGAACAATTGCTAACACTAGAATTGGTCTTAAACCCTCTCAAAACCCTTATAGTGACCCGATGGTGAAGATATAGTTATAAATGGCCTAGAATGGTATGGTAAATCAAATTTTATGATTGGATGCAGTATAATAATCTCCCAATAATATCTAAGTGGTATTGGTTGGTCAGGAAAGTGAGTGAAACCTATAGAAAACCCTTGTTTCTTAGAAATTTGGTATAGAAGGAAGGGTTGACCAAGTCAAAGAATGAAAATTAATGGAGGTTGAAGTTTGAGAATTTTTTTTTCCATGGTGTTATTTGTGTAATTTATATCCTATGTGTCAACTATTTTGGTCACTCATGTTGACATATCGCTAACCTAGGCTAATAGTGAAGACAGTGAGAAAAACTAGTCACAGTGAGAATGTGTTTAGGGATGAGTTTTAGATTAATAGGAATGGTTCCAATTTATTTAGGATTATATTAAATACATATAAATAATGTACAATTTTTTTATAATTATTTGTGATGCACACATACAATCAAAATGGTGTTCACAAGATGGCCTGTCTAAGAAGATGTGACAGTGAAGGAGTAAGGTTCAGATGTTGATCTATATGTTCCATATTTTCCATTAAACCTTTGTACCTTTGTGATTGGAGTTTTTAATAAGGATGTTAAAGGATAATATAAATTAATTATAAGTTCATGTAAGTGATTATACAGGTGCTCTAAGTCATGTTCACCATGACTTGTTCTTAAGACAAATTGATAGTTCTTGGTATGCATGATGAAGTGAAGTGTTTGAGACTATATTATAGGATTAAATGTTTCCAATACACATATTTATATTTTTTATGGTTTATATGAAATATAAATAAATTTTAGAAGGTTTTGAGTGAGGTTAAGAAGTTGAAACATGAAGTCAAAATGGCTTATCTGGCTATGTAAAGGCAGTGAGAGGAAAGCTTAACAAATTAGTCTATAATACCAATGATTGACACCTAAAATTATAATATATCTATTGGAGGATGATATATATGTCACAAATAAACTATTAATGTGCATGATATGTCTTTAAAGTGCCTATATAAGAACTAAAAACTACAATCTACATGACTATGTTTTTAGAGCTACAAGCAAATTTTTGTGTTCTAATGAGTTTGATGTTCATGTGTCATGTTGAAAAATTTGGAAGCATACCAAGAATATGATGTTGTTTTATAGATGCTATTTTATCTAATTAATTCATTTTTAGTTTTTTAAAGTACATATACAAATGTTAGTAGTTAAAGATTCTTGACTGTGTTTTAGAGCAATTAGACATTTTTGAGTGACAATATGAAAATTGTTGGTTTGAGGTCTTATGCATTGTTTGGTGATGTCCAATGGATTGTGATGACCATGAGGTAATTAAATCTCTATTAATGTTATTTTTTGACTAGTTTATTTTTAAACTTTGTCTATATGCTTTAGTTATGTAAGACATACTTTTTCTATGTGTGAAGGCCTAATGGCAAGTAGGCCTAATGGTGTGGTTCAAGGAGTGATTTGGACTAACATGTTGTATGGATATAAGTGGATGTTATAAAGGGTATATTTTAATTATATGTGATGTGTTTAATTCATTTATAAAGGCTCAATATGTTTCAATATGGTCCAAGTGTAACGTGTGGTTGAAAAGACCTAATGCACTAGGTCTTTAAGTAGGCTTAAGAAGAGATTAAGGTCTAAATGAGTTTGGAAGACCTATGTAGTAAGGGTTTAATTTTTGAAACATGTATATTGACCTATTACAAGGGTGATCCATTTATGCAAATATGTTTGTCCGACCAAGATGGGTGAGAGCAAGTGATTGGTAAATACAATGCATAATAGGCCAATTTGAGTTAGTTGTGTGCATGAGAATATAAGTGAGTAAAAGAACTCTTTGAGGATCATTAGGTCATGTATAAAATCAAATAAAAGTAGAGGATCAATCATGAACATCCATCAGAAGTTATGTAAGTAGATGATAAGGTCTGTTGACCTAATGAGCCTAGTAAGAGGCATATTGAGTGAGTGAGCCTAGAAGGTTGGTTGAGAGAGGTAGAAGGTTGAGAAGAGTTGAATTTATATTGAGATACCATAATATATTCATCATAGGTGTGATATAGGTGTATTAAAATGAGTGGAATGCATATAGATACGATAGAGAGATGAATATGAGTTCACCATTTGTTGGTTGAGCCACAAGGTGTTGTGAAGGTGATCAAACTTGTCTTTGCTAAGTTGGTGCTTAGTCAAGAGGGAGTTGGATCTAACTTGTAGGTTTGAGCTTATATAAGTATCCTTGAAGTGGATGGATTGGTGCCAAGTCACTTATGGGGTTGGAGCCTCCTTGAAAGTTGGATCTTGCTAAAGGACTACTTGAGTTGGTGCTCCTTGTGGGGTTGGTGCCTCACTAAATGTTGATCCATTTCTTATAGGATAGTAGTACATGTAGTGTTTCAATGGGTTTTATCCCTCATGAGGGTTTCCCACATAGCTTTTGTGTTCATATTTTATGCTCTTACTTCATACTTATTTGCATGGTTGATTATGCATTGCTATATCTTTATGTTAGTATGAATGGTTAATGAATGTTGTATGGAATTGTGAAAAAAGTTTGTAAACTGATTCACCCCCTCTCTTACTGGTTGTGCTTCCAACAATTAGTATCAGAGCAGGTCCTTTGGAGGAGGCTTGATATCTTGAAGGTCATCCTAGAAGCACAATATGGCTTAGCTTGTGAAAGTCATGGTTGAGGACTACATGAAGGCACTGACAAGATTGACTAAGAAGAATAAGGATTATATTAAAGGAAAGTCAAAGACTAAACCTAATTTTATAGTAAAAAATACAATGAAAACATGTTGAGTGAAAGGTACAGGTTAAGGCATCAAGGTGTTTTGCATAACCTTGCTTTAGGCATTGTAAGAATGTATGTGCAAGTATCTTGGTGAATTAAGTAATCAGAGATTCAGGATGATTGTTTTGATGTGGATAAGATACAAAGAGTGTTTTTAGGTCTTTGATGTGATAAATAAGAGGATATGAGGCATCCATAGATGTCTTGATGGAGTTCTGGTAATTATTAGTGATCTTTTAGAGAGAGAAACATGCATTCTCTAGCCTTAAAAGGACCAGACCATCTTAGACCATCATACAGGTATGAATGTACTAAGAATTTTATGCATTTATTGTAGGTACTCATAAAGTCAACCCTGGTCAATTTAAAACATGGAGATGTTGTACTTAGTTCCCTGACGGTGACCTATAATTTTGGTGTCATGAGGAGTTGTCCTCTTCAAGATATAATCTTGAAAATATCATCTAGCAGTCTCTGAATTGCAAAAGGACATTAAGTTTACGCTACAAGAAGTAGCCATTAAATCTCAAAAATATGAACGTTGGATTTCAAATGATTATGTATGAAATAAGGACCTGAAAGGAGAGAAGATGTTTTTCAAGGAAGGATATTGTTCAAATCAAGTTGGACTAGAAATAAAAGTTGTAGTAAACTCTATGATGATCATCCTCTAGGTGGCAGATTATTCTTAAAATTTGTACAAGTACATTTATTACTAATAAAAGTTGACTATTCCTTGAGAATAGTAGACATGGGTGTCTTGGTGAGTTGTGTAGCATTTTTTGTCACTCAAGGAGGTTGTACAAATTGCTTGAGAATTTTCTCAAGGTCATTTATCTCTCATAGTTGTGTTTCATATGCTTTATATGTGACCTATGAAGAAAGGCAAGCTCAAGACAAGCTTGGTAAATTTGATGAGGGTTTTAGAACAACAAACCCTATAAAGGATAGTTTATGAAGTGGATGGACTTGTGAGAGGTTAAAGAGTCAAATGAGCATTATTTGGTCTATGTGCATGGTACTAATTAGTAGTTATCATTTTTTTAAGGTATGGAATGTTTTTCTAAGCACAAGACTGAGTCTATAAGTCAGAGATAAAATAAGAACAACATAAGAGTAAGATAATTGGTCTTCAAGACTAATATGATCATGAAGATTGTATGACATAATTTTCAACTGAGATACATGGCATGAATATGGAGTGTTAATCACAAGTGAAGATAATCTAGATTTTAGCATTTTCATTAAACAAAGAAGACTATATGTAGGATACAATGAAAAAGAGAAACGAGTGAAGGTGATCTCAGAGTTGTTTAGTGAATCTAGATATGAAGTGAAATGTCCCATGTGCATGAATATAATCTTAGGTTCATCATGAGAAATCCAACATGTTAATTTTGAAAGGAAGAGGATCACAGTAATCCTTCACTATGAGTTGTTGACTCATTAGACCAAATGCACCAAAAAGGGTGTTATGAGCTTGTTCAAGCTATGTGATGGGGGAATCTAGAACACAAACAGCTCTGATTCCCACTTGTTAGGATCTTGCTCCTCAATAAGAGCACAACATGATTACCTTGAATAAGCAACTAAACACAGAATTATATCAGAATGAACAAGTAACTAGAATTCACAAATAGCACAAAATATGAGAGACAATACACAATCTTGTATTAATACTCATCCAGAAAGAAAATACAATAAAGAAGATGCCACTTCTTCTCACACCTCTGTGAGGCTTCCCACACCTCAAGGGCTCCCAGTAATTCTCAATCAAGAGTTCACTCTCCTACCAAAAATGGTCCCAACACACAACTCAAACACAGAGTTGGTGTTCACCTCCAACCAGTCAGTAATAACCCTGCCAGTACACAAGTACTCAAAGTACTTCAAGTAGATCTCCCATGAACTTGCAACTCAAATGATCTTACTTACACATGTAGATCTGCCATGAACTTGCAACAACCTACAATTAAAATGATCTTACAATGGAAGGATCTACCTTGCCTTCCTCTATTGCTCTACTGTGGAACTAGAAGGAGCTACACTTGCTCAACTCTAACTAGCACTCTGGATATCTAGCACACCTTACAATACTTGCCAATGGGTCTATAAATAGATTTCATACTAAACAATAACTTAGACTTCTAATTTACAATAATTAGACATGCAGCTCGAAGACCAAAAATAGTCTTTACATGCAAACAATCGGTTCAACAAACTAATTGTTCATGTAACGAACAGTTTTGGAACCGCACAAGCGACCGACGTCGGTCCCTGTCTGCCTAGAGATGACCGACGTCGACCGACTCCTATCGATGTCGGTTGCCCTTCTGTTCACCCATGACCAACGTCGGTTGGCCTGACCGACGCTGGTGTCTATGACACTCAGCAACCTCCTCCATGTTTGCATCAGTTGAAGCTTTTAGCTCCACAACCTAACAATCTCCCACTTGGAGATAAATAGCTGCAACTGTACCTGTACCTGTACATCATCTAGTTTGTTTACTGGCTTTGTATCCCTCTTCAAGATCAATCTTGAAGACCAACCACCACAAATCCTGTGGTGCACCTCATGTCATCCAAATCACCTGTCACATCCACATCTACAAACCCATGTAGAAAAGAACTTGACCCTGCATAGCATGTGCACCTGCTACTGGTCCCTCTCAGATATCTGAGAATCCATTGAACTACCCTCCAGTGCTTCTTTCTCGGATTGGCTCCAAACTTGCTGACAGCTCCCACTACTTGGGAAATCTCAGGTCTAGTACATACCATGCACTTAACCTCATTATGTGAATCAGGACACTGTCCAAAGAACTTTCCAACCATCGGTGTGCTAACCAGTTTCACACAATCATCTGGAGACAAAATCAACCTGTGACCTTCCATGTCTCTAGAACACACTCATGCCAAAGAATCTTGTTGCTCCCAGATTCCTCATGACACATCTCTGAACTAACTTTAACTTCAGTTCAACAACCCCCTACATATGTGACCTTGCAACAAGCACAACATACAGTAACAGGATAATGTAGCTAATATTATCCAACTTGGTAAAGAAAACACAATGGTTAAACCTCCATTGTCCTGCAGCTTACTCAAGACCATATACCCTGGCCTTCCGTCTCACGTGTCCATTCCCACTCTTCTTTATCCTGAACACCCATTCATCTCTTAGTACTTTCTTCCAGCTGGCAACTCCACCAAAAACTCTCGTTTGGTTCTTCTCCAAGGAATCACATTCTTCATCCATGCCAAGCTCCCACTGTTTCCTAGATTCTACCTGCTCTGCTTCTTTAATAACTTCCTGGTTCTTGACCATCAGTGAGAAACAAGTAGTGTAAAGAAGGGAAATGATGAATTTGAGGCTTACTTACCCTTTCAATCCTCCATATGGGTGCTTGAGACTCCTTGACAGCTTGTTGTCCGCCCAAAATCTATCTCAGTGATCGATGTCGGTCACATCTCAGTCTACACCTGACCGATGTCAGTTCCATGCGACTACCTCATCACCGACGTTAGTTCCCCCTGACCAACGATGGTGTTTATTTGTCCTAAGTCACCGATGTCGGGCTGCACATAGCCGACATCGGTCCCTATCTGGATGCCGACGTCGGTTTTCTAACCGACATCGGTTTTTGTGTTTTACTTGTGAGCGATGACTTATACCTGCGAGCTCCTTTTGGATCAAACCCTTGTCCATATCAACCTTGCTCTGCTCAAAATTCTTCAGCCCCTTGCACTAATCTCTGTCCATCATCTTCTCCTTGAAAACCAAGGCTTTCTTGTTCTTGTCACGAACATCGAATTTCTCAAGAAACGTCACTTTCTTCTTTTGCTTACAAAAATCTCGATCCATGCTTTTCAAATCCGAAAGCATACCCTTTGACTCAAGAACATGCATCCCCTTCTTATTCATGTGACCAAGCCTATTAAGCCACATCTTCGAATCTACAGCTAAAGTAGATAAACCAGAAGGAGAATCAGTAATACAAGTAGATAGATAAAGTGTACCTACTTTATTACCTCTTGCTACAACAAGGTCACCCTTAAAAACTTTCCAAGAATCCACTGTGAGAGTTACTATGCAACCCTCATCACCCAAATTTTCAACAGAAATCAAATTCCGCTTTAGGACTGGGACATGCATGACCTCCTTCAACACCCATGTGTTGCTCGTCTGCAATTTCAGCTTCACTTTCCCTTTGCCAACCATTTGACAAGGCTTACCATCCCCTAAATAAATTTCTCCAAAGTCTCCCTGGACATATTCAAGAAAAAATTCCCTATTTGGGGATGCATGGAAAGAGGCACCATAATCTAAAACCCAAGATTCTACTTTATCTAAGGAACATACCAGAGCATCCTGTGTAACAAACTCTGCAACATCTGCTTCTTCATGTCCTTCATGCTGATCTTCACCCAACCAACAATCTCTCTTTATGTGCCCTTGCTTTCCACATTTCTAGCAGGTTATTCTGCCATACCTGGACTTGGATCTCCTGCCTATCTTTGACCTTGATCTCCCATGCTCGATCTTCTCTCTTTGCCTTCCCCTGCTTTCAACACTCAAAGCATTCCCTAATGATTCACCTGTGCTTTTCCTATGAATCTCTTCATTCAAAATTACACTCACAATATCATCAACTTTTAAGATCTTAGAAGCAGACGCAGTATTACTAACTGCCATTACCAAACTCTCTCAGCTTTCAGGTAATGAGCATAAGATTAAGAGAGCCGTAATTTCATCATCAAAAGCAATATTGATTGAATTTAACTGGTTTACCAAACCATGGAAATCACTAAGATGACTATGTACAGATCCACCTTCCAACATTTGAAAATTAAATAATTGCTTCATAAGAAATACCTTATTCGAAGTTGAGGGTTTTTCATATAAATTTGCGAAAGATTCCATCAACTCTACCATTGTCTTAGCCTGTGATAATTTGAAAATCACAGATGATGCAAGGCTCAACTTTATAGATCCCAGAGCCTTTCGATCAAGAACCTCCCATTCTTCATCCTTCATATCCGTGGGCTTGCTATCAACCCCACCCAATGGTAAGTACAAATCTTTCTGATACAAATAATCTTCTATCTGCATCCTCCATAATTGATAGTTCTTGCCATTAAACTTCTCCATTCGTAGCTTACTTTCTTCTGCCATTGCTATACTCCCACTCAAATAGAAACCCCTGTGAGTGACCTGTAATCAACAAACACTAACCAGATCTGATACAACCTATTAGTAACCCAACCAAATACTCTAATACCAATTGATGGGGGAATCTAGAACACAAGCATCTCTGATTCCCACTTGTCGGGATCTTGCTCCTCAATAAGAGCACAATATGATTACCTTGTATAAGCAACTAAACACGAAATTATACCAGAATGAACAAGTAACTAGAATTCACAAATAACATAGAATATGAGAGACAATACACAATCTTGTATTAATACTCATCCAGAAAGAAAATATAATACAGAAGATGCCACTTCTTCTCACACCTCTGTGAGGCTTCCCACACCTCAAGGGCTCCCAGTAATTCTCAATCAAGAGTTCACTCTCCTATCAAAAATGGTCCCAACACACAACTCAAACACAGAGTTGGTGTTCACCTCCAACCAGTCAGTAATAACCCTGCCAATACACAAGTACTCAAAGTACTTCAAGTAGATCTCCCATGAACTTGCAACAACCTGCAACTCAAATGATTTTACTTACACATGTAGATCTACCATGAACTTGCAACAACCTGCAATTCAAATGATCTTACAATGGAAGGATCTACCTTGCCTTTCTCTATTGCTCTACTGTGGAACTAGAAGGAGCTACACTTGCTCAGCTCTAACTAGCACTCTGGCTATCTAGCACACCTTACAATACATGTCAATGGGTCTATAAATAGATCCCATACTAAAAAATAACTTAGACTTCTAATTTACAATAATTAGACACGTAGCTCCAAGACCAAAATAGTCTTTACATGCAAACAATCGGTTCAACAAACTAACTGTTCGTGCAACGAATAGTTCTGGAACCGCACAGGCGACTGACGTCGGTCCCTATCTGCCTGGAGATGATCGACGTCGGCCGACTCTTACTGATGTCGGTTGCCCTTCTGCTCACCCATGCCTGACGTCGGTTGGCCTGACCGACGCTGGTGTCTGTGACACTCAGCAACCTCCTCCATGTTTGCATCAGTTGAAGCTTTTAGCTCCACAACCTAACACTATGATGGCTTGTTAACCATAAATAAGATATAATGGTGAATAAATAACCTTTTTTTATTACCATATGGACATAGTGTATAATATTTTTCATAAATCATAAATATGCAAAAGTATAATAGAGATGTGTTGCAGTAGACAATGTCTCATAGACCTAGTGAGTAGAGTATGGCAAGGATGTTATGATGAGAGGACTTGAAGAAAGTGTTGAATTGTGGAAGTTGTAGAGGAACAAGATAAGGATTGAATAATATCCTATGAATGTAATATACCTGATGAATATATGCTCAAATGAATAAATAATATTGTTCTTATAGGAACAATGCTCATAAAGTTGTATGTAGACCTAGTTGGTTGAGGTGATATGTTGAAGGTGTCATGAGATGAGTCAATCCCTAATGACTTGAGGAGTCTATTTGAGACCTATGGAGATTTCATAAGGTAATAAAATGAGCTATGTATTTGTTGAAAAAATTTGGTTTGTGGTATCAAATGACTTGATCTAGGTAGAGCATGGAATTAGGGGTAGCTAACTCAGGTGTCTTAAGAAGCCTAAAGAGAAGTATGTATGGAAAAAGGGGGAGCTTACTTGTTCGATGAGTGGTCAGGTCCAAGGATCAGTGGAATATGTATGGATAACCTTGTGAGATTGAAAATACAAAGTGATAGTTACAGAGACCCTTTGTCATTAATGTCAAAGGAGGCAAGAGATCAAATTGATGGAGAAGTTGTCTGTTGAAAGGATGCTTAGCTTGAAATGTGGTTTGCCATCAATGACAAAGGGGGAGATTATTTTAAGTTGTAATTGATGTCATGTGTTTGATCTTATCATTTATGTCAAGGTGAGAGTTATCTTTTATGTCATAAGCTTGAGGTCATTGATGTCAAAGGAAGTGTGAGGTCTTGTATATTCAAGAAGGCTAGTTCAGTCTTGGGTAGTGACCAATATGGTATAAGGAGACTTGGTCAAAATAGAATGATGGGAGAATATTTGGATTATATATTAGACATCCATATATTATTAGTGAGATATAGTAGGTGTCTTGAATATCTCAAAATGGTATGATGCATAGTAGGTCTGTCTAATGGCCTAATTCTTTGAGCATGAAAATGGCTTGTAGAGGCATGGTGATGATGTATTGGATGTAAATGAGCTTGAAGGTGTGTAGTTAAGTGTTATATTATGTTATTAAGGTATTAATTCAGTCACATGACTCGTAGAGTGAATCAAAGGGGTATGTTCTTCATTGGTGGTCTTCTCATAGACCTTGTCCTAAGACCCCAGGTGGCATGATGAGGCATCATGATCAGGTTTGAAGGGTTGTGAGATTTTTTAAGTATGGTATGAGGGTTAATAAAAAATTTATGAGGTTTTTATATTAGTAAAATAGGTTTTTAGATATATTCAAGGTCTAACATGTAACTGGCAGTTCAAAACCTAACGTGCAAAGAGACCTAGTGTGGTGTAATCAGGGGTCAAAGTTAGTTTCTAAGGTCCTATATTTAATTTGAGTTTTTAAATAGGTGTAATAGGTTGATTCAACCATTTTTATGAAGTTTCAAGTCCTAAGTTGAAGGAAAAAGCAAGAAAATGAGTTTAAAGGTCTCTTGTGTATACAAATTGAAGAGTTACAGACCTAAGAATGAACTTTTGATGCTCATTGGCATGTGTAAACTTTTAATGGTGTCCTTAGTATTTTAGGAGAGATGGGCAAAGGTCCTACATAATATATCCAAACATTAATTTGGCATTTGAATGGAAATATTGTATGAACAATTACTAACACCAGAACTAGTCTTAAACCCTCTCAAAATCCTTATAGTGACCCGATGGTGAAAATATTGTTGAAAATGGCCCAAAATGGATTGGTAAATAAATTTTTATGATTGGAGTTATTAGATGACTCTCCTAATCATCTCCATGTGGTATTGGTTGGTCAGGATAGTGAATGAAACCTATAGAAAAAGCCTTGTTTCTTATAAATTTGGTATAGAAGGAAGAGTTGACTAGGTCAAAGAGTGAAAATAAATGGAGATTGAATTTTGAGACATATTTTTGTTTTACATGGTGTTATTTTAGAAATTTATAGCCTCTAATTCAAATATTTTGGTCACTCATGTTGACCTATCACTAAACTAGGCTAATAGTGAAGACAGTGAGAAAAACTAGTCAAACTGAGAATGTGTTTAGGGATGAGTTTAGTGGAATAGGAATGGGTCCAATTGTTTGAGGTTTCTACTCAAGACCTATAAATAATTTCCCATTTGTTTATATGTCTTGTTGATTCACACATACAATCAAAATGGTGTTCACAAGATGGCCTATCTAAGAAGATGTGTAGTGAAGGAGGAAGGTTCAAATATTGATCTATATGTTCCATATTTACCATTAGACCTCTGTACCTTTGTGATTGGAGTTTTTAATAAGGATTTTAAAGGATAATATAAATTAATTATATGTTCATATAAGTGATTATAAAGGTGATCTAAGTCCTGTTGGCCATGACTAGTTCTTAAGACAGATTGACAGTTGTTGGTATGCATGATGAAGTGAAGTGTTTGAGACTCTATGATAGGATTCAATGTTTCCAATACACATATGTATGTTTTTAAGGATTTATATGACCTTTACATACTTATTATAATTTTTTGAGTGAGGTTAGGATTTTTAAACATGAAATCCAAAATGGCTTATCTGGCTGTGTAAGGACAATCAGAGGGAAGCTTAACAAATTGGTCTATAATACCAATGATTGACACCTAAAATTGTAGTGTAGTCTTTTTTCGACTCTCTTTCAATTTTACCCCTTCTTTGAATCTATTGTTCAATCTCCAAACCTTATTAACTATAATTTTTGAGTTATCTTTATCAAAAATAAAAATAATAGAAAACATATCATTTTTTCCTCTTGTATTATTTTTTAAAAATTTGAATACAATTATCCCTGTCATAAATTTACAATACATTTGATCATATATTACATTTAAAAGTGATTTTTTTTTAACAATAGTATAATATTTATGATGCTTATTTTATTAAACCAGCAGTTAGAACATCAAATTTGTATTGATGTTCTTAAAGTGGCCAATGCTCCATAACTTGCGAAATAATAATAAAATAATAAAAAATTACATTAAATTCTACTCATAGTGTTCTATGTATTTGCTTTTTCTACTTGGGAAAAATTCTCTAGATGAGGAGATGAAGAATAAAGAAACGATTACCCTATGCTGTCCTCGGCCGAAAGAAATAATTTTATTGAAGAATAAAGAAAAGATTTCATTTATTTTGCTTTTGCTTTTTCTTTATGCTGAGTGTCGACAAATCAGACAATGGCAACACATTCGTGGAAGAAAAATCAGTCCTACTTTGTCCTCTTTGATTCGCCTATATCACAAGCAAAGCATAAAATTCCGCATCTGTTTGGTTTGGAATGTAAAGAAGGAATAAATAGTCTCCATCTTTAAAAATATTAGAGATGTGTATCTATCATGCTGAAAATTCATTCTGGGAATGGAATCTATCTTTAAAGTTTGTGGAATAACTTTGTAAAGAAGATTTATGGCTCTGCTAGTGTTTATATTTAATAGAGTGAATATTTTAGTCCATTGCAAATATTTGTGATATGTGTAAATATTTTGTGTTGTGTTTTATTTAGGTGAGGTTTTTTAAGGTTCTGCAAATGCTTCCAGTCAGGATTTGCTAGAGCGGGCATTAAAAACTTTAAAAGAAATTTTAGTCTTTTTTGTGAGGGTAAATATGAGTTATTTGCTTCCATCAAAAAACTCATGTTTACCTAACTAAAAAGACCAGAGTTTCTTTTTAAGTGTTTAACGCTCACTCAGAGCTTGCATAACATTGTCTATCAAAACACTGGATCAGGTAAACACCGTTGTATAACAGATTATATCAAAGACAAAAGGAACAGCGAAGGTGAAATAAGGGAGGTTCGAATTGATATGAATGGCCCTGTTACATATTTACTCTGTAATAAATATTTAAAATTTTAATAACATTAAATTTGTATAAGTGTTTCTTTAATGTTTGTTCTTTCCGATTGCATGTATGAATTATTATAATTTAACTAATTGTTCAATAAAAGTAAGGATGAATATGTTAAATCTATGTGGGGATTGAAATAAATAAAAATAAGAGAACCCATTTGTCCAAACATTCTGCGTGGAAATTATGACCTGCTGATGGCTCTTGAAATCGCCTTTTAGCTATTGCTTCTCAAATTTCAATTGATATAAAAAAGAATTGTATAACAATGAAAAATCCAGTGAAGATTAGGAGGAAGGTGCATGGTTATTTGGAATATGACAGAGGTCAAGGTTTTGTATATTCTCTTTAGGTTTACTACTAGACTTTTCTTATAAATCAGGTTTTGTAAATTTTTAGATTGGACTTTTTTGTGAAGGTGTTCATTGCAGAAATGAATAAAGTTTGAATGGTTGTTTACTTTTCCTACTCGGACTATTTATAAGGTTACTTTACAATCTTGTTTATCTTTCTTTATACAGTTCATTGTTTACCAGTATGGATGATATGTGCATCTTAACTTGCTTGGTGTTTGAGATTTCCATGTGTTTAAGCCTTTGAGGTGGTATGTGTTTTAAAAAAAAAAAACATTATTTAATGGTTGTTTACATGATCTCTGTGGTGGTTGGCTTTTGATGTGTAGTGCTCACTTGTGGATCAAAAACTCTTATAGACAATGTTTGTTAGAATTAGAAAATAATAATCTTGTCTTTTAGTGTTGTTCGTCCCTTCCATACTTGCAAAAAAAAATTGAATAAAATATATTAGAAGTTTCTGGATAATGAACCATCTAGAATTTTTGACTACCACCATAGCATAATAGAAAAGTCTAGAAACCAATGAATCATCTAGATTCTTTGACTATAACTATAATATAGACTAGCAATTGCCTCGAAAGTATCTAGAATTTTTGACTACCGCCATAGCATAATAGAAAAGTCTAGAAACCAATGAATCATCTAGATTCTTTGACTACAACTATAACATAGACTGGCAATTGCCTCAAGGTATAAAGAAAGCTGGAGGAATTGTATATTTTTGTTGTGTGCTTATATCTAATATGTATTAATATATACTATATTAAATATATATAATTATTACCTTATATAATATATAAATCATATGAATGGTAATGATCTCATAATTGCTGAGTTGTTTAGATAACATTTGTTGATTTTTTTTTCCCTAATCCGATACCAACATGGCTATTACCAATTGGCTAATAAAAAATATTACAAAAAGAAATTTATTAAGTATTTACATTTTAAACGAAACAAACATTGAAATTATGTAAATCTAATAAATATTTTCAACCAAAACAAAATTCTCCTCCAATGTATCCTAACTAAAGATTAATGGGAAATTGATTAGATCAATAAACAAAAACCAAGCATGATTGTGAAGAATCCACCAAATCAATGTATAACAACCAATTGAAAAGATGAAAAAACTGTCAATAACTTGTTGAAATGACAATAAATGTTATCGTTAGTCGCCCCCCTTTAAGAATTTTAACCCCACCATTTAATTCCCATTTAGAGCCCCCAAAACCAATCATAAATTATACTAACCAAATGTGGGTCTCCCTCTACCCTTCCCGTCAATTCACAATAACATAAAATCAAATATGTGTCAGCAAATGCATAATGAAACTCGTGACAGAATTGAAAAAAAAGTAGATTTCACAATATAATTGTTAAACGCAGGAAACAAACGTGAAACAACTCCCACTCGCAGAAAGAAACATGACCACAATACATATACATTATATATATGTCATGTCTAGACATGGACATAAACGCCTATTTGTTGTCTATTGAAAGCGCAGAGGAGCTTTCTGAGTCTGTTGAAATCCTTGACTGAAATGGAATGCGGTTCTGCTTGAGTTGAAACCGCTGAGATACAAAGTAGATTTCACAATATAATTGTTAAACGCACGAAAAAGACGTGAAACAGCTCCCATTCGCAGAAAGAAACACAACCACAGTACATATACATTATATATATGTCATGTCTAGACATGGACATAACCACATATTTGTTGTCTATTGAAAGCGCAGAGGAGCTTTCTGAGTCTGTTTAAATCCTTGACTGAAATGGAATGAGGTTCCGCTTGAGTTGAAACCGCTGAGATAAAAAAAATGGTGGCGGTGTTGCTTTTGGGCTGAATTAAAGAAAAGAAATGAACAGAACTTGATATGGCAACAACGTTAATGTTGTTGAATGAAAAGGCTGCCTCAAGAGGTTTGAACCCTGTGGATATGAAAGGTCACCTGGGTCGTATTCTTTTCTCAAGCAGCATCATCATCATCATCATCAATCTAAACAGTTGTCTGCATGTTCATCCATTAGAAATATGTTTGTTTTGCAGCAGGTCGCTTGTTCGAATCACAGGAGAAGCTCAGGCTCAGTTAGCGCCTTCTTATGCTTCGCTACTTCAGAAATACCGGTTTGTAAATTGTTTTATGAAGGGATGTATTATGTATACGATCCTGTTGGCGGTTGATTGGAGGAGTAGTTCATAGCTTTGATTGCCTTTTGTTTTTTTGTTCCAAATCTCGACTCACGCAATCTGATGATTCCACTCATGTACATTCAATTTTCCCTGATAGAGAACGCACCATGACTTGGTGCCCTGCACCATTGTGTTCTTGTTTAAGACCAGGAACAACAATGTCATCCTTAATTCTCCCCTGTATGTCTGATTTTGTTTCCAAAAAACGAACAGGCATTTTGTCAAACAGTTTGCCTACATGTTTTGAAGCTTGAAAATTAGAAAATGCATTCCGAGATATGACCATTCTCTGAGGCAAATTGTCAAACACTTTTCGTGTGTCCTTCCCGAAGGTTGTTTCTTGGAAAGACCAGTCGGAGAGCAACGACACTTCATACAACGCCTTCTTCCACGCTTCCATCTCTTGGTGACTGTGCCTGCCTTTCCTGTCATGGTGGTTAAGTCTAGCACCATGGTAGAAACCAACAGCAAGCAATCAAGAATCACTGTGCACAGCAACCAACGGAAGCCAATGCTATCGTTGCATACCATCTCTTACAAAATTGATACCCAAAGCAGGCTCTGGAAGTTCTGGTGGGACTTCTTTCGCAGGCAAGTTTACTTTCCAAGTATCATTAGGATATCCAAACAAGCACAAATTATCTTTCTCTGGATCATAGAGCGTATAAAAGTGGTCCACCTCAGAAGTAAGAGCACGAACAATGGTAGCTCGGTGAGCCCTGAAATCTGTAAATACCTCTTCCACTGTGCGAGGGTCTGTTGAAATTGATATGGCGGTTTTCCATGCCCAATCCTTCGATTCGCCCTGTGAAATTCTTGAGTTTAAAGTTGGCCTGCACTCTATTTGCGAAAAACATGGCATTGGAAGAACTGAGGCGAATGGCTTGCGTGTAAAGCTTCACGGCCTGTCCTAAGCCATCGTCCAGAAAGGCCTCGATAGCCCTTTTCGCTTGATCTTCGGCCATGCCTTCTTAGACTTTCAAGATTCGAACCCGCGACCTCACCGATCAATTCCACAGAACTCGAGTCTGTGCTTCTGTTCATACATATATTCCTCCACTCATGTTATTACGCGTAACGTAAAAACAGAGTATTCTTTTCCTTATCATCATCACATGAGATGAATCTCAGGGCTTCGCCCCTCTGTAATAAGCCTCCGGCTTAAAAAGTCTGGCTAGAAAATGTAGGTTGAAAGTTATATATATTCATGTATTGGGCTAGAAATTCACAAGAGAGAATATAGAAACAACTTAGAATGAGATGAGTAGAGGAGCTATGAAAGAGACATAGTAGAACAATAGTTTATAACAATATCAACATATTTTTGATGGTCTATGTAAGCTCTATTTTTTTAAATTTTTATATACATATGTATATATAAGTGAACATTAAGGTTTTATTTTGTTTCATCTCTATTTTATGAAAAATATTGTGTTGTGTGATAATATATAACAATATTTAAGGAACAAAAGTAAATTCATCCTAGTAGTGTTTTGGATGGGAAAAAGATCAAGGTCCAGCAAAAGAAAGTATGGAAACCCAAAGAAGATCATCGACAAGAACAAAAGAATAATGAAGATTCTAAAGCTCTACATGATGAGGCAGTTAAAGAGCCTTTTTTTGAAGATCCTAAAGCCCCACATGATGAGACGGATAAAGAGCTTTCTTTTGAGAAAAAAAATTCTGAGAAAGAAGGACATGGACAGTAATCAGATACCATAATACATGTACAAAGAATAGATGATTTGACAGATCTATCAAAACAAATCGTTTTCTATCAAAGGGTAGAGGATCGATGGAGAGATGTAGATGACAAAATTGTGCTAGAGGAAGGTGAATTCTTGGCTGAAGCTGGAAATAAATTAGAGGAGGGAGATTTTCTTTTTTCTCAGTCCAGGGAGATTCAGGTTGATAATGATTTCCCTTTGGATGAGCTTCCTATGAATGATAATGGAGAAAACTTAAAGCATATTCTAAACCAAAGAAAAAGGGCTGAAAAAAAGACCAATACTAAGGGGGTAGAAACTAGAAGCAGCAAAAAAGATCAGCAAACTAAGGCGAAACATCTTGCTTCTACTCTGGATAAATCTGGAAAAAGAGATGAACAGCGTTTTAAGGTGAAATCGGATGTTGGTTCTCAGGACAAACCTGGAAGAAGATCCATTAAGAAAACCAGAGAGCTAGAAAGTATGCAGAATATTGCTGATGGAAGGCAGGCAACTATTTTAGATTTTACCTCTAAAAAATAGATATTAAATCATTACTTGGAATATTAGGGGGCTGAATATAAACTGGATATTGATGTTGTCCCTGTATAACCTGATTTTGATGCTACTATTTAGTAGGTTTCAGGAATGCTTTTCCTGGTGCATGTTAATGCTTTATCTTTTTTGATTATGTTAAAGGGTTTCGGGGTCCCTTCAAAACCTGCTTTTACCTTAATCTAAAACAATATTTAAGGAGCAAGCAAAGTATATATTTTCAAATTTTGTAAAAAATTAGTATCAGAGTTAAGGTTGTGTGTTTTGTGTGGTTTTGGTGATGGATGGAAGCAATAATAATTGATCATAAATACCATTATTTGAAGGTAAGAAATATGATGTTTGAAGAATTAAAATGAAAATCATTTTTTGCTATCAAGAATTATGGGAGCTTCTTGAAAATGGTCTTTTTGAGCTTGTTGATCAGAATGCATCCATTGCACTCACATAAGCTGAGAATAACTTGTTGAAGGAGGATAAAAATAAAGATTCCAATGCTCTATGCTTCATACAAATGGCAATGGAAGACTCTATTTTCCCACGAATAACAACATCTACAAGATCTAAGTAAGCATGGGAGAGTTTTAAAAATGCATGTGGAGGCAACAATAAGGTAAAATTTGTTAAGTTACAACTATTAAGAAGAGAATTTAAAAATCTACAAATGAAAGAGTTTGAGTCTATAATTGATTTTTTTACCTGCACTATGAATATAGTTAATTAGATTAAATCAAATAAAGATATATTAGAGGATCAAAGAATAATAAAAAATGTTTTAAAAATACTTCTTACAAGATTTAATCCTATTATGGTATTAGTAGAAGAGTCTAAGGACTTAACTAAAATGACTATTGATGAACTTATGGTTTCCTCACAAACGCCTAAACAAAGTTTGAATAGAACACCTAAATCTTCTCTCGAGAAAGCCTTTAAATCTCAAATTGTAGTAAGAGGAAGAGGTAGAGGAGACAATAATAGAGGCAGATGAAACTTTGGAAGAGGAAGAACTAGCAACAACCATGAAGAAGGAAGTCACAACTATTTAGGATCATATGGAAGTAGAAGGAGCACTGACACTTCACGTGGAAGCTCTTCATAGAGGTATGATAAATCAAATGTCTAGTGTTACTAATGTAAAAAGTTTGGACATTTTACAAGTGAATATATATATATATATATATATATATATATATATATATATATATATATATACGGGTCAAAATAATGCAAACTTGGACAAATAAAGGGAAAATGAAAATGAAGAGAATGAAAATTTGTTCATTGTTTGAAATATGTTCATTGTTTGAAGAAAGTAATAATTAGGTTTGGTACTTAGACAGTGGCTAAAATAATCATATGAGTGTAAATAATGACACAAGTTCTAATATTGATGAAACTTTAAAATTTGAAATAAAAATGGGTAACATTAATAAATTACCAGCAATGGGCAAAGGATGCATCTCTATTCGTACCAAACAGGGTGATAAACAAACAAATACAAGATGGATACTATATCCTTGGGTTAATATATAATCTTATTAGTATTCAACAATGGGTTCAAAAGGGATATAGGGTTCATTTTGAGAATGGAGAATGCATTATTTTTTATAAAAATGGTAGCACTAGACAAATTACAATGGTTAAAATGACAAGGAATAGAATGTTCCCCTTAAGAATGATAAATGGATTGTTAGTTGCATTCAAATGGGTCTTCCAATTTGGAAGAATCAGAAAAGTGGAAAATGGTTAAAAATAAGAAATAAACATCAAATAAGATGGATTAAAAAAATATGGCTTATGGGCACATGATTTTAAGATCGACTTGGAATAAGGTGACTAGACTATAAGAATATTGACTATGGTTTCCAAAGATTTTAATAAAATTAAATTTGTATATGCATTTCTTTAATGTTTGTTCTTTCCAATTGCATGTATGAATTATTATAATTTAAATAGTTGTTCGATAAATTTATTAATTACCAAATAAAAGTAAGGATGTATATGTTAAATCTATGTGGGGGATTGAAATAAAAGTAAGGAAGGTGCATGATTACTTGAAGTATGATAGAGGTCAAGGTTTTGTATATTCTCTTAAGGTTTACTACTTGACTTTTATTATAAATTAGGTTTTGTAAATTTTTAGATTGGACTTTTTTGTGAAGGTGTTCATTGCAGGAATGAAAGAAGTTTGAAAGGTTGTTCAGTTTTCCTCCTCAGCTTATTTAGAAGGTAACTTTGCAATCTTGTTTATCTTTCTTTATAGAGTTAATTATTTACGAGTATGGATAATATGTGCATCTTATCTCACTTGGTGTTTGATATTTCCATGTGTTTGAGACTTTGAGGTGGTATGAGCTTTTTTGAAAAAACATTATTTAATGGTTGTTTACATGGTGTATGTGGTGGTTGGATTTTGGTGTGTGGTGCTCAGTTGTGGATCAAAAGCTCCTGTATACAATATTTGTTAGAATTAGAATATAATAATCTTGTCTCCTAGTGTTGTTTGTCCCTCTTGTGCTTGCAAAAAAAAATTAGACAAAATATATTAGAAGTCTCTAGATAATGAACTTTCTTGAATTTTTGACTCATGCCATAGCATAATAGAAAAGTCTAGAAACCAATGAATCATCTAGATTCTTGGACTACAATTGTAACATAGAAAAGTCTAGAATTGGTTGGAAAATGTAGATTGAATGTTATATATATGCATGTATTGGGATATAAATTCACAAGAGAGAATATATCAACAACTTAGAATGAGATGAGTAGAGGAGATGTGAAAGAGACATGGTAGAACAGTAGTTTTTAACAACATCAACATATTTTTGATCATCTATGTAAGCTCTATTTTTTGTATTCTTATATACATATGTATATATAAGTGAACATTAAGGTTTTATTTTGTTTCGTCTCTATTTTATGAAAAACATTGTGTTGTGTGATAATATATAACAATATTTAAAGAATGAACAAAGCATATATTTTCAATTTTTCTAACAAATTAGTATCATAGCTAAGGTTGTGTGTTTTATGTGGTTTTGGTGATGGATGGAAGCAATAATAATTGGTCACAAATACCATTATTTGATGGTAAGAAATATGATGTTTGGAGTATTAAAATTAAAATTATTTTTTGTCTCAAGAATTATGGGATCTTCTTGAAAATGGTTTTTTTGAGCCTAATGATTAGAATGCATTCATTGCACTCACACAAACTGAGAATAACTTGTTGAAGGAGAATAAACATAAGGATGCCAATGCTTTCTGCTTCATACAAATGGCAATGAAAGACTCTATTTTTCCACGAATAACAACATCTACAAGATCCAAGTAAGCATGGGAGATTTTTAAAAATGTATATGAAGGCAATACTAAGGTAAAGTTTGTTAAGTTACAACTATTAAGAAGAGAATTTGAAAATATACAAATGAAATATTTGAGTCTATAAATGATTTATTTACCTGCACTATGAATATAGTTAATTAGATTAAATCAAATGAAGATATATCAGAGGATCGAAGAATAATAGAAAAGGTTTTAAAAATACTTCCTACAATATTTAATCCTATTATGGTAGTATTAGAAGAGTCTATGGTTTTTTCATAAACTCCTGAACAAAGGTTGAATAGAACAACTAAATCTTCTCTTGAGAAAGCCTTTAAATCTCAAATTGTAGGAAGAGGTAGAGGAGACAACAATAGAGGCAGATGAAACTTTGGAAGAGGAAGAGCTAGCAGTAACCATGAAGAAGGAAGACATAACTATTTACGATCATATGGAAGTGGAAGGAGCACCGACACTTCACATGGAAGCTCTTTGTAGAGGTATGATAAATCAAATGTCTAGTGTTACTACTATAAAAAGTTAGGAAATTTTACAAGTTAATGTAAAAAATGTATATATGATATGGGTTAGAATAATGCAAACTTGGCTAAATAAAGAGAAAATGAAAATGAAGAGGATGAAAATTTGTTCATTGTTTGAAATATAGAAGAAGAAAGTAATAATGAGGTTTGGTACTTAGACAGTGGCTACAGTAATCATATGAGTGGAAATAAGTAAATACAAGTTCTAATATTGTTGAAACTTTACAATTTGAAGTAAAAATGGGTAATAAAAATAAAGTACCAATCATGGGCAAAGGATGCATCTCTATTCGCACCAAACAGGGTGATAAAAAAATATTGCAAGATGGATACTACGTCCCTGGGTTAAAATATAATCTTATTAGTATTAAAAAATTGGTTAAAAAGGGATAGAGGGTTCAATTTTAGAATGGAAAATACATTATTTTTGATAAAAATTGTAGCAATAAACAAATTACAATGGTTAAAATGACAAGGAATAGATTATGGGCACATGATTTTAAGATTAACTTGGAAGAAGGTGACTAGACTATAAAAATCTTGACTATGGTTGCCAAAGATTATAGGTAGTGTTGTGGAAGATTCTTAGTAGTGGATGTTAAAGATTCTAAGTAGTGCCTACAAAAGATTCTAGGCAGTGTTGCAAAATATTTTGAGTAGTTGCTATAGAAGTTGCTAAACTTTTGCTAAATAAAAAAGGATATGCTATGGGTGATCAGGATATTAGATCCATATATTTATTATTTTTGATGGATTATTTTAAAGCATTGTGTTGTATATTTTGTTTAGATTTATAGACTAGAATGGCTATTTTGGGAGTGTTTTATGGGAGGGTTTGGATCACTCTCATTTTCATAGATAAAGTTATTTTAACTTTGAAAGAGGTTGTTATAAAGTTATGAATTTTAGGTTTTATTCTATAAGCTTTTAATAAGCCTTGGTTTTTTATGGTTGTTTCCCTTGTGGTAGATCTGACATAATGTAGTGATTAATTTGATATTAGTGAATCTAGTTCATGGCTCCAGTCAAAAGTGTTTAATGATAAGAAAACATTGGTGAAACATATAAATTAAGTGACCATGTATTTATATTATTACTCATGAAACAAATAACAAGTAAAGAGTAAGGTATAAGACATATTTTTTGTTTCAACACCAAACCTAGAAAAGGATGCATAATCCCAAAATATATAAAGAAGTTAGAATTGAGAAGTAGATTGTAGAACACATTGTCCATGTAATAGGCATAGCTATGATTTTTTATTCTAAAATCATAAATCTATATCTTTTAATAGTAATTAAAATAGACACAAGTTATAAAATTACAACAATGAAAAAATTAATCATTAATCAATATTCAAAGATTTAGTTGAGTATATCAAATAACCATTGATAATATGCCACTCATTATTTTTATGCCTTCCATAGGTTCACTGACTTGACCACTTTGGTTACAACCCATTATTGATACCACCAAGATAAGCTCAAACATTTTCTCCTAGAAAGAAATAGTAGTAACACCACTTTGAATCTATTTTTTTGGTTCCATATCATTATTATATATAAAATATAATTTTTTGACTCAATTCAAATATGTAACAGAGAGGAAATATATTGAGGTGGTTCCGTCTCTTGATCTTATGGCTAGGGGAATTTTTCTAAGAACAAACTAGACAGATGCCCTCACATTTGAAAAATAGTGAGGAGGGAGGACATCCTAATGTTATTAATGCCATACATTCCATATTTTACTAAGACCATTAACTTTAGTTCCATCTTATTTATATTATACATCTAGTAATGGAATAAAATAATTCTTTTCATAACATATGTAATCCAATTCCCCATTGCAGGTGCAACCAACAAGAACTTAGAAGATTTATTGTGTACATGCATTTATATTGTCATGATTTATATTTATAGACTATAACTTGTTAAAAGTTGTCATTGATGTCATGTTTTTGAGCCTATAATGTATTTAAAGGTTAGATTTGTCTTTGATGTCATAAGTTTGAGGTCATTGATGTCAAAGGAAGTGTGAGGTCTTGTGTATTGAAGAAGGCTAATTCAGTCTTGGGTAGTAACCTATCTGGTCTAAGGAGACTAGGTCAAAAAATAATGATGGTAAAAGCTTTGTATTCTATATCAGACATATGGATATGAGTAGTGAGCTACAGTAGGTGTCTTGAAAATCTCAAAATGGTATGATGCATAGTAAGTCTGTCTGATGGCCTAGTTCATTGAGCATGCAAATGGCTTGTAGAGGCATGGAGATGATGTCATGGATGTATATGATATTTAAGGTGTGTAATGAATTTTTAGATCATGTGAGTAAGGTGTTTATTTATTCACATAACTCTTAGAGTGAATCAAAGGGGTATGCTCTTCATTGGTGGTTTTCTCATTGACCTTGTCTTAAGACTCTAGGTGGCATGATGAGGCATCATGATCAAGTTTGGAGGATTTTAAACTTATGTAATAATGGTATGAGGGTGAATAACATTGGTATTAGGTGTTAAGAGTAGTAAGATAGGTCTCAAGGTATATTCAAGGTCTAACATGTAACTCACAGTTCAAAACCTATCATGCAAAGAGACCTAGTGTGATGAGGGGTCAAAGTTAGTTTCCAAGGTGCTAGATCTCATTTTAGTTTTGAAAAAGTTTTAAGAGGTTTATTCAAGCATGTTTATGAATTTTTAGGCCTTAATTTGAAGGAAAAAACAAGAAAATGAGTTTGAAGGTTTCTTGTGTATGTAGATTGAAGATTTACAAACCCAAGAAGGAACTTTTGATGCTCATTGGCATGTGTAAACTTTGCATGCTGTCCTGAGTATTTAAGGAGATTGGGTACGTATCATAGATAATATATCCAATCATTATTTTTTAATTTTAATGGTAATACTATATGACCAATTGCTAACACTAGAATTGGTCTTAAACCCTCTCAAAACCTTTATAGTGACCTGATGGTGAAAATCTAGTTGGGAATGGCTTAGAATGGTTTGTTAAATATTTTTTTTTGTGATTTGAGGTAGTATAGGACTCTCCAAAGAATATCTAGGTGGTAGTGGTTGGTTAGGACAGTGAGTGAAACCTATAGAAAAACCCTTGTTTCTCAAAAAATTGGTATAGAAGGAAGGGTTGACTAGGTCAAAGAATGAAAATCAATGGAGGTTGAAGCTTGAGACATGTTTTTGTTGTATATGGTGTTATTTTTGAAATTTATAACCACTGTGTCAACTGTTTTGGTCACTCATGTTCACCTATCACTAAATTAGGCTAATAGTGAAGACAATGAGCAAAACCTATTAGAGTGAGAATGTGTTTAGGGATGAATTTCATTTGAATAGGAATGGTTAAAATTGATTTAGGATTATATTAAATAACTATAAATAATTTACCCATTGTTTATAATTCTTGGTGATGCACACATACAATAAAAATGGTGTTCACAACATGGCCTGTCTAAGAAGATGTGATAGTGAAGGAGTAAGGTTCAGATATTGATCTGTATGTTCCATATTTTCCATTAGATCTATATAAATTTGTTATTGGATTTTTTATAAGGATATCAAAGGATAATATAAATTAATTATAATTTCATGTAAGTGATTATACAGGTGCTCTAAGTCATGTTCATCATGACTGGTTCTTAAGATAGATTGACAGTTCTTGGTATGCATGATGAAGTGAAGTGTTTGAGAATATATTATAGGATTCAATGTTTAAAATAAAAATATTTATGTTTTTTATGGTTTATATGAACTATAATTAATTTTTATAAGGTTTTGAGTGAGGTTAAAAAGTTAAAACATGAAATCCAAAATGGCTTATCTAGCTATGTAAAGACAGTGAGAGGAAAGCTTAACAAATTGGTCTATAAGACCAATGATTGACACCTAAAATTGTAATATATATATTGGAGGATTATATATAGGTCATAAATAAACTATTAATGTGAATTATATGTCTTTAAATTTCCTTTATAGGAAATAAAGACAACAATCTACATGACTATGTTTTTAGAGCTACAAGCAGATTTTTGTGTTCTAATGAGTTTGATGTTCCTATGTCATGTTGACAAATTTGGAAGAATAAAAAGAATATTATGTTGTTTTATAGATGATATTTTATCTAATTCATGAATTTTTAGTTTTTTAAAGTGAATATAAAGATGTTGGTATTCAAATATTCTTGACTATGTTTTAGAGCAATTAGACAGTTTTGAGTGAACATATGAAAGTTGTTGGTTTGAGGTCTTATGCACTGTTTGGTGATGTCCAATGGAATTGGTGATGAACATGAGGTCATGAAATATCTATTAATTTTATATTTTTAATATTTTATTTGTAAAATTTGTTTGTATGCTTTAGTTATGTAAGACATACTTTTTCTATGTGTGAAGGCCTAATGGCAAGTAGGCCTAATGGCATGGTTCAAGGAGTGATTTGGATTAACATGTGGTATGGAGATAATTGGATGTTATAAAGGGTATATTGGAAGTTTATTTGATGTTTTTCATGCATTTATAAAGGCTCAATATGGTCCAAGTGTAATGTGTGGTTGAAAAGACCTAATGCACTAGGTCTCTAAGTAGGCCTAAGAAGAGATTAAGTTCTAAATGAGTTTGGCAGACCTATGTAGTGAGGGTTTCACTTGTGAAACATGTATACTAACCTATTACAATGGTGATTCATTTATGTAAAGACGTTTATCTAAATAAGATGGGTGAGATCAAGTGATTGGTGAATACAAGGTATAATAGGCTAATTTCAGCTAGTTGTGTGCATGAGAATATAAGTGAGTAAAAGAACTCTTTGAGGATAAGTAGGTCATGTAGACCATAAAAAATAAATTAGAGGATAAATCATGAACATACATAATAATTTATATAATTATATTATAAGGTCAGTTTACCTAATGATCCTAGTAAGAGGCATATTGAGTGAGTGAGCTTGGAAGGTTGGTTGAGAGAGGTAGAAGGTTGAGAAGAGTTGAATGAGTTGATTGCATACTAAGATGACATAATATATTCATCATAGGTGTGTTATAGGTGTATTAAAATGAGTAGAATGCATATATATATATATATATATATAATTAAGATGACATAATAGATTCATCATAGGTGTGTTATAGGTGTATGAAAATGAGTGGATATATATACACACCTATGATGAATCTATTATGTCATCTTAATTACACACACACACACACACACACACACACACACACACACACACACACACACACACACACACACACACACACACACACACACACCTATGATGAATCTATTATGTCATCTTTGTCAGGGAAACCTCAAAACAATAAACATGCTCTGATCCCACTGTGTCAGGATCTTGCTCTACCAATTAGAGCATATATGATTACTTCTCATATTAGAAACTAAACATGGAATTTATCCAGAATCAATAAGTAACTAGAAATATGAAACAACATAGGAATTGAGAGACAATACACAATTGTATTAATAATCACTCAGAAGAATATACAATAAGGAAGATGCCACTTCTTCCTCCACCTCAAAATTTCGCCACTCCTCAAGACCTTCTTCCCTCTCTCTCTTGGTCACAACAATCAACTCCAATACAGAATTGATGTTCACCTCTCCAACCAGTCAGTAACACGCTGCCAGTTCACCAAGTACACAACCGTACTCCAAGTAGATCTCCTGCTCTCTGCTGCTACCTGCAAATCACTAGACCTTACTCACCATTGTAGATCTCCTATAGAAAGTCATGCCCACATGCTGACCAAGATCATACACACACGAAGAACCCTTCTAATTTTCCAATCCAGTACCCACCTTGGTACTGTGGCACTAGGAGGAATGCACCATTACTCTCTTCTCTCTGAAGGAGCTTATTGCTCTCTTACTCACTAGCTATGAGTTTACAATACAGCCCATGAGTCCATATATAGATCTCATGCTTAAAATAATTAGATGCGCAACTCAAGACTATAACTAGCCTTTGACATGCAAACAACCAGTCTAAAAATAGACTCTCCGGGATCAACATGTGAACTGCCTGTTCTCGCACAGGCTGCTGACGTCGGCTCCTCCATGACCGATGTCAGCCGACTGGTGATCGATGCCGATTGCTTCCTCTTTGCTATCTGACTGATGTCGGTTGATCAGACCGATGCTAGTTTCCTTGCAACTGATTCTGCAACTCCCTGGAACTTTGCATCCTCCATAACTTCTCCTGTTTGCATCTTGGTGAAGCTTTTAGCTCCACAACCTAACAATCTCCCACTTGGAGATAAACAGCTACACCTGTACCTGTACCTATACACTGTCTAAATTATTCCCTGGCTTGTATTCCTCTTCAAGATCAATCCTGAAGACCAACCACCACATGCCCTGTGATGCAACCCCTGTCATCAAAGTAACCTACCACATCCGAACATACATATCCATGTAGTGAAGAACTTGACTCTGCATAACAAGAATCCCTGCTGTTAGTCCCACTGAACTACCCTCCAGTACTCCTTCCCCGAATTGGCTCCAAACTTTCTGACAACCCCCACTGCTTGGGAAAAAACTCAGGTCTACACTAGACCTCATGTGATTTCGAACCCTATTTCAAGCTAAGCTTAAACTGTCCAGCCCTTGGTGTGCTTTCTGATTCTGCAACCTACATCATGAACCCTGCCAACACTGGCTTCACATCAGCTCCCACTAGAGATAAGATCTCCATGGCTCTTATGCCAAAGAATTTTGCTGCTCCAAATTCTTCATGACACGCCTCTGAACTAACCTTACCTTTAGCTCAGCAAATCCCTGTATGTACAAACCTGCTAGCAAATCACCCACATATAGTAACAAGATGATGTTGCGACCATCATCTACCTGGTAAGATAAAACCACAATAGTTACACTGACATTGACTAAAGCCATGCTTAGTCATCCACCTATCAAAACCTGTACCACTGTCCTATAGCTTCTTCAAGACCATATGCCTTGGCCTTCTATCTCTTGTATCCATCCACTCTCTTCTTTAACTTGGGAATCCATTCCGTCTCTCAGTGCTTACTTCCAGCTAACAACTCTACCAACAGATACCTATTTGGTTCTTCTCCAAGGACTCACACTCCTCATCCATGCCAAGCTCCCACTGTATCTAAATTCTACCTGCATTGCTTCTTCCATATTCCTAGTTCTTGACCATCAATAAGCAATATAAAGAAGGTGAACAATGAATATGAAGTTCACTTACCATTTTTGACCTCAACATGAGCATTTGAGACTTGCTGTCCGCCCATTATTCATACCAGTGACCGATCTCAGCCATCTCCCAGTCTGTTCTCGACTGATGTCAGCTCCCTGTACTAACCTTGACTGTCGATGTCATTTCCCTGGCTGATGCTGGTGTCCCTCCTGCCGACGTCGGTCCTTATGACCAACGTCGGTCTTTATTCTACCGACGTCGATTACTGTATGACCGATGCTGGTACCTGTGTTTGTCTGTGAGTGATAACTTTTTATTTGTGAGCTCTCCATGGATCAAAATCCTAATCAAATCAACCCTGCTCTGCTCAAAATAATTCAGCTTCCTCACCTGATCTCTGTCCGTCATCTCCTCCATGAACACCAAGGCTTTCCAGTTCTTTAACTTGTCAAAGACCTCTGACTTCCGCTTCAGAACTTGCATTCTCCTCCTACATATGTGACTAAGCCTATGAAGCCACATCTCTGCAACAGAAGGTGAATCAACAATATAAGTAGATAGATAAAGGATACCTACTTTCTTACCACCATCTAATTCAAGTATATCCGCTGTGAGAGTTACAGTGCATCTCTCATCACCCAAATTTCTTGAAGAAATTAGACTCATCTCCAAGACTGGTACCTGCATGACTTCCTTCAACCACTATGTGTCATCCACCTGTAATTTTAGCTTCACTTCCCCTTCGTCAATCATCTGACAAGGCTCTCCAACCCCTAAATAAATCTCTCCAAGGTCTCCAAAGACATACCCATAAAAAGATGCTCTAATTCGGGCTGCATGGAAAGAGGCAAAAGAATCTGTAAACAAAGATTCCACTTTATCCAGAACATCCTGTACAATATTTCCTGCAACATATGCTTCCACACGCTGATCTTCTGCCAACCAACAATCTCTTTTTACCTGCTCCTTCTTTCCATCAATCAGACCATTCATGCTATTCAGTTTCTCCATTCGTAGCTTACTTTCTTCTGCCATTGCTATACTCCCACTCAATCTGAAACCCCTATGAGTGACCTGTAATAAAAAAACACTACCAGATCTGAACCACCTGTTAGTCAACCCAACCAAAAGCTTTGATACCACTTGTTGGTATCAGCTCTTGAACCTACAACCAAGGCTCTGATACCACTTGTCAGGGAAACCTCAGAACAATAAACATGCTCTGATCCCACTGTGTCAGGATCTTGCTCTACCAATTAGAGCACATATGATTACTTCTCATATTAGCAACTAAACACAGAATTTAACTAGAATCAATAAGTAACTAGAAATATGAAACAACATAGGAATTGAGAGACAATACACAATTGTATTAATAATCACTCAGAAGAATATACAATAAGGAAGATGCCACTTCTTCCTCCACCTCAAAGGTTCGCCACTCCTCAAGACCTTCTTCCCTCTCTCTCTTGGTCACAACAATCAACTCCAATACAGAATTGATGTTCACCTCTCCAACTAGTCAGTAACACGCTTCCAGTTCACCAAGTACACAACTATACTCCAAGTAGATCTCTTGCTCTCTGTTGCTACCTACAAATCACTAGACCTTACTCACCATTATAGATCTCCTATAGAAAGTCATGCCCACATGCTGACCAAGATCATACACACACGAAGAACCCTTCTAATTCTCCATTCCAGTACCCACCTTGGTACTGTGGCACTAGGAGGAACGCACCATTACTCTCTTTTCTCTGAAGGAGCTTATTGCTCTCTTACTCACTAGCTACGAGTTTACAATACAGCCCATGAGTCCATATATAGATCTCATGCTTACAATAATTAGAATAACCTAATTACAATAATTAGATGTGCAACTCAAGACTACAACTAGCCTTTGACATGCAAACAACCAGTCTAAAAATAGACTCTCCAGGATCAACATGCAAACTGCCTGTTCTCGCACAGGCTACTGACATCGGCTCCTCCATGACCGATGTCAGCCGACTAGTGACCGACGCTGGTTGCTTCCTCTTTACTATCTGACTGACGTCGGTTGATCAGATCGACACCGATTTCCCTGCAACTAATTTTGCAACTCCCCACAACTCTGCATCCTCCGTAACTTCTCTTGTTTGCATCCTGTGAATCTTTTTGCTCCACAACCTAACAATCTTAATTATGTGTGTGTGTGTGTGTGTGTGTGTATGTGTGTGTGTGTGTGTGTTCATACACCTATAATACACCTATGATGAATCTATTATGTCATATTAATTATATATATGTGTGTGTGCATGCGTGTGCATGTGCGTGCATGCATGCGCACGCGCGCGTGTGTGTGTGAATAAGAGGTCACCATCTATTGGTTGAGCAATACGGTGTTGTGAAGGTGATCAAACTTGTCTTGGCTGAGTTGGTGCTTATTCAAGAGGGTGTTAGATCTAAATTGCAGGTTGGAGCTTGTAGAAGTGTCCTTGAAGTTACTAGATTAGTGCCAAGTCACTTAGGGGGTTGAAACCTCCTTGAAATTTGGATCTTGCTAAAGGACTAGTTGAGTTGGTAATTGATTAGTGAGGGGTTAGTGCTCCTTATGGGGTTGGTGCCTCACTAAATGTTGATCCATTGCTTATAGGATATTAGTCCATGTAGTGTTTCATTGGATTTTATCCCTCATGAGGGTTTCCCACATAGATTTTATGTTCATATGTTATTCTCTTGATTCATACTTCATGGTTGATTATGCATTGTTGTATCTCTATGTTAATTTAAATGGTTAATAAATGTTGTATGGAATTGACAGAAAAATTTGTACACTAATCCACCCCCCCTCAACGCTTGTGATTCCAATAATTGGTATTAGAGTAGGTCCTTTGGAGGAGGCTTGATAGCTTTAATGTGATCCTAGAATCACAAGATGACTAAGCTTGTGAAGGTCATGGTTGAGGACTACATGAAGGCATTGACAAGATTGACTAAGAAGAATAAATATTATATTTAAGCCAAGTCAAAGACCAAACCTAAGTCTATAGTCAAAATACATTGAAAACATGTTGAGTGAAAGGTATAGGTCAAGGCATCAAGGTGTTTTTCAAATCCTTGCTTTAGGCATTGTACGAAGGTATGTGTGGGTATTTTGGTGAATTAAGTAATCAAAGATTCAAGAAGCTTGTTTTGATGTTGATAAGATACAAAGAGTGTTTGTAGGTATTTGATGTGATAAATAAGAGGATATGAGGCATCCATAGATGTCTTGATGGAGTTCTGGTTATTACTAGTGATATTTTGGAGAGAGAAACATGCATTATCTAGCCTAAAAAGGACCAAACCATCATATACCATCATATAGGTTGAATGTACTGAGACGTTTATGCATTTATTGTAGGTACTCATAAAGTTAATCCTGGTCAATTTAAAACATGGAGATGATATACTTAGTGCCCTAAAGGTGACCTATAATTTTGGTGTCATGAGGAGTTGTCCTCTTGAAGATATAATCTTGAAAATATCATCTAGTAGTCTGTGAAGTGCAAATGGACGTTACGTTTAGGCTACAATAAGTATCCATTAAAGTTAAAAAATATGAATGTTGGATTTCAAATAACTGTGTATGAAATAAGGACCCAAAAGGAGAGAATATGTTTTCAAAGGTAGGATATTGGTCAAATCAAGTTGGAATAAAAATAAAAGTTGTAGTAGACTCTATGATGATCATCTTCTAGGAGGTAGTTTATTCTTAAAGTTTTTACAAGTACATTTATTGCTAATAAAAGTTGACTGTTCCTTGAGAATGGTAGACATGGGTATCTTGGTGAGTTGTGTAGCATTTTTTGTCACTCGAGGAGGTTGTTCAAAGTTATTGATAATGTTCTCAAATTAATTTATCTCTCATAGATGTGTTTTATATTCTTTATATGTGCCTTATGAAGAAAGGCAAGCTCAATACAAGCTTGGTAAATTTGAAGAGGGTTTAAGAACAACAAACCCTCGAAAGGATACTTTATGAAGTGGATGGACTTGTGATAGGTTGAAAAGTATAGTGAGAATTATTTGGTCTATGTGCATGGTACTACTCAGTAGTTATCATTTTTTGAAGGTATGTAATGTTTGTCTAAGCATAAAACTAGGTCTAGAAGTCTGAGATAAAATAGAAACAACATAAGAGTAAGTGAATTGGTCTAAAATACTAATATGGTCATGAATATTATATGATAGAATTTTTAAATGAGATACATGGCATGAAGATGGAGTGTTATTAATGAGTGAAGACCATAGATATCTGAAGATGTTCATTAAATAAAGAAGACTATATGCAGGATACAATGAACAAGAGAAACTAGTGAAGGTGATCTCAGAGTTGTTTGGTGAATCTAGATATGAAATGAAATGTCCCATGTGCATGAATATAATCTTAGGTTTATCATGAGCAAGCCAACATGTTACTTTTACCAAGAATAAGATCACAGTAATCCTTCACTATGAGTTATTGACTCAGTAGATAGAATGCACCAAAAAGGGTGTTATGAGCTTGTTCAAGCTATGATGGCTTGTTAACCATAAAAAAGATATAATGGTGCATAAAGAACCTTTTAATATTACCATATGGACATAGTTTATAATATTTTTGGTAAATCATGAATATGCAAAAGTATAATAGAGATGTGTTTCAGTAGACAAGGTCTCACAGACCTAGTGAGTAGAGTATGGCAAGGATGTTGTGATGAGATGATTTGAAGGAAGTGTTGACTTGTGGAAGTTGTAGAGGACTAAGATAAGGCTTGAATAATCTCCTATGAATTAATATACTTGATGAATATTATGATCAGATGAATAAATCATAGTGTTCTTATAGGAAGAATACTCATAAATTTGTATATAGACCTACTTGGTTGAGGTGATCTATTGAAGGTGTCATGAGATGAGTCAGTCCCTAATGACTTGAGGAGTCTATTTGAAACCTATGGAGATTTTATAAGGTAAGAAAATGAGCTATTTATTTGTTGGAAATAGTTAGTTTGTGGTTTCAAATGACTTGATCTAGGTATAGCATGGAGTTAGGGGGAAGCTAACTTAGGTCTCTTGAGAAGCCTGAAGAGAAGTATGTATGGACAAAGGGGGAGCTTGCTTGGTCTATGAGTGGTTAGGTCCAAGGATCAGTGGACTATGTATGGATGACCTTGTGAGAGTGAAAATACAAGGTGATAGTTATAGAGATCCTTTGTCATTAATGTCAAAGGGGGCAAGAGATTAGATTGATGGATACGTTATCTGCTGAAAGGATGTTCAACTTGAAATGTGGTTTACTATCAATGTAGTTTGCCATAAATGAGAAAGGGAGAGATTATTGTAAGTTGTAATTAATTTCATGTGTTTGATCCTATCATTTATGTCAAGGTGAGAGTTTTATTTGATGTCATAAGATTGAGGTCATTGATGTCAAAGGAAGTATGAGATCTTGTGTATTCAAGAAGGCTATTTCAGTCTTGGGTAGTGACCTATATGGTCTAAGGAGAATAGGTAAAAATAGAATGATGGGAGAAGATTTGTATTCTATCTCAGAAATCCATAGATGAGTAGTGAGCTATAGTAGGTGTCTTGAATATCTAAAAATGGTATGATACACAATAGGTTTGTCTGATGGCCTAGTTTCTTGAGCATAGAAATGGCTTGTAGAGGCATGGTGATGATGTCATGGTTGTATATAAGCTTTAAGGTGTGTAATTAAGTCTTATATCATGTGAGTAAATTTTTTAGTTAGTCACATGAATTTTAGAGTGAATCAAAGGGGTCTGTTCTTCCTTGGTGGTATTCTTATAGACCTTGTCCTAAGATCCCAAGTGGCATGATGAGGCATCATGATCAGGTTTGGAGGCTTATGATCTTGTGTGAACATGATACAAGGGTTAATAAAATTTTTACTAGGTTTTGAGATTAGTAAAATAGGTCTCAAGATATATTCAAGGTCTAACATGTAGCTGGCAGTTCAAAATCTAACGTGTAAAGAGACCTAGTGTGGTCTAATGAGTGGTCAAAGTCAGTTTCCAAGGTCTTATATATCATTTTAGTTTTTAAATAGGTGTAATAGGTTTATTAAATCATGTTTATGAATTTTCAGGTCTTGAGTTGAAATAAAAATCAAGAAACAAGTTTAAAGGTCTCTTGTGTATGCAGATTGAAGAGTTACAAACCTAAGAATGAACTTTTGATGCTCATTGGCATGTGTAAAATTTTAATGGTGTCTCAAGTATTTAAGGAGATATGTTTAAATGTCTTGGATAATATATCAAAGAATTAATTTGGAATTTGAATGGTAATATTTTATGAACAATTACTAAAACCAGAACTAGTCTTAAACCCTCTCAAAACCCTTATAGTGACCCAATGGTGAAAATCTTGTTGAAAATGGCCTAAAATGGTTTGTTAAATAAATTTTTATGATTTGAGGTATTATAGGACTCTCCCAAGCATCTCCATGTGGTAGTGGTTGGTCAGGACAGTGAATGAAACCTATAGAAAAAACCTTATTTCTTAGAAATTTGGTATAGTAGGAAGAGTTGACTAGGTCAAAGAATGAAAATCAATAAAGGTTGAATATTGATACATTTTTTTGTTTTCCATGGTGTTATTTGGTAAATTTATAGCATTTGTTTCAACTATTTTTTTCACTCATGT
>JARHVA010000975.1:207500-285000 GCA_037957365.1 Torreya grandis | reverse complement strand
AAGAGGGAGTTGGAGATGCCTTGAATATTGGAGATTTAATGTGTATTTAAGTGGATGTGTTGGTAAAAATTCACTTAGAGGGTTGGATCCTCCTTTCAAGTTAGAGCTTGCTAAAGGACTAGTTGAGTTGGTGTTTGACTAGTGAGGGGTTGGTGTTCCTTGTGGGGTTGGTGCCTCACTAAATGTTGATCCATTCCTTATAGAAAAATATTAAAATTATCATTTAAGTGGGTTTTATCCCACATTATGTTTTCCCACATATATTTTATAATCATATGTTATGCTCTTACTTTGTACTTGTTTACATGGTTGATTATGCATTGTTATATCTCTATGTTAGTTTGAATGGTTAATGAATGTTGTATGGAATTGAGAGAAACTTTTGTACATTTATTCACATCCCCAAACCCCCAATTAGTGGTTGTGATTAAAAGTAAGTCCTTTGGAGGAGGCTTGATAGCTTGAAGGTGATCCTAAAAGCACAAGATGGCTAAGCTTGTGAAGGTCATGGTTGAGGACTGCATGAAGGTACTTAAAATATTGACTAAGAAGAAGAAGAATTAGATTGAAACCAAGTCAGATATCAAACCTAAGTTGAAAATCAAAAGAAAATTGAAAAATTTTTGAGTGAAAGGTACAGGTCAATGCATCAAGGTGTTTATAAGAACCTTGATTTAGGCCTTGGAAGAAGGTATGTGTAGGTATCTTGGTGAATTAAGTAATCAAAGATTCTAAAAGCTTATTTTGATGTGGATAATATACAAAGAGTGTTTATAGGTCTTTGAGGTGATAAAGAAGAGGTGATGAGGCATCCATAGATGTCTTGATGGAGTTCTGGTCATTACTAGTGATCATTTGGAGAGAGAAACATGCATTATCTAGCCTAAAAAGGAACATATTATCACATAGGTATGAATGTACTGATAATTTTGTGCATTTATTGTAGGTAATTATAAAGTCAACCCTAGTAAATTTAAAACATGGAGATGATTTACTTAGTGCCATGAAGGTGCCCTATAATTTTGGTGTCATGAGGAGTTGTCCTCTTCAATATATAAGCTTTCAAAGAGCATATAACAATCTATGAAGTGAAAAAGGACATCAAATTTAGGCTACAAGAAATAGCCATTAAATTTTAAAAATATGAACATTGGATTTTAAATGACCATGTATGAAATAAGGACCCGAGAGGAGAGAAGATGTTGTAAAAGGTAAGATATTGATCAAATCAAGTTGGAGTAAAAATAAAAGTTGTATTGGACTTCATGATGATCATCCTCCAGGTGGTAGTTTGTTCTAAAATTCTATATAATTGCATTTATTGTTGATCAAAGTTGAATTTTTCATTGAGATGTGTAAACATGGGTTTCTTGGTGAGTTGTGTAGCTTTTTTTTCACTCAAGGAGGTTGTTAAAAGTGCTTAAGAATGTTCTTAAGGTAATTTATCTCTCATAGATGTGTTTCATATGCTTTATATGTGCCCTATGAAGAAAGGCAAGCTCAAGAAAAAATTGGCAAATTTGATGAGGGTTTCAAGACAATAAACAAGAAGAAGGATTATTTATGAAGTGGATGGACTTGTGAGATGTTACAAAGTATAGTGAGCATTATTTGGTATATTTTCATGGTAATACTTAGTAGTTATCATTTTTTCAAGGTATGTGATGCTTTTCTAATCACAAAACTAGGTCTAGAAGTATGATATAAAATAGGAACAACATAAGAGTATGCAAATTGGTCTAAAAGACCAATATGGTCATGAAGATTGTATTACATAATTGTTGACTAAGGTACATGGAATGAAGATGGAGTGTTCTTCATAAGAAAAGAAAACAAAGATATGAAGAAGTTCATTGAATAAATAAGACTATATGCAAGATACAGTGAACAAGGGAAACCAATGAAGGTGATCTCAGAGTTGTTTGGTGAATCTAATTATGAAGTGGAATGTCCCATGTGCATGAAGATAATTTTAGGTTAATCATGAGAAAGCCAACATGTTAATTTTTCCAGGAATAAGATCACAATATTCCTTCATAGTGAGTTGTTGACTCTGTAGGCAGAATGCACCAAGAAGGGCGTTATGATCTTGTTTAAGCTATGATGGCATGTTAACCATAAAAAACATATAAAGGTGCATAAATAACCTTTTGATATTACCACATGGACATAGTGTATAATAATTTTAGTACATAATGATTATGCAAAATTATAATAGAGATGTGTTGTAGTAGATAAGGTCTCATAGACCTAGTGAGTAGAGTATGGCAAGGATGTTGTGATGAGATGACTTTAAGAAAGTGTTGACTTGTGGAAGTTGTAGAGGACTAAGATAAGGATTTATTAATCTCTTATGGATGTAATATACCTGATTAATATTATGCTTATATGAATAGATCATATTTTTCCTATAGGAACAATGCTCATAAAGTTATATGTAAACCTAGTTAGTTGAGGTGATCTGTTGAAGGTGCCATGCGCTGAGTCAAGCCCTAATGACTTGAGGAGTCTATTTGAGACCTATGGAGATTTCATAAGGTAATAAAATTAGCTATGTATTTTTTTCAAATATTTGGTATGTGGTTTAAAATGACTTGATCTAGGTAGAGCATGGAGTTAGGGGAGCTAACTCATGTCTCGTGAGAAGCCTGATGAGAAGTATGTATGGAAAAAGGGGGAGACTACTTTTTATATGGAAATTGTATGGATGACCTTTTTAGAGTGAAAATACAAGGTGATATTTGTATAATTCCTTTGTCATTAATGTCAAAGGGGGAGATAAATTAGATTGATGGAGAAGTTGTCTATTGAAAATATGTTCATATTAAAATGTGGTTTACCATCAATATAGTTTGCCATCAATGACAAAGGGGGATATTTTTGAAAGTTTTCATTGATATCATGTGTTTGAGCCTATAATTTATGTCAAGATGAGAGTTTTCTTTGATGTCATAAGCTTGAGGTCATTGATGTCAAAGGAAGTGTGAGGTCTTATGTATTCAAGAAATCTAGTTCAGTCTTGGGTAGTGACCTATATGGTCTAAGGAAACTTGGTCAAATGAGAATGATGGGATAAGATTTTGATTCTATCTTAGAAATCTGGATATGAGTAGTGAGCTATAGTAATTGTCTTGAATATTTCAAAATGGTATGATGCACAATAGGTCTATTTGATGGCCTACTTCCTTGAGCATGGAAATAGCTTATAGAGGCATGTGATGATTTCATGGATGTATATGAGATTTAATGTATGTAATTAAGTGTTAGATCATGTTACTAAGGTGTTTAGTCAGTCACATGACTCTCAAAGTGAATCAAAGGGGTATGCTCTTCATTGGTGGTCTTCTCATAGACCTTATCCTAAAACCCTAAGTGGCATGATGAGGCATCACGATCAGGTTTGGAGGCTTGTGAGCTTGTGTAAGAATGGTATGAGTGTGAAAAAAATTGGTATGAGATGTTGAGAGTAGTAAAATAGGTCTCAAGGTATATTCAAGGTTTAACATGTAACTGGAAGTTCAAAACCTAAAGTTCAAAGAGATCTAGTGTGGTTTAATGAGTGGTCAAAGTCAATTTCCAAGGTGATCTATCTCATTTGAGTTTTTAAACAGGTGTAATAGGTTTATTTAAGCATGTTGATGAATTTTTAGGTCTTAATTTTTAGAAAGAAACTAGAAAATGAGTTTGAAGGTCTCTTGTATATGCAGATCTAAGAGTTGTAAACCTGAAAAGGAAATTTTGATGTTGATTAACATGCATAAACTTTTCATGGTGTCTTGAGTATTTGAGGAGAGATGGGTAAGGTTCATAGATAATATGTCAAAGCATTAGTCTGGAATTTTAAGGGTAATACTATGAACAATTATTAACACTAGAACTGGTCTTAAACCCTCTCAAAACCCTTATAATGACATGATGGTGAAAATATTGTTGGAAATGGCCCATAAAGGTTTGGTAAAGAAGGTTTTAGTATTGAAGGTAGTAGAGGAATATCTCAAGCATATCTTGGTGGTAGTTTTTAGTCAAGATAATGATTGAAAACCTACATAAAAATCCTTGTTCCTCAAAAATTTGGTATAGTAAGAAGAGTTGACCAAGTCAAAAAATGCAAATTAATAGAGGTTGAATATTGAGACCTATTTTTGTTTTCCATAGTGTTATTTTGGAAATTTATATCTTCTCTATCAACTATTTTTGTCACTCATGTTGACCTATTGCTAAACTAGGCTAATAGTCAAGATATTGAGAAAGACTAGTCAAAGTGAGAATGTGTTTAGGTATGAGTTTTAGTGGAATAGGAATGGGTCCAATTGCTTAAGGTTTTTTTTCAATAACTATACCTCATGTAAAATTTGTTTATAATTATTGGTGATGCATTCATATAAGGAAAATGGTGTTCACAAGATGTCCCATCTAAGAAGATGTGATAGTGAACAATTAAGGTTCAAATATTGGTCTATATGTTCTATATTTTCCATTAGACCTCTATACCTTTTTGATTGGAGTTTTTATAATTATTTTTAAGTATAATATAAATATATTATAATTTCATGTAATTGATTTTACAATTTATCTAATTCATGTTCACCATGACTGGTTCTTAAGACAGATTGATAATTCTTAGTATGCATGATAAATTGAAGTGTTTGAGACTCTATGATAGGATTCAATGTTTCCAATACACATATTTATGATTTTTAGGATGTATGTGACATATAAATAATTTACTTAATGTTTTTAGTGAGGTTAAGAAGTTGAAACATGAAATCCAAAATGGATTATCTGGCTTAGTAAGGATAGTGAGAGGGAAACTTAACAAATTGGTCTATAAGACCAATGATTGACACATGAACTTGTAATATATATATATTAGAGGATGATATATAGGTAAAAAATATACTATGAATGTGCATGATATTTATTTTAAGTGTATTTATAGGAACTAAATACAACATTCTACATGACTACATTTTTAGAGCTATAGGCAGATTTTTGTGTGCTAATGAGTTTGATGTTCCTATGTCATGTTGACCAATTTGGAAGCATACCAAGAATATGATGTTGTTTTATAGATTATATATGAGATAATTCATTAATTTTTATTGTTTTAAAGTTCATATACAAATGTTGGTAGTCAAATATTCTTGACTATGTTTTATATCAATCAAATAGTTCTGAGTGAGCATATGAAAGTTGTTGGTTTGAGGTCTTATGCATTGTTTAGTGATGTGAAATGGAATTGGTGATGACCATGATGTCATGAAATATATATTCATGTTTTTTTTTTACTATGTTATTTATCAAAGTTTTCTTTATGATTGAGTTATGTAAGGCATAATTTTTGTGTGTGTGAAGGCCTAATGGCAAGTAGGCCTAATGGTGTGGTTCAAGGAGTGATTTGGAGTAAAAGGTGGTATGGAGATAAGTGGATGTTATAAAGGGTATATTATGTATGTATATGATGTTTTTCATGTGTTTATAAAGGCTCAATATGTTTTAATCTGATCCAAGTGTAATGTGTGGTTGAAAAGACCTAATGCATTAGGTCTCTAAGTAGGCCTAAGAAGAGATTAAGGTCTAAATGAGTTTGGATGACCTATGTAGTGAGGTTTTAAATTTTGAAACATGTATACTAACCAATTCCAAGGGTGATCTAGTTATGGAAAGATGTTTGGCCAACCAAGATGGGTGATATCAAGTGATTAGTATAAATAGAAGGTATAATAGGCCTATTTAAGCTCTTTGAGGAGAAGAAGTAGGTCATGTAGACCATGAAAGAAAAGTAGATGATCAGTCATGAACATCCATTAGAAGTTATACAAGTAGATGATAAGGTCAGTTGACCTAATGAGCCTAGTAAGAGGTATATTGAGTGAGTGAGCCTAGAAGGTTGGCTGAGAGAGATAAAAGGTTGAGAAGAGTTGAATGAGTTGATTGCCTATTGTAAGATCATCATAGCTTCATCATAGGAGTGTTATAGGTGTATGAAAATTATTGGAATTAAGATATAAAATATAGAGAGATGAATAATAGGTCACCATCTATTGTTTAAGAAATAAGGTGTTGTGAAGGTGATCAAACTTGTCTTGGCTAAGTTGGTACTTAGTCAAGAGGGTGTTGGAGTTGCCTTATAGGTTGAATATTTCAAAAGTGTCCTTGAAGTGGCTGGGTTGGTTCAAAGTCACTTAGGGGTTTAGATTCTCATTTTAAGTTGGATCTTGCTAAAGGACTATTTGAGTTGTTTCTTGACTAGTGAGGGGTTGGTTCTCCTTGTGGGGTTAGTGCCTCACCAAATGTTTATCCACTGTTTATAAGACAATAGTCCAAGTAGTGTTTCAATGGGTTTTATCCACAATGAGGTTTTTAACATATATTTTGTGTTCATATGTTATGTTCTCACTTCATATTTATTTTCATGGTTGATTATGCATTGTTATATCTCTATGTTAGTTTGAATGGTTAATGAATGTTGTATGGAATTGAGAGAAAAGTTTGTACATTGATTCACCACCCCTCTTAGTGGTTGTGCTTCCAACATAACATAGCTCTCAGGGATAAAAACTATAAAGCAATCCATATATCTTTAAGTTTCAAAATCTAACATCACTCAATTAACATCATTTACACTTGTTATATCTTAATACAACTAACATGTGAATTTAGGATGGCTAGATTTTAGTAGTTGGCATGCTTGTATTCATATTCAGATTGAGGATCTCACATGGTTGATTGCACTTTTTCTCCACTTTATATAAAGTATCTAATTGTGATTACCATCAAAGTGTGTGACATGTATTTGTTAATAAATGTGTTCTATTTTGAATATTGGGATTGTCAATAAATGTTTTTGATATAAATAGTCTTGTTTCCATGAAAGCTTATGTAAAGAGATAAATAAACATTAAAATTTTGATGTGACATGTGACATATATAATTTTAATATTTAATCTTATCAATGTTTTCATCCATAGTGTAATAAGTCTCATTATGATTAAATATTGTCAATATGTCAATAATATTTTAGGCACATGTATAGAATTTGATTAATTTTTTCTTAGAAATGAAGGATTAGATTGATTGAGAAATTTAGTTAGATAATTATTTCATTTAGTAATTTTTTTATAATTATTTATATTATTTTATTTATATTATTATTTTATTTAATGTCATTAGAAATTATAAGCCAATTTAAAATGAATTTTAAATTTTTTAATATGTGTTTGAACTCTATAATTATAATGGGATTATGAATTTTATTTTTAAGTGATAATTCATAGTGTTGCATATTGTGAGTCTTCTAGGATCAACTACGTAGGGAATTTTATGACCTAAATTTTGTTATACAGTTAATACTATAAGTCTTTTGTAGGATTAGGAGTATTATAATTTAGATTAGGAAAAATTTTGTGTCTATGCAATGTTGTTCTAGACTTTCACCCTCATTTGAAAATTTGAAATACCTTTTATAAGATAGAATATAATTGATGTCATAAAGGAAAAAATATGTGAAGGTGTGGTAATTATGAGTTTACCCCAATTAGTTTATTGATGATTTAATGCTACCTACATATTCAAATACTCCAAAGAGGGAAATTAAGCAACATGTAGTTTTCCCACCTAGAGTGATTGTGAAATTGTATCCTTGACTATATGTATACAACTAAAAATATGGATTTAATTCTTGAAAATGATAACCCTTGATTGTTTGAGATGATTTAGACTTGGATTTTAGCTATTCCTTTTAAATGATATTGAAGTGGAAGTGTTCAATATATAGTACCAAGCTAGGAACCAAGTGTCTTTGAAATGATATTTTTATTTGCTTATATAATGAAACATTTTGAAATTTTAATTTATCCAACCTTGTGAAACATGCAAGAAAACCCAAAATATTAATTAAAAATTTATAAACTAGTCATTATTTGGTACAAGACACAATCACTCTAATTTGATAGGTCCACAGTAGCAGACATGTCTGCCTAGAATGGATTTGTCTCAAAAAATTAGGGGAAACTATCATGAGCTTGACGTATTATAAATTAGTTTGAGCATTTTACTTATAAATTTTTATGTATGGTAATGGAAAATAGAGGGTCAATCCTACATTTAGATAAATGGATTAGGGGAATGGTGAGTAAAAATTATGTATTTGGGTGAAAGTAATATGGTTCAAGATGTGTTAATAATTAACATTATCAAGTACTTATGACTGGATTTAACTATCTACATTTTCCCCATTTATTATAATAATAAAATTAATAGAGTAAAAGAGAAATAATTAAACTTGAGTGTGTACCACACACTTTATCTCTGAGAAGACACTTTAATTTTTCAGGGCATCAAACACTACAACAACACATAAAGTCGTCATTTGTCCATATTTTAAATTTGAAAAAGTTGAAACTATGAAATTAAATATTAAAAAGAGATAGAGGAAGGAGTACACTTGTATAGAGATGAAATCATGTTTCTATGTAACTTTTAAAAGATGGAGAAATGTGTCCCTTTTACAAAACACTTGGATAATTTGAGCCATTAGTGAATTGAGAGTGATCAAGTCCAAATTCTAAATAGATATTCAAGTCATTAAATTGAAAAGATACATATTGCAACTCTTATGAATGGGAAAAAGTACACAATATACTAATTCATAGAATTTGGAACCATGATGGGTTCACTATAAGTGATGCCAAGGCCATTAATTGTCACTAAAATTGAGTATACATCACTTCTAATATAAGTTAGAACCACATAATGTGTTTTCTAGAAGTAATGATAAGGTTGTTAAGTGTCATTATGATCGAATGTATGTTACCTATAATAGAATGAATCATATAGTTATAACAATAAAGAGATTATAATTGCATATTTAAAAGATAATGAAAAATATTCATGCCCTCATCATGACCTTAGTGCAAATAGATTTGAATTGAAATGAATATTTTGTGTTTGAATTTTTAAATTTTGAACTTTGAAAATGCACATGAACAAGTATTGTACCCTTTCAACAATGAGAAATGTGCATGCACAAACATCATTCCCTTTGAACTTTAAAAATGTTTATGAACAAGTATCATACCCACTAAATTTGTGTCAAATGCTCCAAAATTTTATGCCTCTATATGATCGATTATAAATGTATTTGAAACCTTTATCTATCTTTTCATATGTCCATGCATATCTATTAAATTGAGTATGAATCTATACTTTGAGTTTTTTAAAAGTGAGTGCATATGCATGTCATATGCCCCCAAGAATCTATATTTTATGAGCCAATTTACTTCATACATCAAATTTATTTGAAATCAATATATTGATTTTTTGTTGTTGAAATATATACTTAGTCCCAAATATGATTTTATCTATTCATGAAGGCTTGGATATCTAAGACAAGTCCATTGTGATGCTTCCATTTTTATATGAGGGATGTAGCCTATAAGTCACTCATAAAAAAACAAGAGTTAATTATATCATGTGATAAATATAGAATCATTTATAATTATATCAACATGGGGAGAGTATGTTATCATATTAACATAATTGTCATTAAAACATTTGTGTAACATATATTGAATGTGAGGCATACAAGTGTCATGTATAGATAGATATATCAATGAGGCATGCAATAAAGTAACCATATCTAAAGTAGCCTACATTGTAAACATGCATGATATGTATCATGGCATCACTAATCAATATCAATAAGCACAACACTTAATGCCATGCAATGCCACACATAAGGCCAAGGGCCACATACAAGGGAAATGTTTAAATTTCATGCATACAAAATAACTTTATATGGATAGGGACAAGGGCTATAAGAAATGATATGTTAAAATGTTCTATGAGAAAATATAACACACATAGGGTCAAGGGCCATAGGTAATGGACATGCTCAAATTTCACCCAAGAAAATATTACATATATAAAGTTGAGGGATATAGGCAATGGACATGTTCAAATGTTGCACAAGCAAATTTCACACACATGGGGCTAGGGCCACAACAAATTGGACATGTTTAAACTTTACACAAAAAATATTTCACACATAGGGCCAAGGGCCACACACAATGAACAATCAATGTCTATCCTATCATGAAAGAAATTAAAAAAATTGAAGGAACATGAAACATGTGAAAACTAGTCTATACCATCTAATTGTATCAATGTCACATCATATCAAAGTAGCATATTCATGTAGAATAATAGTAGATATGATTAATTATAAAAACACATGTAGAATATGTAACTCAACATGGAATTTGATGTCTTATATGGATATAATTTATTATAATCTAGCATATAGAATATATGGCCTTAGCATAGGTATGGCCACTAGGTATATGGGAATTAAAAATATAAAAATTCATGTGAATATGTATGTCTTACATCACACTCATATATCTCATAAAATGCATGTGTTTGAAAAATGGTATGCTATCTACCAAAATATGTGATGAATAACATATGTAAATAAGTAAACTAGTAACTCATGTCATGCTTAGGTATTGATTTTTAATGTTTGAAAACATTTTGATTTTTTTAAAAAATATTTTTGATATATATATTTTTAATTTTGTACATGTATTCAAAGTAAAGCATCAAGGCTTTGAAAATATAAGAATGGGAGGGATCCAAACAATCCACAACATGCATTAGGTATAATGTGCACTAGATGTGATAACATGGAAATGAGGAGAAAGTGAAAGCAATCAATATAGCCCCACTATTTATATGTATTTCAACAATGTAGCTCAATATCATATATAGAGATAAGAATATGTATGCCTCTAGTAGATAAGAATCAATGTGTGTTCATGTAATATGTATAAAAAAAAGTATGCAATCATTTAAGCTTTAATGGAATCCAAAGTATGTGTAAATGGTCAATATGCAATAATGTGCAAGTAATATGCCACAAATTATGTGTATTATAGTCACTATAAGATGAGTGCCATAGGCATTTGGATCAATATAGTCAATCAAAAGGCAATGGAAAAATAAAACAAATCCAAGGGATATAATAATGGATTATGTAAGAGCATATGTACTAATGTGTGCCAAAATAGAAAAATATAGTAAATAAGTAAATTAAGCAAGCATCAAGAATTTATGTACAGTGGATTTATTTACTACTAACCAATGATCCCATCAATGAAATACTTCCATGTACGCCATGTATCAAATAAATGAATGATCTATTTTCATGAGCAAGTAGAGGTATACCATCACTCATGAATTTATGTAGGAACCACATTTGTACCATTAGTATTTTTGGGAACATATTGATTTTAAAATTCTTTTATGAGAAACCATTTCATAGGGATGATTTTTTACTTATCTTGAGTTTATTTTTACAAACTCTCTTTTGGTAATTGATATTTTAATAACTTCTCTTGATGTAATTTGTGCAAGTTATCTTGGTATAACTTTGCATTTTGTATCCTTTCATGTTCTAAATTTACCTTTTTTATTTTTACGCTTGTTCCTTATGAGATGAAGTCATATTGTAAGTAGGTTTCTTGATTTAATTATCTATTATAAGATCATCATTATGAATGATACTTTGTATTTTGTTTTTCAAAGCCTAAAAACTATCTGTATGATGCCCGATAATTATATGAAATGCAAAATATAATTTTTATCTCCTTATATAATCCATATAAGGTAATGTGATAAAATTTATTTGAAGTATTTCTCTTAGAATCTCATTTGAACTTTTATTAGCATTTTGTACACTTTTTGAATCACTAATTGTATAAATGTCTTGTTTTGGCCTCCAATCTTGATATGAAGTCATTTTAGGCACAAAATATTTGGTTGGATATGTAAATTTATGTTTAATATTGGCATGTTATATATTATTTATTATCTAAGATCTTTTACTCAAGTGATGTGATCATAAAACTAAAATATTGATTTTTATTTTCTAACTCTTATATGGACACTCTCATAGTGATTATTTGATCTTGAAAGAATTCAAAAGTATAATTATTATGTAATTTTCATTAAATAGGCATATACACATCATAGATAGGATGTGTGGGATTTGGATGGGGTTGAGAAATGACATGAGATTGCACATTATTCATTTTAGCCCTTATATGAGTTTGAAACATTAAACATGGAAATGGAATTAGAGGTGTAATGAAATAAGGCATGTTCAATTTTTAGGATATTAGATATACTTATCTTTATCTTAAAAATAGTGAATAAGGAACAAAGGGAATGAACTATAGAGGGTTCCACTACCCCAAAATTATATTATCTTGCCTCTAGGGTCTATTGAATGTAACTTCCTAGGGTTAATTACTTACCAATACACTACAAGAACAAATGGCCAAAAGCTTCCTATTGTTGAAAAGTAAAACTCTTCAAATTTTTGATATACTATAATGTACATGGAAAATAAAATATTTATATAGTGATGTCTAATGGTTTTATTATTTGGGTAGTACCCTTCTCACCACCACTCAGATAAAACTGAAAATTACTTTGCCTAGAATGACAACTCCTGTGAAAAGATGAATAGATGAATAACCCAATAAACTAGTGCAAACAAATAGATATTAAACTATGAAAGCAAATGATACAATATCAAAATAAAAACATGGAGTTAGTCTCCATGAGATTAATGCAAATGATCCAAAATCAAAATAACATATAGGATACAAAAGGAAAAGATGCCAAATACAAGCTAGGTAGCATGTTTAAATAGAAAAGAGAGGGGGAGGAGGTAGAAACATCGACTAATAGGAAGTAACCATCTATCAGACTAAAGATAGAAAAATATCTTCCAAAATAGTAAATGAATCCTCACTTGTAGGAAGGTGACACCTCATAACCTACTCACCTAATTAAACATGCTTTATTAACCTAAGTAAGATTAATAAAAGGTGTAGGAAAAACTTAGGAAAATAAATATCCCAATTAGGACATAAAAACCTACACTAACACCCCTCTATAAGCGTAGCTTAGGTGGGTGATGATACAAAAAATGGGTCCTAGAAACAAGGCTTGATAAAGTACCAAAGTACATAGTAATCCATCAATAAGTGGATTAAAATAAGAAAAATCATAGGAAAAACTCCCCCCAAAAGAGAGACATAGAAGTGAAGAGGCTAGAAGCCCCCATGAAGATGATGCTAAAATAATTAGCACTCCAAATACATAGCGGTGATCCCAAATATTCTACAAATCATGAAGGATATATGCATCTACAAAGGAAAGAGAGGAGGTATGTGCATAATGTCACATGATGAATTTTGTAATAGGTCCCTCTGCAATAAATGTTGTCTCTTCCTTTCAAAATAAAGAAACCATAAGCTGCCAAACTTTTGAATTCCCACTCAAGTGGAATGCATGTAGGAATCACAATGTAGATCTCTGAAAAATGTTCAAATGTCTCCCTGCTATTTCTTGAATGGGCCAAATTTTGATCAGGTATCACAAGACTAACTATAGAAGATGGTAATGAAGAAGCATACAATGAAGGAGAGAGAATAGTCGTAGAAGAAGATAGACATGGAACATTCACTAAAGGAATGTCCATTGGAAGATATGAGTCATCGATGCTCATAATAGGTGTACTCATACTATATATAGTGGAGTCCTCTAAAGTGCAAGGCTATGAATGCTTTGGAAGAGTAATAATCAACACAAGAATGGAAGTAGAATCTATAATGAGATAACTAAGGTCTAGTAGAATCTTGTCCTATAGTGGGGGATCAACAAAAGGAAGAGCACTGTCCACCATGAATGTATCATCACACGAAATAAAAGTAAGAGGTGAGAGTACAATAGTCTTAGAAGAGATAATAGGAAGTGGAGGAGGAGGTATGACATGAATCTCATGGGACCACTGAAAAGACTCTATAGTATGATCCAAATAGTGCATGAACACTCTGTATGTTCCACATGGCAATGAAGATCCATGGAAACATGAAGTAATAGAGTGGCAAAAACTTTATCATAAGTATTAGCCCATTTATCAAATTGAACAAGATCAGTGGGTGTAGGAATCCATCCATATAGAAATGAAATATGATTCTTGTGTGTGAGCAAGTGTTTCATATAAAAATGCCATGAAGTATATTTATCCTTTCAAAGAAGGATCACTAGAGACAAAACAACTCTCCTCATCTAGATTAGTAATAGAGTATGCTCTAGAGATGGACTTCAAACTATGCCAAAAATGAGTCCAGTCAAATGAGATCAATCTATGTACAAGTGGTAACGCACACTCAAATGGACATCAGACTCTGCTGATAATGCATCCAAGAATATAAGATCAATCTATGCAATTAATCACTAAATGGGCATAGGTAACAGTTATAAAAAATCAAATGTGTGCAAGAGAAAATGTAGGGCCCATAACAAACTTCACTAAGATAATCAATAGGTAGCCCCCTCAAATTTTGGCACTTTATAAAATATTGTGATTTACAAGGCAAATTGGCCCAATGCATGGAAAAAAATACTTTTGTAAAAAAGTTACTCAATTTCAAGTTACCATTTGCAAAATATTAACAATACAATTTCCTGTAAATAGGCTTATTAACTGAAAACTTACACTTGAAACTTAAAAAATTACATTTAGATAAGGTAAAATATTCCTTCTAACCACTTGTTAGAATCGACACTGAACCATGAACCTTTTTACATTGACAAAAGTCAAAAAAACCAAATCTAGTCACCTCTATGTGTACTTTTATGAAAAAGCCTCTTACAAGGTGTTTTAATTAAAAAATATGCAAATCCATTTTAAATAAAAATAAAACATGCTTTTATTTTTAATTATTTTAAGTCATATTTTAGGTTTTGACTTGACTTTGCATGGAGAATGAGAAGGGAGACTAGGAGATGTATGACACCCTATGGAAATGCACAGGTACTTTAACCAACAAAGGCTTAGGTCACGACCAAGGGAAATACATACCTCTTAGACCAAAGCCATCATGATAGGAATAGGCTATAAGATCAAAATTCACATTTGAAAATCCAAATGCTTCTAGGTGATGCAAAGAAAGAGCTTGGATAATACCATTATTCATGTACAGGTCTGTGGGGAATGAAGGATGTAGATCTAGCCATTAAGAGGTCATAGCATGAATAGATCCAAAAACAAATCCTTACAAGCCATTGACTTCAAAACAACAAGATTAAGATGCCATGATTAGGTTGGACAAGCCTTATCATGTCTTGGATTGATGGATCTGAGCCCACATAGAAGTTCAGAAATGTTTTCTTCTTCCAACGTAGTAGATCTCCTTTAATATACCATGTAGACCTTTGGTATTTTATCCCTTCCTCCCATGTAGAAATAAAATGCATGATACTCCTCTACTCAAAATTCAATGTAGCTTTCAACATTGTCCTTGCAAATGTAATGTTATAGAACTGAAATGTCTCCTCTTACTATGCTTCACCTCCTATAATGCTAATGTTGAGTGAATGGAACATATCATGCAATAGTATATTCTATGCAATGGATCTCCTCTGTAAGGTCAACATAGATATGAAAAATATATGTCTATAAAGATAAAAAATATCTCCAAATAATATCAATAGAAGAACTCTAACACTTAGAATAAATCAGAAATGCCACTTGTTTCCATATAAGAGTTACAGATTGGAAGGATTCCAATGAACTGTATCTCCTTGAAAATACATCCCAATGCCTCATCTAAGGATAAAAAAATCTAGCTAAGAAGAATGATATCAAAGTTAGATTTGATTTTCTCTAGCACCAAAAAAGATGATGCCAAGGTAGATTAGATCTTTATAGCTAGACTCCTTAGGTTTTACTTAGATAATGATGCCAAAGCATAAATGCTAAGCTTAAAACAATAGATCCAAAGCAAAAGCATTTTGTATACCTTTTTGGTAGATCTGAATATTTCTCTCAATAATTCCTATGAGATAATAAAAAATCTAAGGATTTCATAAAAAACAACAGTAAATAACCAATCAATCAGATAATCATGAACACAGATTGACACTCTGATACCATAAATGAGTTATAGCCAACATTGTCAGATAAATGAATGCACATGATGGAGTGATCTTGTGATTTGAGTAAGAGCACATCATAATGAATCTACTAAATGAAATCATGTATAAAATATTACAAAGGAATGAGAGCAAATAATTAAATATTTTATATCATCCTGAATTGCTTATACAAAGGCTTGAAGTTTATAGCTTTCATAGCTTTCAAAGTTGTCACATCTCACAAATAAGTAGTTCAAACAATCCATAATATACTCCCTTAATACTGCATTAGAAATATGAAGGGAGAGATGTGAATATATAGGTTAGAGAGGGAAAAATACCACACATTCTAGTGAATGTGGTACTAATTTTCCCAAATGACCTATTAATCCCTAAGCAAGATAATACAACCATGTAGGAAAAACCTAGTGGGAAAAAGGCCTATACCAACATGTTGCACTACCCCACAATAACATTATCTTATCTCTAAGGGTTTTTGAATGTAACTTCCTAGGGTTAACTGCTTTCTAGTGCATTATAAGAACAAATGGTCAAAAGCTTTCTATTGCTGAAAAGTAAACTCTTAAATTTTTTGATATACCATGAGGTACATGGAAAATAAAATATTTATATAGTGACATCTAATGGTTTGATTATTTGGGTAGTACCCTTCTCACCACCACTTAGGTATAACTAAAAACTATTTTTCCTTGAATGATAACTCCTATGAGTTTTAAAGTTACGAGAACATAGTTTGTAGAAAGCAAGAAAAGAAAGGAGAAATTGAAAACCAATGAAAAAAAGATTTTTGTGTAAGGGAATCAGGAATTTAATATAAATACTTAAGGTCAAAGATAATTTCTCTTTAGTGTTTTGAAATCATGAATTCAACTGAAACCCTAGAATAAAAATTGAAAAAGAAAGTAATGCTAAAATTAAATGTACAAGTTCACCTATATGTTTTACCAGATTTTTGATTAAAAAATTAATTTGTTTTATAATAGGCATAAAACTTGAAAGAGATAAGAAATTTAAAGATAAAAAAATATGATTTTGTGAATATCAAATATGAAAAACTATGATTTTTGGAAAATACTACGAAGAGATGTATTTATATTAATTATGGATTTATGTTGACTATTTGTGATATATGATAAATGTTATCCAATAATTGAGTGGAATATGACTATGTCTAATTATTATTAAAATATGAAAATGCTTTTGGACATGTTTTTACTCCCTAAACAATAATGCAGGTCAATTGTGTCTATTGACTACTTAATTATCCTAGTTGACTATGATTGATGACTGATAGTGAAAATAAAATAAAATATAACTGTGGTCTAGTTCATGGCTATAAACTAAATTTTAAGATATTTATAGATTTGAACATGCTCCCTAGTCAATATAGTTCTGTCATGTCCTTTGATTGTAAACTTATCCATGTTTGTTGTGATAAAATCAAACTTCTCCACCTTCTATGCCTACATTTGCTAATTGGGCTGAGTGTTGTGATTCAAATTGTGCCACATGGATATCACTATTTCCTTCCTTTGATTTTTAAATCCTAAGGGGATTCAAGAGAGCTAAATCCTAAAAAAAGAAAGGGGGAGTGTAATGGGTTGAGTTAATGCCAATCACCTGCTTGATGATTAAACATTGCCTATGTATCTAGATAATATAAATATAGAAATCAAGCCACATGTAGTTATCCCACCTAGAGTAATTATGCAATTGTGTTCGTTGATTATATGCATGAAAGTATAAATATGGGTTTGATACTTAACAATGATCAATTTTGACTTGCTTTGAAGTTCTTTAGACTTGTGTCATGGATGATTGTTGTGAATGATCTTGAATTTGAAAAGAATAGGGTGGATTCACTCAATTTGAAATAGTGTGAAAGTGCTCAATAGATAGTGTCAAGATTGGAACCAAGTGCCTTTGAATTGAGGTTTTCATTTGCTTATATAGTGAAATTTTTTGACAATTTCCTTTGGTTGAACTTATGAAATGTGTAAGAAGACCTAAAATATTAATTCAAAATTTAGAATATATTCATTATTAGACATGGGATGTGACTGCTCTAGTTGGACAAGTTCATGATAGCGGACTTGTCTAGCTAGCATGGCCCTATCCCAGAAAATCAGGTATGAATATCCTGAGATAGAGATAGTTGAAAGGTAGTATAAAATAATTTGATAATTTTAATTGGAATGTTATTTATAGTGATAATGAATAGAGGTTCAATCCCACATATAGATAAAAGTCTTAGAGAAATTCCAAGTAAGATTTATGTATATGGGAACTAGTCATGTGGTTTAAGATGTGTCAAGAGTTAGCATTGTCAAGTACTTATGACTAGATTTATGCATCTATAAAAAACTACACTAATTAAAATATTCAATCTCCATAAGATTAATGAGATAAAATTATTTAATGGAGGATAAGATACAAATTTAATTTTGCACCTCTTAATAACACTGGAAACAATACTATTTATAGACTTCACTTTTTTAGCAACAAAGAGACTAATGATTTTTTTCCCTATGAGAGGCTATGACTTAATTGAGCATAAAATCTTGAAATTTAACACTTCCCAAGAAACTAAAAATCAACCCAAAAAGCTATTTAGAATCATGCTTACCTTCCAATCACTCATACATTGAATTCAACCTCCCTTACATAACTTGTTAAGGCTTCTATATTCCACCAACCAGATCTTGTATAAGACCTAATTCATAGTGATTACCTAATGACATGTGAGATCCACACCTCCATATTTACCCTCTAATACCATCTTAACAAAACATGCAAATCTGATATATATAAAATTAAAGGACTTGTAATCACCTAATAGTTCCCTTATTAGAGTTTGTAGGTATATGAGGATTGGTTTCAACACCAAGGTCATCTTACGTAAGCTTATGATAACGGATCTTAGTATCTCCTTTCTATAGAATAATATCATGACTTCTTGTTTGTATTTCAAGGCCCATGCCTTGATTGGCCAAGTATTATATAATAATGGTTCAATTCCTCATGTGGTGAAATTTAAAGTACCTAAAAATAATGTTTTCTTTTACAATATCACTCATCCACCAATTCTACCACGACTTCCTTCTTCTACATTGATTTCCCTCTTTTACCATTATTTTATTTTCCTCATCACTTGAGTGACAATTTGAGATTATGTTTAAAATTTTGTGTCCGTCCATGAAATTTGAATTGCTAATCAAATTTTAAAATAAGCACTAACTATCAATATTATCTAGGAATATACCTCCACCACCTAGTGGACCAATATTTTTCTTGCCACCCCAGTTGAAATTGATTATTGGATCTTTACAAGGCTTCCATATAACATATGGTATATAGTTTATTTAAGGTTTTTAATTTACAAATTTATAGTCTAAATCCATGAATTAACATACACTTTTATATAATCACACACACATACACACACACACGCATGCACACACACACGCATGCACACACACACGCACGCATGCGCACACACACACAGACACACACACACACACACACACACACACACACACACACACACACACACACACACACACACACACACACACACACACACACACACACACACACACACACACACACACACACACACACACACACACATGCACACACACACACGCACACGCGTGCACACACACACACACACACAAACATAATGATTTGTGTGCTAATGCATAAAATTTGGCATGTCTCTACAACTACCTCTTAAAATATGTTACATATTCCAAAATCCCATAATATCAAAAACTTTGTGAAATACGAGCTTAAATTAAATCTAGGGGATAAAGATCTTTATTTTAATTCCTATCTCCCTTTCTTTCTAGTCTAATTTCCTTGGTTATTTCATATATTAGATTTGATGAAAGTTTTAACTAGAGGAGTGGCTCATCATGAAAATTTTCATCATCTCAAGACCCAATCATCATTTTCTTAAATAAATTGAAAATTATTTTATTTTCTATTAATATAATTTCTATACCTTATTTTTCTATTTGGAAATGAAAGTTGGCTTATTTCAACCAATCTAGCCTTATGAGTAATAACAACATTATTTTTGTTTGGAAACATGAAAATTATGACTAACTTTGTTGATTTGAGAATATTTATTAAATTTATATTTAAAAGTTTTTGGTAATTTTTTTTTTTGTTATTATATTGTTATGAACAAGCTCATTCCATATTTAACTAGAACTATGCACCATCAAAAAACTAGAACCATAGCTCTTACATGCGGTACATTATTTTATTACATTATTTTTATTATTAGATAATATATTATTAGTTAACTTAGTTATATGCCCCTTTACATACTATGTGTAGGGTGATACATTTTGGGAAAACAAACCAAATATTATCAAAATTATATTGAACCTAAAGGTTAACTTTTTATTCATATAACCATTTACCAACTTATGTATATTCATTGTCATTATTTGTATTATATGAATATTTAAAAAATAAAAATATTAGTATTTATTTTCATTCATATTGGAATTGGAATGCTTAAACATGACCAGGTTGGATTGGTTTTCAAATATATGTTTGTTTTAATTTCTATAAAATTGTACTTCTATGGATAACTCATTTCTTATATCAAAACTTGCCAATATGGTTGATACATAAAATTCAAATTTAGATTCATATTAAGACTAACATAAGCACACTCTATTCATGGGGAAAAATAAATCAAGAAAATATGATAGATATCCAAATAGTCCCCTCCCTAACAAGGTTGGGTAAATATGAACTTTGGCAAGGTTTCCAAAGGGAACCCATGCAAAGTAGGTGTAGATTTTATCCTGAAAGACTATTTAGGAGAATTTACACAATAATACTCTTCATACCTTCCCATAGTTAGAAACAATAAAGTGGAATAAAAAACAATCTTAGAGTTCCTACAATTATCATATTCAAGGGGATTAACCAAGATTGAAATTTAAGTGGATTCACAACTCGTAATATCAGATCTAAAAAGGAATGTAATTTCAAATTTGAAACTAGGTGAAATTGTTAGGATTGCATTATATATTCTCACTAAATACGAGGAGATCAAGTTCAACCATTATTTATGAGAAAAACAATGGTGTAGATAATCATTTAAAAAACATGGGAGTCAAACTAGAAACCTTCAATCTAGTGGAAAGTATTTAGCTTCCTAATTTTGAAGGGCTATGAGATATCATTGAAAAATAGGGTAATATTCATTTTAATAATTAATAATATGCTAATTATCCTAATTATAAAACAATAATATACCACTTCCCCACTTCATTTTGGCACACTTCATCTCTTTGAATTGTGCATATATGGCATAACATTTATTATTTTTACTATAGGAATCATAGATGACTTGGTGGGAATCATATTTATTCTTCAAGCCTTGTTCGGTAGAGCCAATGCTAGATTTATAAACCTAACATCCTATCAAGATTTAATTCTGAATTATCTTTAATTTGATCATCCAAGTTGTGATTTCATTTGGGATTTTTGTATTTATAGTCAATTTCAATCCTGGTTGATAGGTGACAATCTTAGAAATCTAGATGAACATAAAATTGAAACATTTCACTATCTCATATTTTTTTTGTATTTGAATATCGTTTCATACCTTTAGGATTTACCTAAGAATGAAGATAATTGAATAAATAATTTTATTTTTTCAAGTTATGTAGTCTTCAATGTACGATTTATCATGTTTAAAGGACACTTTATATTAATGGATGAGTAAAAGGTTATCTTTTACAACATAATATTTTATTTTTGATGTTTACATTTGGTAAAGATAATAAATATGAAATTTAAAGTTATTTTCACTTTAATTTTTAATTTCAAGATAGTAAAATTTATATTTTAAATATGATGATTTTTTTTGTAGAATTTCATATTTTTTGTACTTTGATTTTATATACATGGAATAAGGGCACATCACATCTTAGTATTAAATTCTGTCTACTCTAACCATGTTAGTTCAAATTATGAGTAGCATTTATTTCCCTCCTTTACCAACTCCAATGAAACTTAATTGACACCTAAATAAATTATAAATTCACTATAAATATTAGGCTCTATAATGTGGGAAATAAATATTCTAAGAAAAATGATTGTAAGTCTGATTATTCTTAAGGTATGCAGAAATATGTCAAGGACAATGGATTTCAACTAGTCAAAATGAAAAAGAGAAGGAAGCCAAATCATTATCTCTAATCTTTATCAAGCTTGGGAAAGAGAAAGTTAGACATGTGTTCATTATTCTAAGTAAATTGAAACATTTGAGGTAGAGATCTTATTTTCATTATTTGAATGGGAAAGCCAAAGGAGAGATTTATGTTTTACAAATTTGAAAGACTAGAATTGGAAATGGAACTGTTATTTTCACATAAGGATATATGCCAAAATTGGTAAGAATAAAGAAGAGAAGTAAGAACAAAACCAAGCATATATTTAGAAGGTAATTTATGGAAATTTAATACTCAAATAATGTTTTATTTATATGATAAAAAAGTTTCACATAGTTTTAAGAAATATTATTTTCTTAGTTCATGACACCACTTGCATCTAGAAATGATAACCTACCATTCTTTATTTCCTAGTGGAAGTCCTCATCTTAATGAGGGAGAACATATCTTAATGGGTTTACCAAAATACTAGGTTCCCCTCCTTAAGGAATCATTGTGCCAGTTTCCTCTTGATGCTTCCATAAGTTAGATTCAAGCTCTATTGTATGTCTGGGTCACCCTGATCAATCATATCCAGTGATTGTGACCTTGGGATCATTCATCAGGTTATAAGAGGTGTAGGAGGGGTGGCTGAAATGGTGGTGAAGGGTGGAGGATGAGGTGGAGGGGAGATGGAAGGTGTGGATGGGTTGAATGAGGAAAATAGTGGAGGTAGAGGGGACATGGGAGTGAAAGGAGGAATAATAAAAGGGGAGGCCCAAGGGAATTTTTTTTCCTTCCACTACTCTTGGAGTCAAGTTCACTTGAGGGTGAATTTACCCCAAAAAAGCATCTTTAAATTATGAGGAGATAGGTTCATCGAAGACAAATTTCTTGGTGCCTTGGGTAATGAAAAAAGGGGGATGGGGATAAATTCACTAAGGTAATGTGATTAGGATTGGAGGAACCTTTGAGACCAACCTAGAGCTAGAGTATGAGTTTAATTATGCTTAATATTTAGTTTCTTACCTAGGTTAGTTATGGATGCTACAATGGAAGGACCAATTGAGATAGCATAAACTATATGGGATGATGGTGGAGGAAATAGAGTTTTTAAGGGAGGCACTAAGATGATTGGAGTGGGCAATGGGAGGGTTCTTTCCACTGGTAGTATGCTCCCAATAGTTGTATCCATGCTCACTAATGAAGGCACACCCAATGAAGGCACCAAAAGGATTCTAGGTTGTGAAATAAAGGGAATAGTGAGGAAAAAAGAGGCAAGGATGATCTATAAGACCAAGGCTGAAGGTACTTTGGAACATGATGGAGGTGAAATGGGAAAATGGGAGACAACACTTGGGGGGCTTATGGGAGTGGAACAAAAGTTATGGGTATTGGGATCAAGAGTTATAAGGTGACAACAGTGAGGGGTAGAAGGAAAATAAAAAATAGGAAGTGAGAGAGGGGGAACCTATGTCAATGCCTATTAGGAGCATCACTCTAGACTCATCCTCATAATACTATACACATCAAACCTCAGGGCATGTGGCCTCAGGTTGAGGTTTTGATGGTTAAGTTAACTGTACCTAATCTACCTAGCATCATGTAGTGTAGGTTTGGATCTATCAAGGTTGGACTATTAGATATGATGGAGGAGGTAGAGGTGGGGCTAGGTCAAGAGGAGAAGTTGGAGGAGGTAGAGGTGGAGTTGGGACATGAAGATCAAGAGCCACTAGAGGAGATAGAGGTGGAGGTAAAGCATGAGGGGGAGAAGGTTGTAGGATGGATTGAAATATCTTCTGAGAGCTAATAAGAGGAGCTAGATTTGGATCTTATATGGATCAAGTAGGAGATGGAGGGAGTGCATATGGTCTTATTTGAACTTTATTCCCTTTATTATTATTCTTAGTAGTGATTTAGGACAAAGCCTCTTAGTCATCAACAACATCTAGGTATAACTCATTATCATCATTTGCTTGATGACCATAGTTGATATTGATGCAAGATGAATACCACACCAAATGAGCTCTAATTATCCCCTTGGGGTCCCAATGCTAGAGCTTATCTCTTGCTAGGGTGGAGTCTTGCCTATACACCATCTTATAGACTAGAGGGAAGGCCTTATATATGTGGTGCTTGATAGTGATTAGGAGTGATGGACATACCTTTTATTGACATTATATATAGAACCCAAAGATGCCCTTACCTATATACTAGGAAATTTCATACTCTTCTAGATGATCTAGGTTGAAACATGATAGGTGGAATGGATCTTTAAGGAAATACACAATTTGGATCACAGTGTCCTACCTATAGAGCTAATAGTCCCAAATGATGGTCATAGACTCCTATATTACTTATGATAGCTAGGTATCAGGGATTCATTGATCACTTGGTAGACCACTGAGTATAAACACTCACATAAGTCCTAAATGTGGTTTAAAAAGTAATGGCCATACAGTTTATATAAGACCACATGGATTGATGAGCCCCTAAGAACCCATGCAGGAAAAGATGAAGGATTGAAAGAGAGTGTCCCATAGACCACATCTATAAGGTAGATCATCATGTATAAAATGATCCTATATTAATCATATGTGATGGAATTAACCAAATTAAATATGGTCAATCCCCCTCTATCCAAAACTTTAGAACATGTGAGGATCATATGGATGAGGGGAAACCATAATTCATTGATGTATAAACAATCTTGGGTCCCAAATAATTGGTTTAGTAAAACCATACCCACCCAAAATTCCTCTTAAAAGGTTAATATGGTGTATGAATTTATGTCCTCCTTATTAACCCATTTAACATATAGGTTCTCAACCTAGTCATATAGGATGTCACATATTTGGTAAGTCTCCATCCATACCTTCAATGCTACCACATCATAAAATAAGTTATAGTCAAGGAGGGATTAATAAATTTTTTAACTATTCCTAGAGATATCAAAAATTTGGTGTTGAGAGTTAGGTGAACATATCCAATCATAGACCCCATCCTGTACTCAGATGTTGGTGTGAAGGAAGTTATTGAATAAGTCAATGTAAAGAAATAGCTCTGGCTTGGTAGTGGCTCTATGAAGTCCACACTTATTATAGGACCAAAGGGCATTCTCAAACTCTAATTTTTTGTCATCATCAGAGCCCAAGTCCCTAGTAACTTGCTTGACTTCCTTAAACAATTCATTATAGTGCTTGAAATTGGTTAAGCTAATTGAGAATGTGGTATCCCAGTACTCAAGTTCGGTCTTTGGGTTTGAAGTGGATGTAACCATTGTATCAGGATGGAGGGGAAATAGGGAGGCTATGAGCATATGAGGGACAAAAATAGGGGTACTTTATAAGAATTATAAATCTAAGACATAGAATGCTCTCAAAGGAATACAGTGGTATCCATTAGTGGGATTTCCATAGGCTTTTATAAATGCATGCATACAATCCCTCGTATTAATGGAATTTGGCATCTCACTTACTATGAATTAGAATTTGAGTTGGTGGTTGGATTTCCTATCTTTATATCTAAATCTAAAGTTAAAATCAGAGCCCAAAATATTCCACCACCAGTTAGATTTAGAAATGGTGATGGGATGTTTTAAAAAGATCCAATTGGGCCCATATTTCTATTTTGTTAATGCCAAGTTCATGTTAGGCATGCAATCACATCCCTTAGATCCTTCCTAGTTAGCTCCTACTTTAAGAAACACATCATCTACTCATTTTTTTTCCTATTAAAAGTTGGTAGCTAGGAATGGATTCATACTCTATGTCATAACCTTAAGAAGGGCGAGGTGTCATTTAAGGACACATGGCACATCCTAATTAGGTATCCAACATTAGCATACCTTATTCTAACCCTTATAGGGCCTTAGGTGGCCATCAATTCATTTTCCTTATTGGGTGACATTGTACCTTTTATTTAGTTGAGATCTCTTGGGCCTTAACATATATAATAGGTCTAGGGATTGGTCACTCTAATAATTGGTGACATCTCACCTTTTGATTCAGTCAGGTTATCTTGACCTCTAACATCTATAACAGTTCTGGGGATTAGCCACTCTGACAACTGGCAATATGTCACCTATTGATTCAACCAAGCTATTTTAGGCTCTAATATATATGATAGGTCTGAGGACTACCCACTCTAAAAATTGGTGATGTGGTACCTCTTAATTTAGATGGGCTCTCTTAGGCTCTAAAATATTTTATAGGTCTAAGGATTGGCCACTCTAAAAATTGGTGATATGGCACCTCTTGATTCGACTAGGCTCTCCTAATTTTTGACATATCTAAAAAGTTTATGGATTGGCCATTTTAAAAATTGGAGACATGGAACCTCTTGATTTGTCTAAGCTCTCCTAGGATATAACCTCTCTGACACATATAAGGACTGGCCATTATAACAACAAGTGATGTGGTGCCTCCTAATTTGGCTAGGCTCTCCCAAGCTCTGACATCTCTAATAGGTTTGGGGACTAGCCACTCTAAGAACTAGTGACATGGTGCCTATTGATTCAACTAGGCTCTCCCATGATATAATATATTTGATAGGTATAAGGAATAACCACTCTAGAAATTGGTGATGTGGTGCCTCCTAATTAAATTGAGATATTTTGGGCTGTGAAATATTTGATAGGTCTAGAGACTAGCCACTCTACCAACTCATGACATGGTGCCTCCTGATTCAATCAAGATCTCTCAAGTTTTGATATTTCTGACAAGTCTGAGAATTGGACACTCTAAAAACTGGTGACATGGTACCTTATGATTCTTTTAGTCTCTCAAATCTATGAAATTCACAAAAAGACTAAGTAAAAAAATGAAAATGAAACATAATACATTTAATACTTACTCATTTTTCATTGAGATTTTGATTTACCATGAAGGGTGATGGATTTGTTGATTTGAGAAAGAAATGAGACGCTGGGAACTTTTGTTGATGTGGATTTGTAAGGTTATCACCCTAATTCATAAAATAAAAAGTATTCTTTAGTTGTAAAAAATAATTAAGCTTGTTTTTGCTTGGGGAATTAGGGTGACATATTATCCTAAGGATTTAAATAGGCAAGAATAATAAGAAAAAAAGAAAAGATCTTGAAGCTTTGGCTTATGGGGTTTTTAGAGGGGTCCCCCATTTAAAATAAAAGGTGGTGTGTTGTCAAAAATAATAAAATTTTCTTATCAAATGTTCTAAAAATACGAAAAAATAAAATATTCCAAAAATATAAAAACATTTAAATAGTTTTAAAATACCAAAATATTCAACATTTCTTGATTTTACCAGCCTGACATTTATGTTGTTTTCTTTATGTTAGTAGATAACATATAATTTCATTCCTATATACACATATTTCATGCATTTTTGAGTGTGATATAAGCATACCCAAATAAATGATCTATGGATTTTTAGATGTTGTAAATTTTCTCTACTCACATCATATAGTACATTGGGGGAAACTACTTCTTTGATAACGATTGACATAGGTTACATATCTTTTATGATAATTTATACATTATCATGTTTGATATTATATACTAATTCTTATACATATCAATGTCCATACCCTTATCCTTCAAAACATACTTGATATGCTATTCTACACAATGTTTTTTGCTAACACATAGATACAAAGACTAGTATAATATGCTTATGTTGGTTGATTGTATTTCATTCATTCACATTATCACTTCCTTGAGTATCTTACTTTGCTTAAAATTATCTTTATTGTTGAACATTTGAATATTTTCCTTATCTATTGGCTTTTGTGCCATTTCATGTTGGTTTGACATTTGAATATGTCATTCTATGTTGATTGGACATTTAATAATGTCATTCAATCAGATTATGATACATTTCATCATGCCCCTTGTATGAGGTCTCCTTTGACCATCTCTTTGCATTAAATTACATGATATTATGTGTGTTATTTATTGATCTTTGAGTTTGTATTATTATCCTCTAGGAATTTCCATGATTTATATCATGCCTTTTAGGACTTAATGTGATCACATACTATGACCCTAATTGATATATATACTTCAACCTATTAGCCCTCTATGATACATGATTCATATACAAGTTATATAACTAATTTATCATTTTTAGATAAGGTTACCACTAGTTAATATTTACCTCACCTAAAAGTGGGATTATTTTAATGGGGATATATCATACAAGCATGACCTCCATATTTTCACAATTTATAGACTTTAGTGGGGGTATGTCGCAAAGGTATGACCTCCACATTTATATACCTTCACAGTTTCCATATTTTAGTGAGGACATGTCATAAGAACATGAAATCCATAATTATTCACTTAATATCTCAATATTTTAGTGGCTGCATGCCATAAGAATAAGACCTCCACACTTGCATAAGCCCTAGTTCAGTTTCATGATTCAAATATACACTTGGGTAAGAATCCTATACATTACATTGATTTTGCATAGCTTTGAAAAAGCATTTTTTATAGATATGACACATATAATATATCTCATACATATTAGAGGTTTATATTCCATGCTACTACACTAAAAATTATAAAACTTACTAATTACACTATTCACCAAGACACACATATTACACTAGCATGTACTGTTCTCAAGCCTTTTTTGCTACAATAATGAGTTCATTTTATAGGTTAAAGTGATTAAATAACTCAAACTAAATATATTTATATATTAGAGTGATTAAATAATTTAATCCCAAAAAATTTATATTATGCGTTGATTAAATCACTCACCTTCACTAGGTTATATATATTCTCTCTTGAGTTGTGCAAATGAGACATAATAATCTTAATATCTATGTCACAATTCATCTTTGTACTAGATTGGGGGTGTAATACATTCCAATATCCCTCAATAGATATCCAAGTTTTATGTTTGAACCTTATCTAGATTCAATGCTTCATAATGAATCATCTTTACCAAGTAAAAACATAAAGAGTCAACATGGTTGCATCGACACACATGTGTACTCCTTCTTTGCTCTCTTTATTTTCAACCATTTGAATTATTTAAAATTTTAGATTTTATGCATTTATTTATATTATAAAATTCTATTAGTTATATGTCATACACTTCAAATCACTCAAAATGTCCTCAAACAAAGCTAAAGTGTGTTATACACACCCATATACACATTTACTTCCTTTAACCTAGTAATTTCATCCTTATACATTAATATATTAAAGGAGTGAGGGTGTTAGGTGGGTATAGGGGGAATGCAGATAATAAATTGAATATTTATAGCATTTTAGTCATATAAAGTTTAAAAATATCAATTAGGGATCTAACTTTTAGTTTAAGACCTCCCTGCTACCGAAAGGCTGGCATTTACCATCTCATTATGCCTAAATGTTTATCTCTTATAATGATCCATATCATTCTATTAACCTAGGTCTCATGTAAGACACATAAATATTAAATACTAATAATAATTATTCATTTTTAGTTTAAAATTCATACATATTTTCTAGCCTTATTGACACTACTAACCATAGATGGACACTAACACTGATGATGGTGTCCAAATATTTATCTAGTGTCTAGTATCCAAAATCCATCTGATGAATCCAATACTTATCTCCTCATCACACAATGGATCTCTAATACTAGATGATGTCTTAAAAAATCCATAGAGATTATAAACACATAGCTCTCTTCCTCAAATCAAACACTCTTCTATTAAATTTAGCAAAGACATGCTCTTATTACATGCTCTTTTAAAAGCTTAAAAAGATTCTTCAACTTCACAATATTCATAACCCATCATAAAATAAAAAAGGATGTCACCCCTTATAAATGAAAACAATAAAAATAAAATAATAATAAAATACAAGATAAAACATGGAAGCATGCCATCCTCCACCTAGAGGGACTATTCATTAGTAGGAAAAGTTATCTCCACCATGTGCTCCACTTTAGACTATGCCCCACCAACATGTGCCATTCAAATGGTGTCCCAATCCAAATGGGTGGTCAATAAGGAAAGTAGCCTTTATCCCCCACCTTAAAAAGAATCCAAAAAAGGTAAAACATATCCTTTTAACTAAAGTCAAACTCATACTCATAATTCCCCACATGGAAATGCATCCCACTTCTATCATGTCAATCAAAATCAAGTCACTCATGTGTCTTAGAAGATATTTGTGCCCTATGCTACCTAATCATCTTGAATAGTGTTTATGAGTAACCATGAATAGTGTTTATGACACATCATCAGTAAATAGTGTTAACATGAATAGTGTTTATGACATCTCATTAGTGAATAGTGTTAGCATGAATAGTGATTTTTTTACCACATCATTCTCCTCTGGTTGAGAATAACTCAGCTCCTACAATTTATTTTGATTATTCTGAAAAAATTATAGGCTCACATAAACATGAACACACAAAAACACAACACTCTATTTTTGGTTGATGCAAGATTGCATGAAACCTTGGATGCTCTTGCATCAGACACCCAAGGTTTTAAAATGTAAGATCCTGCTCACATGGATGGGGTAAGTGGTAGAATCACTATTTTTTTCATGCAAAGTAATGACCATGACATCTCTTATAACACACCAAGTAGTATGACTACTAGTTTTCCATTTTTTTTCTCCATTTCTAGTTCCTACTTACTCATTTTCCTCCTTTCCTTTTATCATCTCTTCTCCTTATATCTCTCCTCCTCCTTATGGTAATTAAACCACCATATATTTTCTCATTTGTGGGATTTAACCCACCATCAACTATACTCATCCACCAAAATAATAACCATCTCTTAATTAACTCACATGTGGTCTGAAAACCACTAAAAATTGACCATCTCCACCAGGAACCCACTTGGATTTATTCACAAATTATCCAACCATATGTTGGATTACTCACAACATAGCACACCATAATTTTAAGCTCCTCACTTATGGATGAAACATAATATTCCACACTCTCCTCATGTTCACTTGTTTTCATATCAACCACTTCCATTGTTTCCTTCATGGAAACCTTCAACTCCTCATGGATGCTCTCTTCTTTCACTTCTATGTACGAATCTGCATGGAGGCAATCTTAACTCTTATAAAAATATACATGGCTGCAATATTATTATATCAACTCTCCATCATCCTTCATAAGGATGTCTCCATATATGGCCTGATCATAGCTCATTTCTACACTATTATTTTAAAAATCAGAACTAGGCTCCATACATAGAATCCTCTGTTCCTTATTGTCTTATAAGATAACCTTCTTAGTATAATTCACATCCTTCTTCTTACTAATACTTGGAATATATTTCAACTAATTACATGGAAACGTCTCTCTCATATTTCCTCTCATGGCTATCTTCTTCTCTTCTCTCTAAATCCTCAATATATGAAACTTTTTCATCCATCTTGGCTGATATTTTGGGTTCACAAATTAACCCATCAACTTGGAAACCATATGTTCCCACTCACAAACTTTCCTCTTAAGTGTCCATTGTATCCTAACTTGGATATCCTTAAAAAAAATGGATAAAAATCTATTCATCCTCTTAATTTCAACCTTGACCCTCATGGGGTATTCAACATTCTCTTGCTCAAAATATATCTCATGCTCAACTATCCAAGTCATGAGCTCTTCTAAAGTATCTTGTCCATTCAAACATGTATCTCTTTTCTCCACCATAGTCTTAATAATAAAAAAAATTCTTCCTCATCCTTGTGTTGAGCTGTTTTAAATTATGTCTCCAAGGTGTCCAAGAGTGTTCATGAGGTGTCAAGTTTGCTAGAAGTTCAATGACAAAGTGTGCCTTAATGATCATGCATGGACCTTGCAGTGCTTGCTTGGTTAGGGAAGAAAATGGATGTTGATGATGTGTTGAAAATGTTTGATGGGTCATAAGGGGTGTAAGAAGTTCTTGGTTTACTTTTGGAAGTGAAAATAATCCATTTAAGTAGTCTTGTGAAGGTCTAGGTTTATCCTAGTCATCTTGGTAGAGTTTCCTGAGTAATAAAAATGATGACATCAACATTCACACATGTGAAAGTGTCAAAAGAAAGTAGTCACATGGGTTTGTTGAGTTTTATTCCTAAAGCATGTGTTTAAAATACCATGACTTGACATGATATATATAAAATGTTATGGTGGTTCAAATTTGCTCTCTTAGGCAGATTTCATCTTTTCCATACTCAACCAATTTTGCATACAAAAAGTGACCGTTGGAATTCAAATATTTGAATTTACAAAGGAAAACCAATCTACAATTTTTTATTTATAACTTTTTAAAATGGATGAATTTGATGATGGTGTAAAAATCAAAGTGGTAAATAACTTTAAGGGAAATCCATGAACATTGATTTGGAGGTTTAAGTGGTTGTATAATTGCATTTATTATTGCTCAAAGTTAATTGAGGGTTTGAATTTATTATGCAAGTAACCCAAGAAGGGTGTTTGTATTTTTATTAATAGTGTTTGTATGTTTCATGGTGACTTATCTATTGGAGAGTGTTTTACACTTCCTAAAGATCATTTATATGGATTTTGGAGGTTTGACCAATCCATCTTCAGTATGAACCATTGCTTTAAAGTTGATTGCTTGTTCGTTCATAGTGTTTTATAAACAAGGCAAATGATTGGATGGTTTTGCATATATATAGGTGCGTAGTGATGAATTAAATCACTTTAGGATGTCTTAGGGGTCATGTTACATGGGCCTATGTGATTTGAAGTGGTTTTGTGTTTTTATTTTTGCTTGGTGAAGTGTTAAAAGTATGAATAGGTCTCCATGGACCTAAAAGGGCTACTTAGGCCCAATTGAAAGGTGTTACTACTTAAGGGTAACCTATCAAAGCTATGATTGACCTATGTAGGTAGTGTTGACATTTTTATAAGTGGAACAAAAACATTAAGGGATAATAAATGTCTTATGGCCAGCCAATAAGGTGGTGATCATGTAGACTCTATAAAGAACAAAATCAAAGATGATGTTTTTTAGAGAAAATGAGCAAAGGTAAGAGAAGAGTGAGTAAGCTTGGTGGATGAATTGAATAGTAGAGTAATGTGAGGGATATGTTTATGACCTAGTGGTCATGTTTATTATATTATAATAGTGTTTTTTTGATTTGATGATTGAGAATGAGTAAAGAAGTGTAGAGTGATCCAAAATGTTGTTTTAGATGCATTGCTTATGTGTTAAGACTTTTGAGAAAGTGTGAAGGGTTGAAGAGATCTTGTATTCATTATTTATTAATCAGATTTAAAGAAAATCAAAGTTTTAGAGTTGTTGAGATCAGAAGGTGTTGTGTGGGTGCTCAACATCTAGGGCAAGTAGGTACTTGTCCATGTTTATGGGTTGGTTCTCCTTGTGAAGTGGGTGATTCATTAAAGTGTCATGTTTGTGATATCTTATAGGGCTGTAGTCCATGTGTTTGTAGGCCTGAGAGTTAGTTTTATCCCCCATGAGGGTTTCACACAATTCATGTGTTATGTGCTTTTGATATTGCCTAGTTTTATTTGTTCATCGTAATGAATGATTTATATGGTTCATGAATGGTTAAGAATTTGAAGGATTAAAATTGAAGTTGATTTGCTTACATCACTAATTCACCCCCAGTTAATTTACCTCTAACAATTGGTATCAAAGCCATACCTTCTTTTAAAATTTTAACCACTTGAAGGTGATCAAAGGTACAATGTATAACAAGGAGGTTGAGACATATGTTCAAGGTGAACTGATATGTGTTTTTATCAATAGTCAAATGTCTAGAGGAAGATAATGAAATATTGAAGAACAAGAAATGATGTAAAAATTTATATTTGAATTCCTTAATATGTTATGAGATTAATTTAGGCATTGATGGTGTGAAGACATAAATAGATAAACTAGAAACAACAGTCAAGAATTTATAAGAAATGATGTATAAAGGTTTGAATCAAAGAATGGATCCTTTGGAAGGTAATTTTATGACATATATAGATGTGATTTTATCTAAGGACAAGTAGAGTCCTAGCTCTACCAAAGAATTTAAAGATGAAAATTATTGGGTTATTGATGGTCAAGTGAAAGGAATGTCTAACATGAACAACTATAGTTATGTCTTCAATGGGTACTATTACAATTATAATCAATATGGTCATAGATATAGGGATCATACATTTTATTTAAAGAACATAAATTATGTTATATGCTACAAATGCAACCAATAGGAACATATTTCCAAGTACTTCAAGAGGGCCTATTGGAAAAAGGACATACAAGTCATTAACAACATCAAATAGTTCAAGGAAGACAAATCCAATATTAAAGAAAAGAAGCAGAATTCATGTAGTACACCAAAGGAAGAGTTAATGTTTTTTAAAACTACCTTGCATACTCAAGACAATGAAAACAAGAAATGGTACATAGATAGTGGATGCACAAGTCATATGATAGGATATAATAACAAGTTTATCTCTTTCAAAAAACATAATTCAGGGTTAATAAGATTTGGTGACAATAATTCTATTAACATAGTTGGAAAAGGTTTTGTAAGTTTGGATAATGGTCATACTAGAACTAAAAATGTTTTATATGTAGAAGGTTTGAAACACAATCTTCTATGTGTTAGCCAAATGTGTAAGGAAATGTTCTAAATTTTCATGATAAAGGGTGTGAAGTGAGAAGAGCCAAGTATATGAAATTAGTTGTAATTATCACAAGGTAGACAACAAATTGTATGTGTTCCATGAATTCAAAAGGGAGGAGTGTTTCATGAATCACTTAGAAGAAATTTGCCTTTGGCATAGAATACTTGGACATATGAATTTTGATAACTTGGTGAGGATCAATTCAAAAGGGTTAGTAAGGCATATGCCTAAAATCACTATGATTCCTCATACTTTGTGCAAGGCATACCTTCATGGGAAGAAAACTAAAAGAAGATACAAACTATTGGAGTTGATCCATATTGACCTATGTGGACCTACAAGAACTTAAGGTATTCAAGGTAACAACTACTTTATGATATTAATTGATGATTTTACTAGGATGACTTGGATATATTTCCTCAAATAAAAATCCAAATCCTTTACAAGATTTAAAGCATTTAAAGATCTTATTAAAAATGAAAAAGGATAAAAAATGAAGTGGCTTAGATCAAACAGAGGAGGTGAATTTTGGTCTTATGATTTTTGATACTTTTTGTGAAGATCAAGGCATTAGAAGATAATAGTCTTCTACTAGGACACCCCAAAAAAATGGGGTAGTTGAAAGAAAAAATATAAATGTCTAAGAGATGAGTAGAACCATGCTTCAAGATTACAAACTATCAGCTGGTTTTTGGTAGGATGCTACTAATACATCAATATACATGTTAAATAAATTCCAATTTAGAGTAAATGGTAATAGGACTCCATATGAGCTATGAAAGAACAGGGAAGCTAATGTCAAACATTTTAGAGTGTTTGGGAGTAAGTGTTGTATTAAGAGAGATGAAGAAAATTTTGGCAAATTTGATTCAAGATCTGATGAGGTCATCTTCTTGGGTTATTACTCTATTAGTTATGCTTATAAATGCTTCAATAAGAGACTTCAATTTTTTTTTGAAAGTTCAAAGGTAAGATTTGAAGAAGTAGGTGAAATAAATAGGTCTAACATGTAGATAAATGGCACTACAAAGAACCCTAACTCAAATGATGAAGGTAGATATGTTCAATTAAATGATAAAGAGGAAGAGGTAAGACAAGACACTAGAGCTCGATCTAGGAGAATATAGTAGGATCATCTAGTTTCAAAAATAACTAGAGATATGAATATAAGTTTGCATACTAGAAGGAGAATATCAATCAATTAGAATCAACAAGACACAAATATGTTATCCAAGGTTGAACCCAAAACATTCTTGGAAGCTAGCAAAGATGAAAATTAGACATGTGTAATGGATTTGGAACTTGATCAAATAGTAAAAAATGAAACATGGGATTTGGTACCTAGGCCAAGAGACAAAAATGTGATAGGTACTAAGTGGGTTTTTAGAAATAAGATGAATGAGAAAGGAGAAGTCACAAGAAATAAGGCTAGACTAGTGCGTAAAGGATATGCTTAAGTTGAAGGAATAGACTTTGATGAGACCTTTGCACCTGTGGTAACGATGAAAGCAATTAGACTCTTATTATCATATGCTAGATTTAAAGGTTTCAAATTTTACCAAATGGATGTAAAATCTGCATTTTTGAATGGTAACTTAGATGAAGATGTCTATATTGAGCTAACTGAAGGTTTTTCCATGGCAAGTAATTAAGACTATGTAAATTAAAAAAGGATTTATATGGTCTTAAAAAAGATGCTAAAGCTTGGTATGATAGGTTAGACAAGTATCTATTGATCCAAAGATTAAAAAGAGGGGTAGTTGACAATAATTTTTACATTAAAATAGATGATAGTCTATTTTGATGACATAGTTTTCGAATCTGACAATGATAACATGAGTACAGAGTTTGTAGATGCTATGAAGATTGAGTTTGAAATTTCAATGTTGGGAGAAATTTATTTCTTTTTAGGATTGTGGATTAACTAAATTGATCTAGGGGTGTTCATTTCATAGGCAAAACACATCAAGGATATGCTAAGAAAGTTTGACATGATGGATTATAAGCCAATGAGTACTCCAATGATAATAGGATGAAAGTTAAGTAAACAATATGAATCACCAAAGGTTGATCAAACCTTGTATAGATCAATGATTGGAAGTCTTTTGTACTCTACTGCTTATAGGATTGATATCATGGAAGTAGTAGGTCTTGTAGGTAGGCTTCAAGTAGATCCTAGAGATTCTCACTTGAAAATAGTCAAAAGGAAATTGAGATATCTCCAAGGTACCATAAAATATGGTTTATGGTATCTCAAGACTAAAGAGTTTACTCTAAGGACATACATTGACGCAAATTGGATAGGGTGTGTGGATTATAAGAGTACCCGTGGTGGTTTTTTATTCATGGCTGATTGCTTGGTGTTTTGGATAATCAAGAAGCAAGATTATGTATCCCTATCAACTATAGAAGTTAATCATGTAGTTTTTGCTTCTTATTTCACTCAAGTAATATAAATGAATCAAACTTTTGAAGACTATAAGGTAAGACAAAATGGACCTTGTCCTATCTATTGTGACAATACTAGTGTAATTAGTATCTCAAAGAATCTTGTTATGTACTCAAAAATTAAGCACATTCTTATTAGATATCATATCTTAAGAGAACAAGTGAGTAAAAAAAGTGTTAAATTGGAGTATATGCCTACAAAAGAATAACTTGTAGATATTATGACTAAACTATTGAAAAAAAAACATTTAACTATCTAAGACAAAGCTTGGGAGTTATCTCCTTTTCTATAAATCAATAAAAGGTCATTTTTTAAGGGGGAACAAAAAATTCATGAGATTTCTCTAGAGGTTTGTGATGAAAAGATTTAGGAAACCTACACAGGGACATTGGTCCTAAAGACAAGTTCTTGTCATTCTTTAAAGCTTGGTTTAGTTAGTAAAATCATGAAGTATGAAGGTAAGGTTGATATGGAGTGTGAAGAGGATGTGTCTAAGTGAAATCCATGGGGTTTCATGCATTGGATTGGTCACATGAAGCTTTCATGATCATTTGTTTAGTTTTACAAGTTTGTTCAGTGTTCACTGCCTAGTGAGAGCCCATCATGCGAAATTGATGAATTTGAGGTATATGAAGCTAACCAAGGGTTGAGGCCAATTGTATTTGATGTGTCTAAGTGTAAAAGGTGCCTTGAAGGTATGAGAAGGATCTCATGATCTTTTTATGGTGTTTTGGCATAGTGATAACTATATACATAGGGTCTGTAGGCACAGTCATGAGCTTTTCAAGTGGTTTGTGGCATAGAAAGGTGTGTTGACCTCATACAAGTGTGCTATAGGTGGTTTCAAGATTTAAAGGCCTCCTAAGGGAAAGTTAAATAATTTTGATGCCTCTCAGGTATGACAATCCTTACTTAAGGGCTAGCAAGACAAGAACCACATTCATGAGTCTATGGGTTCCCAAATGATTCAAACCTCAAGAATTGGTTTGATAGTGTGAGTTGGTGACCTCCAAGTGTGAGAGAAGTTTTAGGAGCTAGTGTTGATCTGAAGATGGTAAGTTGACCACATTTCTTATTGATGCTCGAGTGTTTTAGCTCATGTGGGTTAGTGAACTTCCCAAAGTATTTGAGGTTTAAGACTACCTAATAAATTGAATTGGCCAAATGGGTGCTCAAAAAATATTTCACACTCATCTGGAAGTGTATAGTTTGTTCTATAGTTGAGGATTTATGCAAATGGAGGGTTAATTGATAGGTTAGTTTATGAAGGAGATATAGTGTAAAGGAAGAGTTGGGTGATGAAAATTGGAATGAATGAGAGGAAATATGAGTGTGCATTAGATATGAAGTTTTAAGTCATGAAGGTATTTACATAGAAAGTTATGGGTTCTGCAATGTTTAGGTAGGGATACTAGGCCTCTAGACAAGGCTAGGTGATTCAAATGGACTCTTTGGTCATTTTATCCAAAAATACCAAGGTATGATTGTTATAATATTATTTTTCCCTCTATTTTGAGAATATTTCATGTTTCAATAATGTCTTTAACATCTTTTTATGATCATAGAGTTGGCTTGTGGGAGAAAAATTGAAGGTAACTATGAAGTTTCATCATGGTTGGAGATGATTTGAAGGTGCTCAAGGGGTGCTTAAGATCAGATGACTTAGGGGTAGTTATTGATAGTATTATTAAGGTGTGATCACTCCTATCTACTTGATATTATGTGTGTCTTCTTCATATAACAATGCATGGTGAAAGAAGAGTGTTGTCAAAGAGTAGGTTTGCAGTAGTCATGGTAAGAAATGGTATGCATAGTGATATGGGGAGTTTCTATCATCTATCAGAGGAGGTAACTTATTGTTGTTGGATTTTAAAAAATTTAAATGTCCTTAGGGTCATCAAGTAAGCCCACTTTGTCATTGTGTCAAATGGGGAGAAAGTGTTTATAGAGGGAAAAAGAGTATGTGCATATCTTTGTGTTGGTGTTTACAAGTGTTAAAATCAATGACAAAGTGGAAGATTTTTGAGGTGTTGTAAATGATGTCTCTAAGGTGGCCAAGAGTTTTCATGAGGTGTCAAGTTTTCTATAATGTCAATGACAAAGTGTGCCTTAGTGATCATGCATTGACCTTATAATGTTTGCTTGGTTAGGCAAGATAATAGATGTTGATGACAAGTTGAACATGTTTGATGGGTAATATGAGGTGTAATAAGTGCTTGGTGTAACTTTGGAAGTGAAATTAATCCATCTAAGTAGTCTTTTGAAGGTCTAGGTTATCCTAATCATCTTGGTAGAGTTTCTTGAGTAAGCAAATTGTGACATCAACATTCACACGTGTGAAGGTTTTAGAAGAAAGTGGTCACATAGGTTTGTTCAGTTGTGTGCATAGAGTATGTGTCTAAAATATCATTCCTTGAAATGATTTATATAAAAAATTATGGTGGTTCAAATTTTATCTCTTAGGGAAATTTCATCGTTTCCATACTTAGCCAATTTTGCATATAAAAAGTGACTGTTGGAATACAAATATTTGAATTTACAAAGGTAAACCAATCTGTAGTTTTTTGTTTATAAATTTTGAAAATAGATGAATTTGATGATGGTGTAAAAATAAAAGTGGTAAATAACTTTAATGTAAACCCATTAAAATTTATTTGAAGGTTTTAATAGTCATACAATTGCATTTACTATGGCTCAAAGTTGACTGAGGGTTTGACTTTATTTTGCAAATAACTCGAGAAGGGTGTTTGTGTTTTTGTTGATAGTTTTTGGATGTTTCATGGTGATTTATTTATTTTAGAGTGTTTTATAATCCTTTAGGATCATATATATGTATTTTTGAAGTTTTACCATTCCATCTTTAGTATGAACCATTAATTGAAAGTTGACAGTTTATTTATTCATAGTTTTTTCAAAACAAGACAAATGATTGAATGGTTTTGCATATGTAGATGTGTATAGTGATGAATGTAATAAATTAAGGATATTTAGGGTTTATGTGTCATTTAAATATGTGATTTTAAGTGGTATTGTGTTTCTATTTTTTCTTGGTGAAGTGTTAAAATGATGAATAGGTCTTTAGGCATAATTGAAAGGTGTTGTTACTTAAGGGTGATATATCAAAGATATGGTAAAATTATGTAGGTGGTGTTGATATTTTTATAAGTGGAATAGAATCCTTAAGGGTTAATAAATGTCTTATGGCTGACAAATAAGGTGGTGATCATGTAGACTCTATAAAGAGCAAAATCAAAGATGAAGGTTTTTAGAGCATATGAACAAAGAGAAGAGTGAGTTAGCTTGGTGGATGAACTTAAGAGTAGAGAAGTGTGAAGGATATATGTGTGACCTAGTGGTCATGTTTCTAATATTATATTAGTGTTTTTGTATATTTGATTATTGATAATGAGTGAATAAGTGTAGAGTGATCCAAAAGGTTATTTTGGATGCATTGCTTGTGTGTGAAGACTTGAGAAAGTGTGAAGGTTTGAAGAGAGATATTATTCATTATTTCTCCATCATATTGGAAGGAATTTAGATTTATAGAGGTGTTGATATTAGAAGGTGTTGTGTGGTTCTTCAACATTTAGGGCAAGTGGGTGCTTGTTCATGCTTAGGGGTTGGTTCTCCTTGTGAGATAGGTGCTTCACTAAAGTCTCTTATTTGTGATCTCTTATAGGATTGTAGTCCATGTATTTGTAGGCTTGATATTGGGTTTTATCTCTCATGAGGGTTTCCCACATAATTCATGTGTTATGTAGTTTTGATCTTGTAATGTTTTCTTTGTTCATTGTAAGCACTAGTAGAAAAACAACAATAAATGACTAAAAAAACTACTAAAAATTGCATATAAATGACTAAGCTTGGTCACGTGACCATTAATAGTTTATTTCCAGTCATTTATAATGCAAAAAAATTTATGACAACCATTTTTAGTCATTTATTAGTTGTTTTGATTGATCGATTTGGTAGTATATTTAGTCATTGATTGTTGTTAATTGGTCATTTATTTAATCATGGTAGTCATTTATTTAGTTAATGTGATTATTAATTTCTATCAATTGGTAGTATATTTAATCATTTATAGTCAATGATTTCCATCCATTAGTAGTATATTTAGTTATTTGTATTAACTAATTTTCATCCACTGGTAGTATATTTAGTCATTTTAATCATTATTTTACTGTCAACTGGTTATATTTATTCATTGATTTCTATTAATTGGTTGTTTATTTAGTCAATTTAATTATTAATTGGCACCAATTAATAGTATATTTAGTCAATTTAATTGATTTATTTCCATTAATTGGTACTAAATTTAGTCATTTTAATTTTTAATTGCCGTCATTTGATAGTTTTTTTAATTGCTTTTGTTCACTGATTTTTGTCAACTGGTAGTATATTAATACATTGTTTATTAATTGCATAATCATTATATTTCCTACTAGTTTAGTAGAGAATTTTCATTTATATGATATGAATGATTTATTAAATACCATAAATTATATAATGCGTAAATAAACATATTTTGTTTTTGTTCGATACTTGGGAATTATAAGGGTCCTAGACCCTTTAACAAAAAAGATTCAATAAATAAAAAATACTCTGGATCAACATCCTTCTATGCCAAGGCATATGACCAATATATTAATAGAATAAAATAATACCAAATCATCCTTAGATACATACATATTTCTATCACTATCTTACTAATTTAATGAATACTAATAACCAAAAGCCAACAAACTAACCAACTATTCTAGAATTACTAATTCCACAAGCTTCCTTTGATTTGTGTGAATATTCTTATTCTATGTCTCCTCAATCGAACTACCTACTAATGCACCCCAAGCCACCATATTCTTACTTGCATTCAAATGGTTCAAATCCACCATCTTGCTATCTTTATAAACACCTACATATTACTCATAGGCTAAAAATTAGTCTTTTCTATACTTTACCAGCTGCCTCCCCATGCTCTTTTTGCTTGCCTTTCCAATAGGGTGAAGACTTAAAAGAGCCTCTCACTACTCTTTTACCCAATATTTTAATTACATTGACCCTCTTTATCATGCCTCATCACCTTCCATTCTACCAAGTTGGGAATGGGTTTTAGAATATCTTCAATAGAAGGCAAATTAACTCCTTTTATTTCTTCCAACTTCAACTGCACTCTACAAGCTGCTTCCACATCTTTAGAAAAATAAACCAAAGCCAGGAATTGAAATTCAACCTCTCAAAACATTTTTAATGGGATAAACCCAAAATAGTCTCTCTCTAAAAATGGCAAAAGAGGAAATGACCCAAGCAGTAAAGATGCCCTAGCCTCTACCAACTCAAACCTGTATTCCAACCATATGAAAAATTACACCATTGCTTAAACTTGGGCTCTATCCATCATAACTAGGTAAAGATTAGAAGAAAATAAAGAGGCCAAGTCAGAATTGACTCTAACTCGATGACTCTATGCTATAAAATTTATACCCAACACCAACTCGATATCTACCACCACTTTAGGAGGAGGAGTCCAAAGAACATTCAACAGATGCGTCTTAGATACCATTCTAGCAAATCCTATTTTATGACTTTTGGTTGTGCCAAAATTTGATGGCCAATCGATCAATTCCAAACAAAAGTTGTCCATCTCTACTACACCCTAAAATTGAACACCACCAAACCAAGAATCCTATCAACTATCCTACTAAAATTCTACTCCAAAACCACCATAAGACATAAATATCTAAAAAGTGAGAAAAGAGATGACATAAATGATCTAAATCATGAATGCTCCACATCTCAGTGCCACCAAAAAATTATTTCACCAACTTCAAATGACATCATCCTTCACACTTGGGAAAAGCCAAAGAATGATTGCCTTGACAAATAATCACTTTCTCATGAATTCGCAATATTTTAGAAACGATTTCAAATCATAAAAATGCTCTATACTAACAAATACGATGACATCATTAGTTTGTTTAAATTTTTTTTAAAGAAAATACCACAATATCAATATTAAAATTGCATTTTTATATATTTTTTAAATAGCAATCTAATATTAATATTTTTCATTAAAAACCTAAACAAACCATATTATCAACATTAAAATTGCTTTTTAAAAATCAATATAATGTTGATATTTCTCAATTTAAAAATCAATCTGATCAAAAGATTGACAATCCTCCCAACTCTTATTAACATTATCCATCCTTTCCTCCTCACATTGATCAATCACTGTATTGGCCAAAAAATTGGCCACTTTATTACTTTATTTAAAACAATGGTAAAAAGATTGATTCAACATCATGATAAAAAAGGTAATCTGCAATAAAAAATATAATGCAATTTTGATGAACTGTAAGATGTTCATTTATATATATATATAATAAAAATGTCAAAGTCTAAGAGTTTCTAACTCTTCCAAATACACCATGATATATATCCTTAAACAACACATTCAAACTACTGCATAAAGTAATGGGCTAAGCTGTCTAACAACTAGTACATAATAAACATCAACTATGCCATTTTTTGCAAATATTTTAGTGGTCACCATGTGAAGGTTCCTTCTTTCTCTTTCAGATGGACAGATCCATCTAGTTTTTATTCATAAGGGGTATGTTACTTTTGACCTTTAAAACATTTACATTTGCATTTCTACTCCTTTCAATTTGACTCCATGTACAATAGATAGTGAGTGAATCCACCCAATGCCCACAATAACCCCATCAAATGGATCCAACACCCCAAATTTATCCCCTTCTTGGATTTTATCAATATATTTTTGAAAAAATGAAAAAATACACATTATATTGAGATATAAAACATTTGATAACACATAGATAAACAATTGATAGATATTTATAAAAAACTAGAAAATGAAGATAGGAAACTTAGAACTATGCACCTGACATATTAAACAAAAATTAACTTCCTACTATTTGATACAGAATGGATGTTAGATATAGAAGGTGTCAATATGTTAGCATTCATGTGCCATGAAATTATAAGGACAACAAGTTTTATTTCTCCATTTTCTATAGGTTATTCTATAATTGTTGTGGGCACCTTCCTCACCATTGTGCATAACTTTGCAGTGGCTGTGGGCTCAACCTATAGTTATTGCAGGTATATCCTGAACTCTATATACACCTCTCTAATAGTTGTAGGTTAATTCCTCACAAATGATGAGCTATAAATTTGGCTATGGGATATTGATAAATTTATGGAATACACCAGACAAGCTAGAGGAGGAGTGAAAGAAGATTAGAACAAAAAAAATTGGGTGTTTTGAAGAGATATCTATTTGAAAAATTGGACAGGAAGATAAAATATCTAGAATGAGAGGTTTAATAGTGAGAAGGGAACCCTCAGACCATAGGCAGTTGCAAGGAGACTTAGATAGTTTGGCCATCTTTAGTAGGGTTGGAGGGCTACCTATTTTGAGAAACTATAGCATTTTTTAGAACTTCTCACTAGAGAATTTTTAGGGTCTTTTACAGGGGAACAGGCGACAGTATTTGGCAACTATAGAGTTATGGCCTATGTATTTATACTATTCTATTTAAAAACATTACACCTAAAATCTTTGATATTCCTACATACCTAATATTATAGAGATAAGAAACCTGAAATCATGCACCTAACATATTAAACAAAAATTAACTTCCCACTATTTAAAATCTATGTATGCACTCTATTACAAACTAAGCTTTAATGTTCTATATATAAGTTATATGTTCTCCCTTATTTCCATAATCTATGTATGCTAGATAATTACACTTCACTACTACTCTAGCCAGCTTCTATCACATAAGTAATGATTACCTTGATTTACATAATAAAACAACCATTACTTACTTGAATAATATTTACTTGCATGTGGTTTCATATCTATCAACTCAACTTCATCACCACTACTACTATGAATATCATACACATGCTCATCGAGTTCAACATAATAACTATCAACATTGACATGAAGTTATGCAGTTTTGTAGAGAGCTCTATTGATAGGGCCTTTTTCTTTTCATTCCACTTTCATATAATTACTCTACATGTGGTTTAATCATCATGAAAAAATCAATATAAGTCAAGTAAAAAATGCAAAAGCTATAACTTTTTGTTCAAAAGAATATTTTAAGAATGAAGAATGACAAAACATTGGGACAGATTAACTTAAAACTTAAAAATGTACAAGCTATAAATTTTTGTCCAAAAGAAACATGACAAAACATTGGGACATATTAAATTACAACTTAAAGAATTCAAAAGCTATAAATTTTTGTCCAAAAGAACATTTTAATCATGAAGAATGATAAAAAAATGAGACAGATAATTGAAAACAACTATTATATTACCTCAACTTTAGCATAATTATGACTATGTTACACAATCTTTTCCAGTTCATCATGATCACTATCAATATCAGTAGCTCTATTGACATCAAGGCATTTTTGTTTTTGTGCTGCTTTGATAAAATTACTTTTCATGTGGTTTAACCATCATGAAAAAAATATGCAAAGCATTTAATAGTAAATTAAAGAATGCAAGCTAAAAATTTGTCCAAAAGAACATTTTTTGGATCACTCCAATAATAAAGAAACTGGGTTGAATTCTCCTACACTCAAATTTAAGTCTACATATTAAGAGGCATTTGTATACAGAATTTTCAAACAAGATAAATAGATTAATAGAGCCTCTTACCTCATTTGAATCCATGGAATTATGCTCATTCCATGCAAAAACTATAGGCTTAATGGAGGCAACCAACTGTGAAACTTTCTCAGTGAGACCGTATATGCAACTCATTACATGTTGGTACCCTTCATTTGAGTTGACATGATATAGAAAGGATCTTATTGGGAATCTAATAGATGGCTTTGAAATATTTGTTAATGAACTAAATTTCTAGTTCACATACTCTTAGATTTACTAGGATCTAGTGCTGCCATATAATTGACAATATTTTCTGCACCTGCTTTTCTTTATTATTTTCCACCTAAAATACAATGTCAATTTCAACATATAGTTAGTAAATAAAAAATTAAAATAAACAACACAACGTAAATTGAACCAAAATGCCATAAACTTACTCCAAATTTTTATATTTTGGCCTACAACCCACCTCAGCCAAATGTATATCCAACCCTCACATTATCTCTTCCTCTCTTGCCTCTATTACTCTTTGTCAAATATTCTTCAGAATGCATACTTTATTTCAATGCCTCCCACTATTTGGGAGATAGAGTGGCATCTAACCTCTCTTTTCAATCCATGATTATTTTTTACAATTGTATCTAAAATTGTTCATTGAAAGTCTCATCTTTTGCTTGTAATATTTTAAAGAGATTTGTCCACCAGTAGTCTCAAAAGCATTTTCCATTTTTTGTATAACATTTTACACACTTAGTGGATATTTCTTTGATAAATTTGATTTAAAAATATCCAAATGGGCACTATATCTTACACCCAACTCAGAGGCCACCTTGCAGCATTTGGCCCAATGGCATTACCATCTCTTGATAGCTCAACCAAGAATGGCTTCTTGCCTTCTAATTTTATTTATTTTACATTCCTCTCTATAGATATGTAAAAATCTTGAATTAATATTTGTTTTTTGACAAAAGAAAACACATCTTCTATTAAACCACTACTAAGATTTTTTGCTGATCCACTAGTTCCATCAAAAGTTGTAGATGCAATAGGTGCACTCTGAGGCACACCAGATGCAAGCGATCTATCTTCATGACTTTCATTAACTAGAACTTCATGATCCTTGGCCACATTAGGTGTGGCATGAGTAGGTAGATTAGTATCGGTCTCCATAAATTTCACTTCAAACACATCCTTTAATCTTGAATAAATCAATTTTAGACTTACTAATCCTTTGCTCTCATGTTTTTCAATAATATCTCTTAGATTTTGTACTAAGAGATCATCATGACGTTGCACATCACCATGTGCTATATTAGGCTACACATCACCATGTGTTATATCAGGTTGCACATCACCATGTACTATATTAGGTTGTGCATCATCACAACTATTCTTTTCACCAAATGCATTTATTAAATCATAAATGTGTTGGCTTCTATGAGTTGGTGGTATTGTAAATTTTTGTTCCTTTTGTAATTTCTCTACATTTTATTTGCACTCTTTTTATTTCCTATAAAACAAAAAATTATATCATATTATGTCTTAAATGCATAAATCTCTAGCCTATAAAATTTCATTAAACATTATTAAACAAATAATATACTACTTAGTAGATTTATAACTTGCCTATTTGTCTAACCAAGATGCAATAAATATTCATTATTCTTGCCACATTTCCTCTATAAAAGCACTCATAATCTATCACTGAAATTTTAGTATTATGATCACTATCATCTAATTTATGCCTTAAAGTCTTTTTCCTCATTTACTGAAGTCTAAATAAATAATAATGTATAAATTAATAACTTGAATCAGTAAAACAACTATGGAATATGAGTTTGAATCTTAGATTTTGGACATCGAATGAGCATTTGCTTTTAGAAAAACCACATTAAAAGTGACCATTTCTTAGGGATTATAAACATATATGTTCAAAATTTGAGAAATGGTTGTTGGGGAAATAAAACATAAAACCCTATAATGATAAAAATACAACAAGATAACATTCATTAATTCACTTCAACAAATAATTGAAACTAGAATTCAGCCACCAATTATATCTTCATTGTATTGATATTCAAAAAGATTTTAAAATACATTTCAAAAAATTAACTTGACTAACTCCCCTACTAATGATTATCATTCAGTCTTGGTTTACCTTTTATAGGTGAGTAAGGGAAGTGACAAGCTTTAGACTGTTACATATCAAAAAGTATCTTTTCAGTTACCCACTTTTAATATAAATGAAAAAGTCTTAATTATCATTGTTTACATAGGATTACATAAAATCAATGAAAGATGAGAAATGAATAGAAATGATCAGATGTTTAAGTCCAAATCAATGGCAATATACCAAAGTCCACTAGTCATCATAAGGTACTTATGTTCATTCAGATTTGGTAAGGTCCTCTCTCCATGATAGTATCTCCAAGGCTTGGTACTTCACTGTAACGCCTATTCTTCTGGGGGAGCTTGATACATCTACTCCCATTGGTACACTATATAATCATGAGGCCATTTATACTCTTAGATTTTTTTGTGTTGGCCAAGTGACTCTATCATCTGTTATCTAATAACCCTTTGGTGCATGTGATGAATTTTGATTATCCAACATCCAATGTAATTATTCCATCCAAGGTTAAATTGAGGCTATGAAGATTTATCTCACCATCATTCTATAAATGAGTGAGGTAGTTGGGAACAATTTGGCTAAAATCATCTATCCAATCCTTGGAGACTTTTAGTTGATCATCATCCCTTAGTATCTTAGGCATGAACCACTACTTTAGTGTGTGAAATGAATCCACTCTTGCCTTGATCTTTTGGTCTTCTCCAAATATGTATTGAAATTCATCTATGACCATTCAAACCATTTGATCAGTAAGATTTAAAGCTATAAGGGCCTCAACACACCTTTGTAAAATTCTACACAAAGTTATTAAGGTGTGATGTATAGGTTGTCATTTCTTGAATAAGGGGTCCAGTATAGGTACATTGGCCTTCATCTGATCAACTGCTTATGATAATGAGACATAAAATTCATACACATTTTCTAATTTTTCCACAATTAGTTTAACCATATACTCCAAGATCTTTTCCACTACCCTGAGGGTTTGTCTCTTTACTCCTTCCTTTTTTTCTTAATTAGTCCTTTTCAACTTCTCAATCTTTTTATTTTAGCACATTTAATTGTTCAAATATTATTGCACTTGTATCAGTTTGGATTGTAGGGGGCTGGTATACTATTAATTTTATGCTTTGGGAAGGACTTTATCCCTTCAACTACTCTTTCAATTTCAAAATTATATGAATAACTTATTCACTTCATCATTCAAATTAGTCTATGCTTTCTCATATTATACCAATCTAAGCTTCATACCTTTAATCGTATCCCTAGTAAACATTGTTGAGTGCATTATCATAGTAGCTTCCTCCAATGTTGATGTGTCTTGAAGTGTCTTTACCATGGTAGTCCCTCTCATTTCTTGTACAATATCAAGAAATCTTGGTTTTTCTATTCTTTTTTGCTTTGTTCAAAAGGATAGGTTTGAATTCTTGGATTGCAACTTGTGCTGCTCATTTCCTCATCTGAAATGAATTAAAAAATCAACATGGGATCTTCTTGGCTTCTTACTTGATCTAATAAGAGTATCTTTTTTAGCTCCATCCCAGGAATGATTAGAATGTTTCTCTCCAATACTATTTTTTTGGCTTCTTATGGGCTAATATTGATTTCATTGATCCTGAACTCCTCAAAGGTTCGAGTAACAATCTGATCATGTTGGGACTCTTCAATACCCATCTTATTAATCTGGAGTCTCTCCTCAAATTCTCTCATTTTCACCTTGATCCAAAAATATTTAAACTCAGGGGTCTAGATAAATTCATCATCTTCAATAAACCTAAGAGCAATGACCACTCTTTCATCATCATGCATCTCTTGATCATTATATGCATGCACATCCACCCTTTCTTTTGGTCTGTGAGCCTCGATTTCAAGTTCATGGAGTGGTTGATCCATCTCATCATCATCTTTCAAATTCATTATCACATTGGCTACCTCCTCTATATCCCCCACCTCTTCACTTACTTCATATGACACTAAGTGGAGTACTTTTTGTGTCTTTTATTTCTTAGGCTCTGGTTGCTCTAGAGGTGATTCTGATTGTATTGTAATAGTGTCTGGAAGAGGTTTTGAAATCACAACATCACTTGGCCTCTTGATGGGAAAATTATTGGGTTTTGGAGACTGTTCCTTAGGTACCTTTTCTATTTGAACATACAACCTTTCAAATTTGTTAGTTATCAAATTTATCCTCTTAAGAGGATCCCCTTATTCCACATAAAAACCTAGGAATTTAGTGTCTCTTCTTCTTCTTCTCTTCCTCAAATATTTTTATGATTTCCCATTTCTTTTTCCTCTAAAAAACTTCATGAGGGGTAAGGTAATTTCTTATTACATCTTATTCATAATCAACCTCATGGGTAATCCCAGCTCTAGTGAGTAGTGTTTGCCTTACAAAGTTTATATGTCCTTCGGGGTCAAAGACCCTTTCCCCTCATGACTTCAAAGAATACCTTATGTTTAAATAACTTTATATCTCTTCTACAGTATTAGACCTAATGGAAAATTCCCCACATATAGTTAAGTCAAGTAGGAATGTCCCCTTTTTCTGCCTCTTCATAACATCCTGCTCCATCCATATCATTTTCCACATAAATTCCAAAAATAAAATTTGAAGGGAAACAAACTTAGGTAGAATGTGTGGGGATTGAGGACACCCAAAAACTCTTATCACTGTTTGGTATACTAGAAAGAACCAGTCACCAAAATTATGGGTATGTCCCTATTCTAGATTCAATGCTAAGGGTCTTAATAATTCTTTGATATCAATGGGTAATATTGGTGAAATGTGACCAAGAGTAGCCATGACCCTTACTATAAAATCATGATGAGATGTCACATAATTATTATTCCTACATTTGCTATCCTAGATGTAACACCAATGCTCATGGGTAACCTATTTATTTATTGGTCAGTCATCCCTAAGCACATCTTCTTAGTCCATTTCTCTCTATTCTAATATAATATTAAATGATACAACAAGGAATAATTTATGAAAGTGATAGGGGCTAGGTTTTCTCTCACTTGTAAGAATCCCTCATGTAACCCTTTCTCAATTAGAGCAACAAAGTCATACTCAACATTTACTTTAGGGTTTTGAATCCTCATTGACATCCTCATGAAATTGATTGGCATCTTCTCTTGAACATCAATCCTAAATACTTGGCACAAAGTAAAATAAGTTATTTTAAAATAGACTTTAAAGTATTTCATGGCAAATGGATCATTGTTGGAAGGGGAAATAGGTATCCTTTTATTGTTTGCACCCCTTTTCATGTGTAGAGGAATTTTAATCACTCCTATAGGTTTTTATTAATCTCATATAGTATTCCTCACTTTTATATAGGTCAATCTTAGTGATGGCTTGCTTAGTCAACATGAAACACTCTAAGATTGCTACTTTAGTTAACACCACTAATGGTGATCCATTTGGCATTCTTATAGTCCTAGTAGCTGAGTGGTAGTGTTTTGTTATTAATTTGATAAAATCAACATCTATGAATACATTTGGGATTATTAGTTTGGCCAAATCTAATCCCCAAGGATTTAAAAATGAAATCTTACCATCCCTCTTATCTTAAAAGTACCAAAACAAATCGCACCCTGAGATAGGAATAATTGGGTCCCTGCATCCATGAACTACATCTCTAAACACCTTTTTGAATCCCTTATTTATTGAATTGGGTAACACATCAAGTATGGGCTGTTGTAAAGTTCCCTTTTTCATTTTAGAGGTTATGGCTTCTTCCTTCTTACTCATAAGTTTACTTATTTTGGGTAGCATGATGAATAATTTACTCCTTGATTTCTTATACACTTGCTACAGAGGGTTTATATGAACTTACCCAATGAAATAATAGCTATAGAGTTTTCCTTCTTGAACTCCCTTCCCTCTAGTATGCTGAGCTATGTGAGTGATTACAAAAATGGCATTGACTCCCAAGTATATTTGCTATTGAGCTTGGTCACATCTCTATTAATGTCAATTTGTGAATAAAATTTCATAATCTATCCTTATTTTGAGTTTGAATATATGAATTTGATCTTGGGAAATCAAATGATTCATGTTTAGAGATGTAATTGAATGGTTCATGCTTTGACAACTTATACCATAGTAATGCTCTATCATATCAAGACCACTACAAGGGTAGCAATATTGTAGAGTTATAATTTTACTCTCCCCACTATACCACACACTTTCACTTTACTTGATGTGGGATAGTGGGTCAGACAGTCACATACCATCACCTCATGTACACCCCTTTGGACTCCTATGGGATGGTGGGTTAATTCTAGTGGTTGAGTGATTGTTCAATGCCATACCATAATGTAATTAATTACCTATTATGGGGCTACAATTTACTTTAGTTGTTAGAATGTTCTCACTACCACCCCACACCATTCATATTTGGTTACCATGATATTGTGGTAATCATTTATACATTGACCTATATATCCCACCATCCCATGCATACCTCTGTTGATTTCTAAAGTAGTGTGGTATTATATTTTTTATATATTTTAGGTGGGAATATAGGGGTATACTATGAATTTAGTATTTTAGATATCATTTTATTTAAAAGATTGAACAATTTTCTAATTTTGTAGTCTTTTATTTTTAGTTTTTAGTGTCAGTCAGACCTAAGAGATCTTTTCTTTGTTTGTAATGAGGAGGATTAGTCAGGTAGAGAGACTTTTAGCATAAGAATTAGGGATTTAGTCATTGGGATCAAGGCTAGTTATGATAGTGAAACTAGGCAAATTTTGGAGGTTCTAACATAGGGGTTATCATTTTTCAAAATCTTTCCTAAGTATGGAACCCTTGTACCTTGAAGATTTTGGTCTTATAATTCATCGTTGACCTCTTATTCCATTTCTAGTCTTTTAAAGTTCTTGCACTACAAGTTGATGAAGAGATTTAAGTCAGGGGTTAATTGACCAAGACCTTTGCCATTGATGTCAAAGGGGAGAATTGAAGTAGTAAAATATAGCATGATCTAGAACAACATGATAGTACTAATTTAAGGGGGGCATAATAGTAAGGGGGAGCATGATAGGGAATTCTACTTGTCTTTTCATACAAATTATTTAATAGTATAGGTTAAATATTTTGTTCACCTAATGTTAAGATATCTATATGTAATATTAAATCATAAATATTCATTATTATTTCCTTCACACAAGCATATTTAATGCATGTGGAGGCTAGAAGCTATATTACAAACTAAAGCTATCCAAATATTAGAGAAATGACTACAATTTATTGCCATTATTTTAAAGAGTTGTTTACTTTCATAGGTATCTTGTTGTATTATTTGATACCTTTAGACCTTTCTTGATTTTTTCCATATCTAGTAGTTCTAAAGAAGTTATAAAAGTCTAGCATCTAGAAGACATATAAGACTTACAAGAAATTATATTCTAACTAAAAAAAATTAATTTAAACCAAATTATGAAAACTAAGAAGAAGGATTGAACCTAACTTTAAATGCACTTCAAACTAGAAGTGAACATCTCAAGTTTTGTATATAATGTACCAATAGGATAATAATGATGACATTAAAAAATGTATTAGTAAAACAATAATGAATAAACACACCTCTACTCAGATATTTATTACATCCAATAATAAATTACACCATACATATAACCAAAGTTTAAGTGACAAGCTAGTTAAGGTGACAAAACATCATCATAATCATTTTCATTGCCAGCAATATCAAAATCCTTATCGCTTGTGTCTGCATCTACTTGATTTTCTTCCTCATCCTCATCTATGACATGTAATACATTATCTCCCCCAATCTCTTCATTGGTAATCAAGATATCTCCTTCAAACACTCCATCTTTGTCTTCATCCACTTCTTTGAATGTTTTTTTTTAAATTAACATATTACCCATCAGGGATTATATCGACAACTTCCATGAATTTTCATTTCAAATGAAAATCTATTTGAATGACATATGACCATCCAAGGGTTCTTACATCATCAATTTGAAATGATTGGTTAATTTAAAGAGGGGAGCATATGGCTCATCTATCTATGAATGAAAAAGAGGTTACTCTAATGATTAGGGGTGAATTTGTTGATTTAGAAGCTATAGTAGAATAATGGATTGCTTTTATGAATCTATTGATACAGGTTTTCCATAACAACTACAAGCTTTTACCTAGAGGTTTTCCATAGACACTACAAAGCTATAGGATTTCCACCTATAGCTTACCCATAACAACTATAGGTTTTCATCTATAGGTTACCCATAACAATTATATACTTTCACCTATAGGAACCTGCAACCACTACACAAAACCAACTATTATTGTGATAATAAGTAATTGGTTTTTAAGGACACATCCAGATATCATATAAAAAATTAAATGATTGAAGAAGACCTCCATAGTAGATATATAGATCCCTCACATGCATAGAAACCTAGATGTGCTAACAAAATATTAATAAGATAAAGACAATGGAAAGGAGAAAAACAAGAAAAATAGTAAAACTGAATATATTATCCTTTACCCGGTTAGGGGTAAAAACAATTAACTTTAAGTTACTAACCACCTGAAGGTTGACTAGGTTAGTTGCAAAGTATTTGTACCTTTCCTAGTTTAGTGTTTTTGGTTGGAGCTAATAAACTACCTTATGTATTTAATGGTAGAATCTAGATTAGATTAATGATGATGTTATTGTAGAAAGTAATTGCATTCTAATTTTTGAAACATTGTAATCTATTGTAGCAATATTTAATTGTTATAGATCTCAATAATGAAAAGGTTGATTCTGTAAGAATATTTTATAAGTCTCTCAGAGAATGATTAGAACTTAGTCTTGAATGAGGAGGTCCCCCTTAGAAGGAGGTGTAGTGAAGATCTTGACCCTTCTTTGATTAAAGTGTGTTGTGTGAGTTGATTTCATTATTATTTTGATTATATGAGGTACGATGCATGTGTGACTCATTCTCTTCAACACTCTTCAACACTTACATAGAATTTAGAGTACTTCATAGAATTAGGATATAGAGCACTATACAAAATTATAATTAGAGCACTCTACAAGATACAAAGTACTCTACAACAATTCAAATTCAAGAAATATAGTTGGGCATCACTCTATAGAATCAAATGTTCTACCCCTACATAAATCTCTGTGGTCAGTTTTGTGCATTTTTTACTTGTAGGATTCTCAACTATCAATGGCCAATTAGTAGGAAACATAACAACTACTTTGCCCTCATTTTTTTGCCAATGTGTAAGAGGCAGAAATTAAAAGTATTTGCTATAAACTATCTATTACTGGCACCTCACCATTTATATTTCTAATATAAAAAATATCCATTGCAGTTAAAAAAAAAAATAATGGTTAAATTGTAATACACAAAGATAAGGAAACTTTGAGGTGTTTATATACTATTTATTTGGATTTATAGGAACATGTTGTAATTTTAAAAATAATGTTGATCATGTAGACTTATGTTCAGTTTACATGTCATCTACAATGTACATAAAAGAAGACTGTGGTGATTGAAAATAAACAAATGTTATTTTCATCCATGTTTTATTGAGGGCCTTCCTTGTCTAGATGATAATTAAAGATATGATTTAGCAATGAAACACAAAATTTATGCTTGTTCTATTGATAAACCACAAGTATTTAAACATGTGGAAATCTTGTCATTGTTAATGAATACACAAACACTAACAAATAGGGTAATGAATTTTTTGTTGTAACTTTGAGCATTACTTACTAGCATAAATTATTAACATGTTGAGATAAGATGACTTGTTATAACAATTGATAAACTCCCATGTGTGGAAATATATTATCAATTAAAATAGATTTATGACCACATTGATATGATGAACTAGCATAACTTTCAACTATGCCATATGAGACCATCTTCTAGGATTCCATGTAATTAATAGAATATGCTTGCACACAATGTTACCCAAGCATTGAGGTCTAGGATAGGGACATGAGCCTATGGTTTAATGGAAAAGTGATCAAAGGAATTGAAATTTGGATGCATGTTATAAGTTTAATTTCTATATGCTCTAAAATGCGTAGAGGAAACTAATGAAAAAACAGTCTACTAAAATTAGAATTGCCTATATGGTTCTAGTACTCAGTTGCCTATGTAACTACTGTAAATTACACCAACTAATAATAAACTAGTTATGATGTAAATGAATTAACCATGCCATGAAGACTTAGTGAAAAGGAGCCTTAGGGATTATGTTGGTGAATTGGTTACAAAATTAGAAACTAATACCGTACCCATGCATGATAACATGGAACACAAATAGACAACTTCAAGATATGGTCACTACATTGTATTGATTATACAATGAATAAAAGCATCCAATTCTTTCACAATCTCAAGAGATCTAAATTGTTACATGGTAGTCCATGTTTTATGACAAGATACCCTCCTCTTTATGTAACTCATCGATTATAATACATAGGTTTTGTTCTCCTAGCTAGATACAATTGTGAATAAAAAATCTATAGATTTTATGTTTAATGTAATAAAGGTTTTGAATTAGCTCTAAATTCACTATAGAGGGCCTCATTGACTTCAAATTCATTGCAACAAACTCTCAATTCCTTGCCCACCTTTTTAGAAGTCTCTAGGTTCTCTCCAAACAATATTTATTACCCATGCAATTAGCTATTATACTTATATGCTAAAATCCAAAATGTCTCATGCCATCAAATTGGCACACAAACCCTTTTTGGTCGGCTCTAGCTCTATTAATAATTAACAAACCTTATTTCTATTTGTAGAGGTGCATTGTACATATAATGCCAATTATACTCCTCACTTCCCCATCAAATTACCTCCATTGATTTCTTCACTCTAGGACTGTACTCCCCACTCTTTCTAACAATTTCCCAATTCGCTATTAACCCTATGCATGCAATACAACCCACTCCCAACAATAATTTCCCAATTCAAAATATTTTTTAATTACCCACTTTAATATCATATTTTCTAATTTTTATTTGTGTGACTGATTATTTAGTCATTTTTATTTATGTGACTAATTATTTAGTTGTGTTTTTTACCCGACGATCAAATTAATCATTTATTTAGTCATTTATAGCTGTGTTGTAAAAAAATAGTAGAATTTAGTCATTTTTAGTTATCATGACTAAAATTTTTAGTCACGTAGTCATTTATTTTCCAAATTATACTTATACACTTACTAAATATCTCAATATTTTAGTGGGTAAATTCCATAAGAATAAGACCTCCACACTTGCATAAGCTTCAGTTTAGTTTCATGATTCAAATATACACTTGGGTAAGAATCATATACATTACACTAATTTTGCATAGGTTTGAAAAAATGTTTTTTAGATCTATGACACATATAATCTATCTCATATATATTAGAGGTTTATATTCCATGCTATTACACTAAAAATTGTAAAACTTACTAATTACACTATTCACTAAGACACATGGATGACACCAGCATGTACTATTCTCAAGCCTTTTCTGCTATAATAATGAGTTCATTTTATAGGTTGAAGTGATTAAATCATTAAACCTTAATATATTTATATATTAGAGTGATTAAATAATTTAATCTGAGAAAATTTATATTATGAGCTGATTAAATCACTCACCTTCACCAGGTTATACATATTTTCTCTTGAGTTGTGTAAATGAGACACAATAATCTTAATATCTATGTCACAATTCATATTTGTATTAGATTAGGGGTATAATACATTCCAATTTCCCTCAATATATATCAAAGATTTACATTCGAAACTTATCTAGATCCAATGCTTTATAATGAAGCATCTTTATCAAGTAAAAAAATATAGAGGCAACATGGTTGCATCGACACACATGTGTATACCTTCCTTGCTCTCTTTCTTTTTAACCATTTAAATTATTTAAAATTTAAAAATATATTCATTAATTTATATTATAAAATTCTCTTAGTTATATGTCATACACTTCAAATCACTCAAAATGTCAAACAAAGATAAAGTGTGTTATACATACCCAGCTACACATTTATTCCCTTTAACTTAGTAATTTCATCCTTATACATTACTATATTAAAGGAGTGAGGGTGTCAAGTGGGTATAGGGGGAATGTAGATAATAAATTGAATATTTATAACATCTTAGTCTTATACATTTGAAAAATATCAATTATGGATCTACCTTTCAATTTAAGACCTCTATGTTACCAAAAGATTAGCATTCACCATCTCATTGTGCCTAAATACTTATCTCTTATAATGATCCATATCATTATATTGTCCTAGGTCTCATGTACTACACATAAATATTAAATCCCGATAAAAATTATTCACTGTTAGTTTCAAATTCATATATATTTTCTAGCCTTGTTGACACTATTGACCATAGATGGACACTAACACTGATGGTGATGTTCAAATCTTTATCTGGTGTCTAGTATCCAAAATCCATATGATGAATCCAATACTTAGTTCCTCATCAAAAAATGGATCTCTAATACCAAATGATGTGTTAAAAAGTCCATAGAGATTATAAACACATAGTTCTCTTCCTCAAATCAAACACTCTTCTATTAAATTCAGTAAAGACATGCTCTTAATGCGTGTTATTTTACAAGATTAAAAAGCTTCTTCAACTTCACAATATTCATAACCCATATTAAATAATAAAGGATGTCACCCCTTATAAAGGAAAACAATAAAAAACAAGATAATGATAAAATACAAGATAAACCATGGAAGCATGCCATCCTCCACCTGGAGGGACTATTCTTCAATAGGAAAAGTTATCTCCACCATGTGCTCCAATTTAGACTATGCCCCACCAATATGTGCCATTCAAATGGTGTCCCAATATAAATGGGTAGTCAATCAGGAAAGTAGTCTTTATCCCCCACCTTAAAAAGAGTCCAAAAAAGGTAAAATATATCTTTTTAACTAAAGTCAAATTCATACTCATAATTACCCACATGGAAATGCACCCCACTTCTAGCATGTCAGTCAAAATCAACTCACTCATGTGTCTAGGAAGATATTTATACCCCATGCTACATAATCATCTTTAATATTGTTTATGAGTAAGCATGAATAGTGTTTATGACACCTCATCAATAAATAGTGTTAACATAAATAGTGTTTATGACACCTCATTAGTGAATAGTGTTAGCATGAATAGTGATTTTTTCACCACATCATTCTCCTCTAGTTGAGAATAACTTAGCACCTACAATTTATTCTAATTGTTCCCAAAATATTTTAAGCTCACATAAACATGAACACACAAACACACAACACTCTATTTTTGGTTGATGCAAGATTGCATGAACCCTTGGATGCTCTTGCATTAGACACCTAAGGTTGTAAAATGTGATATCCTCCTCACATGGATGGGGTAAGTGGTAGAATCACTATTTTTTTCATGCAAAGTAATGACTTTGATATTATCTTATAACACACCAAGTAGTATGACTATTAGTTCTCCATTTTTATTCTCCATTTCTAGCTCCTACTTATTCCTTTTCCTCCTTTCCTTTAATCATTTATTCTCTTTATATCTCTCCTCCTCTTTGTGGTAATTAAACCATCATAAATTCTCTCATTTGTGAGATTTCACCCACCATAAACTATCTTCATCTAGTAAAAGAATAACGATCTCTCAACTAACTCAAATGTGGTCTCAAAACCACTACAAATTAACCATCTCCACCAGAACCCCACTTGGATTTATTTACAAATTGTCTAACCATTTGTTGGATCACTCATAACATTAGACACCATAATTTTAAGCTCCTCTGTCATGGATGAAACATAATCCTCCACACTATTCTCATGTACACTTGCTTTCACATCAACCACTTCCATTATTTCCTTCATGGAAACCTTCAACTCCTCATGGATGCTCTCTTCTTTCACTTATAGCTATGACTCTACATGGATGAAATATTAACTCTTTTAAAAATCTAAATGGCTGAAATATTCTTCTATTAACTCTCCATCATCCTTTAGAAGGATGTCTCCATCTATGGGCTGATCCTAGCTCATTTACACACTATTGTTCTGAAAATAAGAACTAGGCTCCATACATAGAATCCTCTTCTCTTATTGTCTTAAAAAATAACCTTCTTATTATAATTCACATCCTTCCCCTTACTACTACTCGGAATAGCTTTCAACTACTTACATGTAAGACTCTCTCTCATATTTCCTCTCATCGCCATCTTTTTCTCTTATCTCTCAATCCTCAATATATGAAAATTTTTCATCCATCTTGGCTTCAATTTTGGGTTCACAAATTAACCCATCAACTTGGAAACCATATGTTCCCACTCATAAAATTTCCTCTTACATGTACATTATCTCCTCACTTGGATATCCTTACAGAAAATGGATACAAATCCATTCATCATTTTACTTTAAACCTTTACCATCATGGGGTATTCAACATTCTCTTACTCAAAATATATCTCTAGCTCAACTATCCAAGTCATGAGCCCTTCTAAAGTATCTTGTCCATTCAAACATGTACCTATTTTCTCCACCATAGTCTTGATCACCAAATCAAGTATTCCTCATCCTTATGTTGAGGTGTTGTAAATGATGTATCCAAGGTGGCCAAGAGTGTTCATGAGGTGTCAAGTTTGCTAGAAGTTAAATGACAAAGTGTGCCTTAGAGATCATGCATGAACCTTGCAGTGTTTGCTTGGTTAGGGAAGATGATGGATATTGATGATGTGTTAACCATATTTAAGGGGTCATATAGGGTTTGATAAGTTTTTTGTGTACTTTTGGAAGTGAAAATAATCCATCTATGTAGTTTTGTAAAGGTATAGGTTTATCCTAGTCATCTTGGTAGAGTTTCCTGAGTAAGCATATTGATGACATCAACATTCACACATGTGACAGTGTCAAAAGAAAGTGGTCACAGGGTTTGTTGAGTTTTATGCCTAGATAAGTGTTTAAAATTTCATGCCTTGAAATTATGTATATAGAATGTTATGGTGGTTCAAATTTTTTCTCTTAGGTAGATTTCATCATTTTCATACTCGACCAATTTTGCATACAAAAAGTGATCGTTGGAATTTAAATATTTGAATTTACCAAGGAAAACTAGTCTACAGTGTTTTTTTTATAAATTTTTAAAATGGATGAATTTGATGATGGTGTAAAACTAAAATTGGTATATAAATTTAAGGTAAATCCATTAAAATTTATTTGGAGGTTTAAGTGGTCGTATAATTGCATTTATTATGGCTCAAAGTTAATTGAGGGTTTGACTTTCTTATGCAAGTAACCCAAGAAGAGTGTTTGTGTTTTTATTTAAAATGTTTGGATGTTTCATGGTGATTTATCAATTGGAGAGTGTTATATAATCCCTAAAGATCATTTTTATTAGTTTTGGAGGTTTGACCAATCCATCTTTAGTATGAACCATTGCTTAAAACTTGACTATTTGTTCATTCATAGTGTTTTCATAAACAAGGCAAAGATTGAATGGTTTTGCATATATAGATGTGTGTAGTGATGAAAGTAATCACTTGAGGATGTTACGGGGGTCATGTGACATGGGCATATGTGATTTTAAGTGGTCTTATGTTTATATTTTTTCTCAGTAAAGTGTTAAGAGGATGAATAGATCTCCATGGACCTAAAAGGGCTACTTAGGCTGAATTGAAAGGTGTTCCTACTTAAGGGTGATCTATCAAAGCTATGGTCAACCTATGTAGGTGGTTTTGATATTTTTATAAGTAGAATATAAGCGTTAAGGGATAATAAATGTCTTGTGACCAACCAAGAATGTGGTGATCATGTAGACTCTATAAAGAACAAAATCAAAGGTGAAGGTTTCTAGAACATACGAGTGAAGAGAAGACAAGAGTTAGTAAGCTTGGTGGATGAATTGAATAGTAGAGTAGTGTGAGGGATATGTTTGTGACCTAATTTTCATGTTTATTATATTATAATAGTATTTTTCTAAGTTGATTATTGAGAATGAGAAAAGAAGTGTAGAGTGATCCAAAGGTTATTTTAGATGCATTGCTTGTGTGTGAATACTTTTGAGAAAGTGTGAAGGGTTAAAGAGAGATATTATTCATTGTTTATCCATAAAATTAGAAGGAAATCAAAGTTTTGTAGGTGTTGATATCATAAAGTGTTGTGTGGGTGATCAACATCTAGGGAAAGTGGGTGTTTGTCCATGTTTAGGGGTTAGTGCTTCTTGTGAAGTGGGTGATTCACTAACGTATCTTGTTTGTGATATCTTATAGGACTATGGTCCATGTGTTTATAGGCTCGAGAGTCAGTTTTATCCCCCATGAGGGTTTCACACATAACTTATGTGTTATGTGACTTTGATATTGCATGGTTTTATTTGTTCATTACAATGAATGATTTGTATGCTTCTTGAATGCTTATGCTGAATGGTTAAGAGTTTTAAGGATTGGAATTGAATTTGATTTGCTTGCATCACTGATTCACCCCCCTAATTATTTTACCTCTAATGATTGGTATCAAAGACACACCTTCTTTGAAAATTTTAACCACTTGAAGGTGATCAAAATTATAATGGATGACAAGGAGGCTGAGACATATCTTCAAGGTGAACTAATTATGCTTTATCAATGATCAAATATCTAGAGGAAGATAATGAAATATTGAATTAAAAAAAGGAAGTAAAAATTCAGATTTGACTTCCTCAATATGTTATGAGATTAATTTACGAATTGATGGTGTGAAGACACAAATAGATAAACTAGAAACAATAGTCAAGAATTTATAGGACATGATGGATAAAGACTTGAATCAAAGAATGGATCATTTAGAAGGTAATGTTACAACATATATAGATGTGATTTTATCTAAGGACAAGTAGAGTCCTAGATCTACCAAATAATTTAAAGATGAAAATTTTTGGGTTATTTATGTTCAAGTGAAAGGAATGTGTAACATGAAAAACTATAGTTATGTCTTCAATGGGTACTTTTACACTTATAATGAATATGGTCATAGATATAGGGATTGTACTTTCTCTTTAAAGAACATAAATGATGTTCTATGCTACAAATGAAACTAACAGGAACATATAGCCAAGTAATTCAAGAGGGCCTATTAGAAAAAGGACATACAAGTCATTTACAACATCAAATGGTTCAAGGAAGACAAATCCAAGATCGAAGAAAATAAAAAGTAGAATTCAAGTAGTGCACCAAAGGAAGAGTCAATATTTATTCAAATTACCTTTCATACTCAAGAGGATTAAAAGAAGAAATGGTACATAGACAATGGATTCTCAAGTCATATTATAGGATATAATAGTAAGTTTATCTCTTTCAAAAAACACAATTCAAGTTTAGTAAGATCTAGTGATGATAATTCTATTAAAATAGTTGGAAAAGGTTCTGTAAGTTTGGATAATGGTCATACTAGAACTGAAAATGTTTTATATGTAGAAGGTTTAAAACAAAATATTATAAGTGTTAGCCAAATGTGTAAGTAAGGAAATGTTCTAAATTTTCATGATAAAGGGTGTGAAGTGAGAAGAGCCAAGTCTAGGAAATTAGTTGCAAATATTCATAAGGTAGATAATAACTTATATGTGTTCCATGAATTTAAAAGGGAGGAGTGTTTCATGAATCAATTAGAGGAAAGTTAGCTTTGGCATAGAATACTTGGACATATGAATTTTGATAACTTAGTGAGGATTAGTTCAAAATGGTTAGTGAGGCATAAGCCTAAAATCACTAAGATTCCTCATACTTTGTGTAAGGCATGCCTTCATGGGAAGAAAACCAAAAGAAGCTACAAATCTAAGGAGAAATCCACCACAATACCATTGGAGTTGATCCACACTAACCTATATGGACCTATAAGAACTCAAGGTATTCAAGGTAAAAAATACTTCATATTATTAATTGATGATTTCAATAGGATGACTTGGATATATTTCCTGAAAGAAAAATCAAAAGCCTTTACAAGATTTAAAGCATTTAAAGCTCTTGTTGAAAACGAAAAAGGATAAAAAATCAAGTGTGTGAGATCAGGTAGAGGAGGTGAATTTTGGTCTTATGATTTTGATACTTTTTATGAAGATCAAGGGATTAGAAGATTATATTCTATTGTTAGGACACCCGAATAGAATGGGGTAGTTGAAAGGAAAAACATAATTGTCCAAGAGATGAGTAGAACCATGCTTCAAGATTCACAACTATTAGATGGTTTTTTGTAAGAGGCTGATAATACATCAATATACATATTAAATAGAAGCCAAGTTAGATTAAATGGTAATAAGACTCCATATGAACTATGGAAGAATAGGGAAACTAATGTCAAATATATTAGAGTGTTTGGGAGTAAGTGTTTTATCAAGAGGGATGAATAAAGTTTTGACAAATTTTATTCAAGATCTAATGAGGTCATCTTTTTGGGTTATTCCTATATTAGTTATACTTATAGATGCTTCAATAAGAGACTTCACAATTTTTTTGAAATTTAAAATGTAAGAGTTGAGGAAGTAGGTGAAAACAAGAGGTCTAACTTGTAGATAAATGGCAATACAAAGAACCCTAACTCAAATGGTGAAGGCATATATGTTTAATCAAATGATGAAGAAGAAGAGGTAAGACAAGACACTAGAGCTCTATCTAGGAGAATATAGAAGGATCATCTAGCTTCTAATATAATTAGAGATATGAATAAATTTTTTAGACTAGAAGGAGAATGTTGATCAATCAAAATCAATAAGACACATATATGTTATCCAAGGTTGAACCCAAAACATTTTTGGAAGCTAGAAAGATGAAAATTGGACATGTGCAATGGATGAGTAACTTAATAAAATAGTAAAAAATGAAACATGGGATTTAGTACCTAGGTAAAAAGATAAACATGTGATAGGTACTTAGTGGGTTTTCAGAAATAAGATGAATGAGAAAGGAGAAGTCACAAGAAATAAGGCTAGACTAGTGTGTAAAAGATATGCTCAAGTTGAAGGAAGAGACTTTAATGAAACCTTTGCTATTATGGTAATAATGAAATCAATTAGATTTTTATTATCATATGCAAGATTCAAAGGTTTCAAATTTTACCAAATGGATGTAAAATATACATTTTTAAATGGCAACTTCAATGAAGAAGTCTATATTGAGCTAACTGAAGGTTTTTCCATGACAAGTAATAAGGACTATGTTTGTAAACTACAAAAGGCTTTATATGGTCCTAAACAAGATCCTAAAGCTTGGTATGATAGGTTAGACAAGTATCTATTGATCTAATGATTTAAAAAAGGGGTAGTTGACAACAATTTATACATGAAAATAGAGGGTAGTCTATGTTGATGACATAGTTTTGGGATTTGACAATGAAAACATGAGTAAAGAGTTTATGGATGTTATGAAGACTGAGTTTGAAATTTCAATGTTGGGAGAACTTTCTTTCTTTTTAGGATTTTAGATTAACCAAATTGATGTAGGGATACACATTTCATAGGCAAAATACATCAAGGATATGCTAATAAAGTTTAACATGATGGATTATAAGCCAATGAGTACTCCAATAATCATAGGATGCAAGTTAACTAAATAACATGACTCACTAAAGGTTGATAAAACCTTGTATAGATCTATGATTGGAAGTAATTTGTTCTCTACTACTTCTAGGCATGATATCATGTAAATAGTAGGCCTTGTATGTAGGTTTCAAGCTGATCTTAGAGAGTCTCACTTGAAATCAGTCAAAAGGAACTTGAGATATCTCAAGGTCACCATAGAAAATGGTTAATGGTACCCCAAGAACAAAGAGTATACTCTAAATAAACATACAATGATGCAGATTGGGTAGGGTGTGTGGATGATAGAAGGAATATCAGTGGTGGTGTTTTATTCATGGATGATTTCTTGGTGTCTTGGATAATTAAGAAGCAAGATTATGTATCCCTATCAACTATAGAAGCTAAGAATTTAGCTATTGCATCCTATTTCACTCAAGTAATATGGATGAAGCAAACCTTGAAAGACTATAAGGTAAGATAAAATGGACCTTGTTCTATCTATTATGGTAATACTAGTGAAATTAGTATCTCAAAGAATCTTGTTATGTATTAAAAAATTAAGCACATTACTATTAGATATCATTTTTTAAGAGAACAAGTGAGTAATCAAAGTGTTAAATTGGAGTATGTGCCTATAAAAGAACAACTTGCAGATATTATGACTAAACTATTGAAAAAAACAACATTTAACTATCTAAGATAAAGCTTGGGAGATCTCCTTTTCTATAAATCAATAGAAGGCCATTGTTTAAGGGGGAAAAACAAGTTCATGATCTTAATCCATAGGTTTGTGATGAAAAGCTTCAGGAAACCTATTCAGGGACATTGGTCCTAAAGACAAGTTCTTATCATTCTTTAAAGCTTGGTTTAGATAGTAAAATCATGAAGTATGAAGGTAAGGTTGATATGGAGTGTGAAGAGGATGTGTTTAAATGTAATCCATGGGTTTCATGCATTGGATTGGTCACATGAAGCTTTAATTATCATTTGTTTAGTTTGACAAGTTTGTTCAGTGTTCACTACCTATTGAGAGCACATCATGCAAAATTAATGCATTTGAGGTATGTGAAGCTAACCAAGGGTTGAGGCCAGTTGGATTTGATGTGTCTCAGTGTAAAAGGAGCCTTAAAGGTATGAGAAGACTTTCATGATATTTTTATGGTGTTTTGGCATAATGATAGGTGTATACACAGGGTCTGTAGGCATAATCATGAGATTTTCAAGTGGTTTGTGGCATAAAAAGGTGTGTTGACCTCATACAAGTGTGATATATGTGGTTTCAAGATTTGAAGGCCTCTTGAGGGCAAGTTAAAGAATTTTGATGCCTCTCGGGTATGACAGTCTTTGCTTAAGGGCTAGTAGGATAAGAACCACGTTTGTGGTTCTATGTATTCCCCAAGGAGTCAAACCTAAGAATTGGTCTAGTAGTGTGAGTTAGTGACCTCCAAGTGTGAGAAATGTTTTAGGATCTAGTGTTGATCTGAAGATGGTAATTTGATCACATTTCTTATTGACACCCTAGTGTTTTAACACATGTGGGTTAGTGACCTTCCCAAAGTATTTGAGGTCTAAGGCTACTTAATCAATTGAATTGGCCAAATGGGTGCTCAAAAAATATTTCACACTCATCTGGAAGTGTATTATTTGTTCTATAGTTGAGCATTTGTGCAAATAGAGGGTTAATTGATAGGTTAGTTTATGAAAGAGCTATAGTGTAGAGGAAGAGTTGGGTGATGAAAATTAAAATGAATAAGGGGGAATATGAGTATGCATCATATATGAAGTTTCAAATCATTGAGGTATCTACATAGAATATTATGGGCTTTGTAAGGTTTAGGTAGGGCAACTAAGCCTCTAAATAAGGCTAGGTGATTCAAATGGACTTTTTGGTCATTTTATCTAAAATACCAATGTATGATTATTATCATATGATTTTTTAACTCTATTTTTAGCATATTTCTTGTTTGAATAATGTCTTGAACATCTGTTTATGATCATGGAGTTGGCTTGTGAGAGAAAATATGAAGGTAACTATGAAGTTTCATCATGGTTGGAGATGATATGAAGGTGCTCAAGGGGTTCCTAATATCAGATGAATTGGGGGGAGTTATTATTAGTATTATTGAGGTGTGATCACTCCTATTTTCTTGATATTATGTGTTTCTTCTTCATATAGCAGTGCATGGTCAAAGAAGAGTGTTGTCACAGTAAGAAATGGTATGCATAGTGATAGGGGGAGTTTATATCATCTATCAGATGAGGTACCTTATTGTTGTTGTCTTTGAAAACATTTAAATTTCCTTAGTATTAGTAGGTAATCCCACTTTGTCATTTTGTCAAAGGGGGAGAAAGTGTTTATAGAGGGAGAAAGAGTATGTGCATATATTTGTGTTGGTGTTTACAAGTGTTGAAATTAATGACAAAGAGGGATATTTTTGAGGTTTTGTAAATGATGTCTCCAGAGTGGCTATGATTTTTCATGAGGTGTTAAATTTTCTATAAGGTCAATGACAAAGTGTGCCTTAGTGATCATGCATGGATCTTGTAATGTTTGCTTGGTTAGGCAATATAATGGATGTTGATGATGATTTGAACATGTTTGAGGGGTAATATAGGGTATAATAAGTGCTTGGTGTACTTTTTAAAGTGAAATGAATCAATTTGAATAGTATTATGAAAGTATAGGTTATCCTAGTCATCTTGGTAGAGTTTTTTAAGTAAGCAGATTGATGACATCAACATTTCACACAGTGAAGGTTTTAGAAGAAAGTGGTCACATAGGTTTGTTTAGTTGTGTGCCTAGAGTATGTGTTTCAAATATCATGCCTTGACATGATTTATATAAAAAATTATGGTGGTTTAAATTTCCTCTGTTAAGCATATTTTATCATTTCCATACTTAACTAATTTTTCATACAAAAAGTGACTGTTGGAATTCAAATATTTGAATTTACAAAGGAAAACTAGTCTGCAATTTTTTATTTATAACTTTTGAAAATGGATGAATTTGATGATGGTGTAAAAATAAAAGTGGTAAATAACATCAAGATAACTCCATGAAAATTTATTTGGAGGTTTGACTAGTAATATAATTGCATTTACTATGGCTTAAAGTTGACTGAGGGTTTGATTTTATTTTGCAAGTAACCCGAGAAGGGTGTTTGTGTTTTTAGTGATAGTTTTTCAATGTTTCATGGTGATTTATATAGTTTAGTGTGTTTTATAATCCCTGAGGATCATACATATGTATTTTTTAAGTTTTACCATTCCATATTTAGTATGACCCATTGATTGAAAGTTGACTATTTATTTATTCATAGTGTTTTCATAAACAAGGCAAATGATTGAATGGTTTTACATATGTAGAGGTGTGTAGTGATGAATGTAATAACTTGAGGGTATATTAGGGGTCATTTTTTATGGACCTATGTGATTTGAAGTGGTATTTGTTTTCTATTTTTTCTTGGTGAAGTGTTAATAGGATGAATAGGTCTCCATGGACCTAAAAGGGCTACTTAGGCCTAATTAAAAGGTGTTGCTTCTTAAGGGTGATCTATCAAAGATATGGTAAACTTATGTAGATGGTGTTGATATTTTTATAAGTGGAATATAAACCTTAATTTTTAGTAAATGTCTTGTGGCTGACCAAGAAGGTGATGATCATGTAGACTCTATAAAGAGTAAAATCAAAGATGAAGGTTTCTAGAGCTTATAAGCGAAGAGAAGAGAAGAGTGAGTAAGCTTGGTGGATGAAATTAAGAAAAGAGAACTTTGAATGATATGTGTGTGACATAGTGGTCATGTTTTTGATATTCTAGTAGTGTTTTACAAAGTTTGTGATTGATAATGAGTGAATAAGTGTAGAGTGATCTAAAAGGTTGTTTTAGATGCATTTCTTGTGTGTGAAGACTTGAGAAAGTGTGAAGGGTTGCAGAGAGATATTATTCATTATTTCTCCATCATATTTTAAGAAATTCAAAATTATAGAGGTGTTGATATTAGAATGTCTTGTGTATGTGTCCAACATCTAGAGTAAGTGGGTGCTTGTCCATGCTTAGGGGTTAGTTATCCTTGTGAAATGGGTGCCTCACTAAAGTCTCTTATTTGTGATCTCTTATAGGATTATAGTCCATGTGTTTTTATGATTGATATTTTGTTTTATCCCCCATGAGGGCTTCCCACATAATTCATGTGTTATGTGCTTTTGATCTTGCAAGGTTTTATTTATTCATTACAATGAATGATTTATATGAATCATGAATGCTTATGTTGAATGGTTAAGATTTTGAAGGATTGGAATTGAATTTGATTTGCTTGCATCACTAATTCATCTCCCCTTCCACCATCTTAATTATTGTACCTCTAACACCTTGTATTATCTACATGTCTTACACCTATAAAAAAATTCACTTTGACATATTATACCCAACACTCTCCCTTGTTGGAATATGCCTCCTCTTGTTTTATACCCAAAACAATGTGGAAAATAAGGTAGAAATAAATATCTTGACACATTATAACCAACACTCTCATTTTTTTGAAGATGCCTCTTATTTTCTACCCACAACAATGTGGAAAATAAGATTGAATGATTCAAAATTGGTCTGATACCAAATGATAGAATTAAATTCATCTCCTCATCACATTATGGGGCTATGATACCAAATGACGAATCCAAGATTCAACTCCTCATCAAAAAATAGAGCTCTGATACAAAATGAAAAAAATAAATTTAGATCCTCATCACACAATGCAACCCTGATAGCAAATGATGGAATCACTCCTCATGCTCTACATCACACACTTGAGCTTTGATACCAAATGATGAATCCAAATTCTCTCACACAATAAATACTTCTATTAATATCAATAAATCATACAAAATACTTGTTCTGAAAAGATTCAACAAGCTTAACACTCCACAAAACTTGGAAATACACATACCAAAGAGGCTCTAAAAAACTTACACATAAATGTTAACTACTACAATAAACCTAGAATTCTACTACTAGCCTAATCCTACCTACCAATGCCATGGATCAAATCCCTTTTATAAAATGTTACAATAAGAAGATAAGAGCATTAGAAAATACAAGGGAAACTAACAAATTTTCCATCCTCTAATTGGAGGGAATAGTCACCTACAGTGAAAGTTGTCTCCTTCATGTGCTTAGACTCAAAAACATGGAATCAACTTTAGACAATGTTCCCACAACCATATGCCATGTTAAATGGTATCCCACTCCACACAGGTGGTCAATTAAGAAAGTAGTTTTTGTCCCCCACCTTTAAAAGAGTCCAAAAAGGGTAAACGATTTTCTTTTAAATAAATTCAAACTCATAAGCATACGCCCCCACATGGAAATGCACCCCACTTCCATCTGTTAGTCAAACACATGTCACCCATGTGTCTTGGAAGATAATGTTGCTCCATGCCACCTAGTTAGCTTAAATAGTGTCTATGAGTCAACATGAATAGTGTTTATGACACCTCATTAGTGAATAGTGTTAGCATGAATAATTTTTATGACACCTCATCAATAAATAGTGTCAACATGAATAGTGATTTTCTCTCCACATCATTGTCTAAATTTTAAATGTTTCAAAACCTATGGGTTGGATTGATTTTCTTATTGATCCTTACCATGAGATATTTTTAAAAGGTGTGGTATAAATATAATTTTAAGCCTTTTCATTCATCATCCAACAAATACCAAGAAAACACATACTAACTATAAATCAATTGAGTAAATAAGCACTCTACTCTACCCTATTTATATCTAATTTCATGTCAATCATAAGAGCAATTATATCACAAGTCTGAAGCATTCAAAGAGTATACCATGAGTGACAATTGTAAAATTATGAGCTAGATCACTATATGCATCTTCATATAGTATATTTCACCCTTGTTCATACATTTTCCAATATATAGGGGAGATATACATAATTTTTAGTTACTACTTAGAGTATTGGCTATGTAGGTATCACCCATTGATAGAGGGGTCTTTGGGGTAACTTGACACCATAAGCCCATTAACTCATTTTTCAACAAAATCATTTTAAGGGTGAAGAAGGGTGATGAGTTTGGGTTTCATCAATAATCGATGATCGATAACCTATATCCTATTTTTGAGTACATTAGTAAAAAGGTGACAAAAAACACAAAACAATGAAAGTGGTCACATCAAGATCTAGTCATTATTCCATACTAGATACCTATGGCATATATAGATACTAGCATCAATGATAGTGTCCATATCTGATGGTAGTATCCATGGAAATAAAAGTATAATTTTTTGAATCTGACAACTGATCCAAAATACTAATCTTACATATTTTATACCTATTTCTAGTCTAGATATACTTGCACATAGTAAACCAATTAAGTACTATTGTTCCTTACTAGTGAAATATCTTTCATTAGTTATACTTCAATATTTTTAACAATCTTAGTTGTTTAAATTTAGAATATTATTTATCAAAGTTTTCTATAAATTAGCCTTTTATAGATTAGTTTATCACCCTTTTGTTAGAACTACTTCTATATTTATTAACCCTATATCCCCCATATCTAAACTTAAGGTTAAATAAGTGATAAAGATACATAATTATTAATAATTTTAATTTTGTGAATTCTAAATATGGAAAACTATTATTTTTAGAAAATACTAAGAAGAGATTAACTTAGATTAAATTTTGATATTTGTTGACAATTTTATGATATCTGATAGTGTGAACCAACAAAAAGAGAGGACTGTGACTGCCATGATCAATAGTAGAATCTAAAATTTCTTTTAGACAAGTTTGGTTCCCTAGACAATAGTAAAGGATGATTGTGTCTATTTAGTATAGCCGTATCCTAATTGATTGTTATTTATGACTTACATTGAAAACATATAAAAGTATAACTATGATAGTTTAAGGCCAAGAACTAAATCTGAATATATTGCTAGACATGATTTCACTCCTTGAACAATAGTGTAAGCCAACTAGTCATTTGACTACAAGTTTATCCACCTTAACTATGATGAAAATAAGACCCCTATGCCTTTTATACATGTGTTTGATAATTAGGATGAGATGTTGTGATTTAGATTATCCTATGTAGATATCATAATTTTAATTATTTCTATTTTAAACCCTAGGGGCATTTATTAGAGCTAAAACTTGTAAAAAAAGAGGAAGAGCGTAACGGGATGAGCTGACCCCAATTAACTTATTGATGTTTGAATGCTAACTAAATATCCAGATACTCTTAAGAGGAAAATAAAGCCACATGTAGTTCTCCTACTTAGAGTGATTGTGAAATTTTACTCCTTGACTATATGTATGTAACTATAAATATGTCTTTGATTCTTTATAATGATAACCTTGACTTATTTTGAGATGATTTAGACTTGGCTTCTGGCTGCTCCTAGTGAATATATTGAATTTTGAAAGAATAGGGAATATTTTCTTAATGTGTAATAGTGTGTAAGTGCTCAATAAATAGTGCCAATTTAATAACCAAGTGCCATTGAAATGATATTTTTATTTGTTTATATAATGATACACTTTGAAATTTTACTTTATCTAACCTTATGAAACATGTAGGAAGACATAAAAGATTAATTCAAAATTCAAAAACTAGTCATTATTTGGTGTTGGACATACACAATCTATGTTAATAGGTCCATAGTAGAATACATGTTTGCCTAACATGGATTTGTCTCAAAAAATTAGGGACAACTTTCATGATCTTGAGACAATTTGAGGGTATTATAAACTAGTTTGAGCATTTTATTTAGAATGTTTTGTGTATAATAATGGAAAATAGAGGGTCAAGCATGTATTTAGATAAATGGCTTAGAGGAATGGTGAGTAAGAATTATGTATTTGGGTAAAATTCATATGATTTAGTATGTGTTAATAATTAACATTATCAAGTACTTATGACTATATTTTGGTATCTACATTTTTCCCTTTTATTATAATAATAAAATTAATAGAGTAAAGGAGAAATAATTAAACTTGAGTGTGTATAACACACTTTGTCTCTGAGAAGAAATTTTAATTTTGCAAGGAACCAAACCCTAAAACAACACATGACGTAGTCATTTGTCCATATTTGAAATTTGAAAAAGCTAAAATTATGAAATTAAAAATTGAAAAGAGAGAAAGGAAGGAGTAAACTTGTATAGAGATGAAATCATTTTGCTAAGTAACTTGTAAAATATGGATAAATATTCCCCTTTATCAAAACACTTGGATATACATTAGAGAATTTAGAGTGATTAAGTCCCAATTATAAATAACTTATCAAGCCCTTGAATTGGAAAGATGCATATTCCAACTCTTATGAATAGGAAACAATAAACAATATACTAATCTATAAAATGTAGAACCATGATGGGTTCATTAGAAGTGATGATAGGGCCATTGAGTGTCACTATAATTGAACATATACCACCTATAATAGAAGCTAGAACCACACAATGTGTTTTCTAGAAGTAATGCTAATGTTATTGAGTGTCACTGTGCTTGAATTTACATTACTTGTAACATAATGAATCATATAATTGTATAAAGATCTATATTTTACTTGCATATTCAAAAGAGAATGAAGAATATTAATGCCCTTATCATGAACTCAATGCCAATAGATTTGAATTAAAATAAAAATTTTGTCTTTGAATTTTAAAAATTTGAAATTTGAAAATGTGAATGAACAAGTATCATACCCTTTGAACATTGAGAAATGTGCATAAACAAACATCATTCCCTTTGAACTTTAAAAATATGCATAAACATTTATCATGCCCCCTAAATTTATGCAAAATTCTATAAAATTCCATTCCTCTATATGATCAATTGTAAATGTATTTGAAACCTCTATCCATTTTTTAATATGACCATGCATATGAATTCAATTGAGTATGAATATATACTATGAGTTTTTTTTAAAGTGAGTGTATATGCATGCATAAGCCCCTAAGAATTTATATTTGATGAGTCATTTTATGTCATACATCTGATTTGTGAATTAATTCAAAGTTTTTAAACTTGTACTTTGAATCTTTCAAACATGTACTTTGTCTCTTTTAGACCTATACTCTATATGTTTCAAGTTATAATTTGTCATAGAGTCCAAATTTCCATTACTTTGATTATTTGAAATCAATATATTGATTTTTTGTTATTAAAATATGTACTTAGACTCAAATATGATTTTGTCTATTGATGGAGGCTTGGATCTCTAAGACAAGTCCATTGTGATTCTCCCATTTTGAGATGAGGAATGTAGCCTATAAGTCACTTATAAAAAAAAAGAGTTAATTGTATCATATGATAAATATATAATCATGTATAATTATGTCAACATGAGGAGAGTATGTTATCATAGTAATGTAATGGTCATTGAAACATGTATGTAACATTTATTGAATGTGAGGAATACAAGTTTCATGTATGGATAGATATATCAATGAGACATGAAATAAAGTAACCATATCTAAAGTAGCTTACATTGTAAAAGTGCATGATATGTATCATGGCACCACCAATGAATCTCAAAAAGTACAAGAAGAATAATACTTAATGTCATGCAATATCACACATAATACCAAGGGCCACATATAAAGGACATGTTTAAATTTCATGAATAGAAGAAATATTTGTATGCATAGGGCCAAGGACTATAAGCAATGGATATGTTCAAATGTCTCATGAGAAAATATCACACACATAGGGTCATGGGCCACAATTAATGGACATGTTCAAATACCACCCAATCAAATATCACACTTATAAAGTTGAGGGATATAGGTAATGGACATATTGAAAAATTTCCCAAAAAAATATCACATTCATAAGGTAGAGGGTGACAAGCAATGGACATGTTCAAATGTCACACAAAAATAATATAGCACACAAAGGGTTAAGGGCCACAAGTAATGGACATGTTAAAACTTCACACAAAAAAATACTTGACACATAGGACCAAGGGCCACAAGAAATGGACACGTTCAAATGTTGCACAAAAAAATTTCACACACATGGGTCTAGGGCCACATGAAATTAAACATTTTTAAATTTTCACAAAAACATATTCCACACATAGGGCCAAGGGCCACACACAATGAACAATTAATGTCTAGCCTATCATGAAATAAAGTAAATAACATCAAAGGAACATAGAACATGTAAAAAATTATTTATACAATATAATTATATCAATGTCATGTCATATCAAAGTAGCATAATCATGTAGCACAATGGTAGATATGATTAATTAGAAAAACACTTGAAAAATATGCATATCAACATGGAATTTGATGTTGTATATGGATATAATCTATTATAATGTAACATGTAGAATAATATGGACTTAGCATAGGCATGAAAATTAGGTAGAATGGAATCCAAAATCTAAGAATATGTGTGAATATGCATGTCCTACATCACGCTCATATACTTGATGAAATGCATGTATTTGGAATATAATATGCTATCTACCAAAATATGTGATGAATAACATATGTAAAGAAGTAAACTACCAACTCATGTCATGCTTAGTATTGATTTTTAATGTTTGAAATCATTTTAATTTTTTTTTAAATATTTTTCACACACACACACACACACACACACACACACACACACACACACACACACACACACACACACACACACACACACACACACACACATTAATGTTATACATATGTGCAAAGGCAAGTACCAAGGGTTGTAAAATATAAGAATTGAAGGGATCAAAACAATCCAAAACATGCATTAATGAATAATATGCACTAGATGTGATAACATGGAAATGTGGAGAAAGTGAAAGCAATCAATATAGTCACAATATATATATGTATTTCAATAATGTAGCTCAATATCATATGTGGAGATATGAATATGTGTGCCTATAGTAGGTAAGAATCAATGTGTGTTCATGTAATATGTATAAATAAAAATATGCAATCATTAATCTCAAATGGAAGCCAAAGTATGTGTAGATGGTCACTATTTAATAATGTGAAAGTAACATGCCATTAAATATGTGTATTATAGTTAATGTAAGATGAGTGTCATATACATTTAGATCAATATAGTCAATCAAAAGGCAATGGCCAAATAAAAAAAATCTAAGGGATAGAATAATGGATTATATAATAGCATATGTACTCATGTGTTACAAGATATAAGAATACAATACATAAGCAAATTAATCAAGCACAAAGAATATATGTACAATGGATTTATTTCCTACTAAAAAATGATCCAATCAATGAAATACCCCCATGTAAGTCATATATGAACTAAGGGAATGACCTATTTTCAAGAGCAAGTAGAGGTATACCATCACTCATGAAATTACTTAGGAATCACATTTATACCATTTCAATTGTTAGGAACACAATGATTTTACAATTAATTTATGAGAAACCCTTTCACAAGGAGGTTTTTTACTTATCTTGAGTTTATTTTTACAACATATCTTTTGGTAATTGATCTATTAATAACTTATCTTGATGTAATTTGTGCAAGTTGTCTTTGTCTAACTTTGTATTTTGTTTCCTTAATGTTTTAAATTTCCTTTTTCTTAATTTTTTCACTTGTTCTTTATGAAATGAAATCATAGTTTGAGTAGGTTGCTTGATTTATTTATCTAGTATAAGATCATCATTATCAATGATATTTTTTATTTTGCTCTTCAAATCCTAAAAACTATCTGTATGATGCCCAAGAATTCTATGAAATGAAAAATATTATTTTTATCTCCTTAAAAAATTCATAAGGTAATGTGATAAAATTTATTTGATGCATTTTGCTTAGAATATCATTTGAACTTTTATTAGCCTTTTGTACACTTTTTGAATCACTGGTTGTATAGATGTCTTATTTTGGCCTCCAATATTGATATGAAATCCTTTTA
>JARHVA010000975.1:0-202500 GCA_037957365.1 Torreya grandis | reverse complement strand
ACACTTTTTGTAAAAAAATGTTTGTTATTATATTGTTATTAACAAAGCTCATTCCGTTTATACATATAAATATGCACCATAAAAAACCTAAAACCATAGCTTTTACATGTGGCACATAATTTTATTGAATTATTTTTCTTATTAGATAATATATTTTTAGTTAACATAGTTCTAAGTCTCTTTACTTACTATGTGTAGGGCGATACATTTTGGGCAATCAAACCAAATATTATCAAAATTATATTAGACCTAAAGCCTAAATTTTTCTTCATAGATCCATTGGCCAACTTACATATAGTAATTGTCATTATTTGTATTAGATGGCATATTTAAAAAATAAAAAAATTTAGTCTTTGTTTTCCTTCATATTAGTATTAGAATGCTTAAACATGACCGGGTTGGATTGGTTTTAAAATAGAAGCCTATTTTAATTTATATAAAATTATACTTCTATGTATAACTAATTTATTATATAGAAATTGATGTAGAGAATATACTAAGAAATCACAATAATCCTTGTTTATAACTCCACTTCCCTTGTATTGGACTCTTAGGTTGACTCTTCATACAATGGTTTGCCAATTCACCTTGGTTCTTGTACTTCTAAATGTTTTGAACTTGTTTATCAGGTTCTCTAAGGTATCATTGATCTCTCACTCACATATCAACACATCTTGTTAGTTTTTATACTTTACAAATCTCTTTTCATCCTTCTTCATAATTACGTCCTCTCTTTGCATAGTCCTACTAACCCTATTTTGAAAAACTTCCCTTATGTACGAAATTGTACCTTCTCAAATTTTAATTATAAAACTTGATTAGGATGCCATTTATTATGTTATTTATATCCAAAAAATTGTAATCTCAAACTCAGTCTCTAGACCACTTTTCAAACCCTCTTTTAGCCACTATTTACCTATATTAGGTCTCTTCTAGCCCTTACAACAACTCAGTCCACAAAAGCCATAATTATCAATCTATATACACTCTAATATCATTATAATAAAGTATGGAACATCCAATTTATTAATATTACAAATTGTTGGGTATTTTGTATGGTTATAACACAAGATATCAATCAAACCCTAGTTTAGGGTTTTTGTGCACTCTATCTCAGTCGAGAGGCTTAAAATTACTCTTTCATGCATTATATTAAGTTTCAAGACTTAGAAATGGTTTTGGTAAGTATATATTACCTTTTTCCATGTCATCCAATCCTTTGACACCAAGCTTTAATCCATTGTCTCAACTTTCTATGCCATTATGTACTTGACTAAGTAAGAAAAATAACATTTTATAGGTCTGTAATGGGTTTTGAACCTCCTATCACATTATTTATTTGAAAAAAACTTAAAAAAATGTCCAATAGATGAAATTATACTTACCAAACATGCTATATCACCTGTGGATTGATTATTTGTTCTTTTTTTTCAAATGATTCAATGCTCAGCCCAACATGAGAACCTTCATACAGGAACAGGGGTTTCTATACCATTCTTTCAAGCACCATCAGTATTATTATCAATCCTTCAAGATTGCATTTCAAAAACACTATCAATGGGATATTAAGTTTTTGAAAATACAATATAAATCAAACCAATGGCTAATATTTACCAAGCATTAATACACAGTCTACACACCAAAAAGTTGACTGTTATAGGAAAACAAGGGATTATTTTGACACTATCTGAACAATATTAGATTAACATGTTATTTATTGAAACCTAGAATCAAATTTCATCCAAAAAACTGTTAGGATTGTTATTTAAATAATTATCAAATCTTTTCTTGAATGAGCTACCAATACACAGGCTGGAGAAACCTCAAATAACTCATATTAGTTCCTAAACTTGCATTCCTTCTTTAGGGTACTTGTTATTTATGTTTTATAAAAAACATTCAATTTAAACACACTTAATTAACCATAAAAAAATTATCAACAACTATTAAAATCATTCATGAACCCTTAAAATTCACAATGATCCAAACAACAGTCTTTAACTTATACAGGGGTCGGTAAACTTATTTATAAATACATCTCATTAATAGGGCATATGATTATAATTATTTGTAATAAAAAACTTAAAAAAATGTTAAAAAACCTTTAAATAATATTAGATACAACTTGAAACAATCATCATTCTCATTCATTCATTAACAAATCACATGTATTGGCAACAACTGTAAAATTAACCTCAAAGGGTATGCATTCTTCATTCATTCAAATAATAGGGGTTTAAAACACCCCCTTCATCTAAATACAAAATTTTATACACTTATATACCTATCTATTTGAATGTAAACACTATCTAATTAGACATAACTGATTCCCCTATGAGGCATAACTGAATCTTGATCCTTTTACTACGTGAAGGTTTCTTGATTTCATTACATGTTTTGATTCACCTAATACATCATTTTTAGTACCATGAATTTAGAATTATGATCATGTTATGAACCTTATATAGGGTATAAATCAATTATACATGTGTAATAAATCTTCCTCATTCCAAATTTCACAAAATTCCTTATACATGGCATTACAAAATTCAATTTTTCAAGAAGGAAATTTTGGCAGGAAAATGAGTAATTCAAATTTTATGCCTCTTTAGACCAACTAGACTTCTCTTATGGACTTCAAATGACCTCTAGAAACTGTGTAACATCTAATAGAATTATAAAATACAAAAATTAAATTATTTTAGAGTCCTCAAGGGATGCCCCTACATCATACTACCAAGCTAAGAAAGCTTTCCATAAGTTTTGAGTGATCCACTTGGCATACACTACTACCTAAATGTATTGAACTTATTTTTTGAAGTTATCTAATTCCAATTGAATCTCATAGATGTGTACATGATCTTGGGCCCAAAAATTAGGATTCTTAATCTTCATATCCTTCATTATCGTACTTACACATGAAACCAACTTGTTAAACAAAACATATCTGCTGCCAACTTCTTCTTGTATTGCATTTGCATGGCACTCTTCCTCTTCAAACTAATTCATCTACCCCTTAAATCCATATTAAACCAATGATACATGTATTATATCTTCCTCATTATTCAACAATTCTTATTTTACTATCCATGCCACTTCATGCATAAATTTTTCTTTCTCTTTATATGCCTCATTCTTGTGTAGATGCATAATTTTTTGCTGTAGATCATCATCTTCATGATACCCTCAATATCCTATATATCCATGGGCTACATATGCTCATTCCATATCTCATCTCCTTGATTCCTCTCATATGTCTACTACATATGGATAAATTCTTTTTCATTTTCTTCTTGTTCAATACTCTCCTTCAACCATTCAAGTTCATCCATCATTCCTCCCTTAACTACCTGCTCCTTACCTACACCTTCAACACTAAATAACATATTAGAAACAATATTTGAAGCCTTCAGGGCTTTCTCATGGACTAAATTTTCATACATTTCAAATTATAGCTTCCTCTTCACTTGCTTAGTGTCAATTCCAAGCCACTTACTTTCCAACTCAGTTATTATGTCCATCATTACACTGCTATATTTTCTCTCACATGCTTGGTTGCCATGCTTACTTATGCTAGATTATTGCTTAAGCACTCTCATAGATGCTTTATCCTCTTCTTTATTTTGACAAATATTTTCTTCCACCTTATAATCTTGTTCTAGCTTACTCATGTCCATCTTTGTGGACTCACATTATTGCATATCAACTAACTCAACACAACTTACTTCTTCTTCTTCCTTGGGTACTTTGACCAAACCGAAACTCTCCATTGCTCTACTCCAACATTACATCATCATTATCCTCTTATCTCTCCTATCTTATTCAACCTTAAATGAAATAAGTGTATATGAATTTCCATCCTGATTAGTAGTATATGTGTTTTCTTGACCATCATGGATGACATGCTTATCAAACTACCATGGTCTCCTTAACAACAAATGACACACATCTATAGGAAAAATATCACATAACACATGATCTCTATATTATGCTATCTCGAAATCAACCCATATTTATTCACTTACCATAATATGATGACCTTTATGAACCCATGCAATTATGTATGGTTTTGGATGTGGCATTCTCTTCAATCTCAACTTTTGTACCATCTCTACAGAAACTATATTGTTAATACTACCACCATCAATTACCAAATTGCATACCTTACCATGGGCCTTACATCTAATTTTGAATAGAATTCTCCTTTAGGATGGTTCCTTAGCTTTCTTCTATGACAAGAAACTCTCTTCATGAGTAATGACTCATTCTTATCATGCCTTTTATTCTCATTCACCTCTCTCTATTATTGTATATTTTTGCTCACATTTCTTGGACACTCTACTACCCTATGTCCTTCTCTTTGGAAATTTTAGCATTACCCCTAAAATATTTGTCTCAGTCCTTATATCATTGGACCTTCATTACTTCTTAGTCTATGATTTGAAAATGGTTTGATCTCTCTTTCATGGTGCTGTCCCATACCCTTTTGCATTGCTACTACATGTTCTTGTGGTCTCCCTTGAACCACCTCTCTATTATCTTCTATCCTTGCTTAAAAAAGTGTTGCCTCACATGTTACCTATATTATCTTTATTATCTCCTTTTTAAAGTATACTCAATATCATCCATCCTCATCACTAATGGATCAATCAACAGGGTCATTTCTTGACCAAACCTTCCTCATCTCTGTTGGCTCTTTCCATTGAGCACTGTACTTGATTACCTGTCCTGCACTTCACTTAAAAACACATGTTATAATTTTTTTTCAATAATAAATAATAATATTTTCCCTTCTCTAATACCAAAATTATGTAAATCATATACCAAGAAATCACACTAATCCTTGTTTCTAACTCCACTTCCCTTGCATTAGACTCTTAGGCTAACTCTTCATACAATGATTTGCTAATTCACCTTGGTTCTTGTACTTAAAATTTTTTAAACTTGTTTATAATTTTATATAAGGTATCATTGATTTCTCACTCACATATCAACACCTCTTGTTATAATTTACAACTCTCTTTTCATCCTTCTTCATAATTATGTCCTTTCTTTGCATAGTCCTACTAGCCCTATTTTGAACAACTTCCCTTCTATATGGAATTATAACTTATAAAATTTGAATTATAACACTGTATTAGGACACCCTTTATTGTTTTATTTCTATCCACAAAGTTAAAATCTCAAACTTCGTCTCTAGACCACTTTTCAAACCCTCTTTAAGCCATTGTTTACCCCTATTAGGTCTCTTCTAGCCCTTACAATAACTTAGTCCACAAATAATATACTTATTAGTATGTAAAAAATATGAAACCACTATAATTAGGTAGGGAACATAAAATTTATTAATATTACAATTTTTTGGGTATTTTGTATGGTTATAACATGAGATATGAAGCAAACTCTAGTTTAGGGTTTTTGTGCACACTGTCTCAGCCGAGAGGCTTCAAATTACTCTTTCATGTGTTATATTGAGTTTCAAGAATTAAAAATGGTTTTTTAAAGTATATATTAGATTTTTACATGTCACCCAATCCTTGGACACCAAACTTTAATCCATTGTCTCAACTTTCTATGCCATTATGTACTTGATTGAGCAAGAAAAATAACATTCTATAGGTCTGTAATGGGTTTTGAACCTCCTATCAAATTATTTATTTAAAAAAACTTTAAATAATGTCTAATGGATGAAATTATACTTAAAAAATGTGCTATCTAACTTTTTTATTGATTCTTTCTTCTTGTCTTTTCAAATGATTCAATGCTCAACCCAACATGAGAACCTTCATATAGGAACAAGGGTTTATATACCAGTTTTTCAAACACAATCAGTATTATTATTTGTAAATTAAGATTTAATTCCAAAAAAACTATAAATAGGATATTAATTTGTTGACAACAAAATATAAATCAAACCAATGGCTAATATTTCCCAAGCATTAATACATAATCTGCACACTAAAAAGTTGACTAGTACAGGAAAACAAGGGATTATTGTGCCACTGTCTGAACAATATTAGATTCCCATATTATTTAATGAAACCTAGAATCACGTTTCATCCAAAAAACCTTTAAGATTTTTATTAAAATAATGATCAAATCTTTTCTTGACTGAGCTAACAATACATAGACTAGAGAAACCTCAAACAACTCAGATTAGTGCCTAAACATACATTCCTTCTTTAGGGTACCTGTTATTTATGTTTTAGAACAAAAATTCACTTTAAACACACTCATTTATCTATTAAAACATTGGAAAAAAAATACTACAATCATTCATGAACCCTCAAAATGCATAATGATCTAAACAACAGTCTTATTCAACTCAAACAGGGGTCAATAAACCTATTTTTAAATACATATCATTAACAGGGCATATGATTGTCATTATCTATAATAAAAACCTTAAAAACATGTTAAAAAAAATTTCAATAACATTAGACATAACTTGAAAAAATAATCATTCTCATTCCTTTATTAACAAATCACATGTACTAGCAGTAACAATAAAATTCGCCTTAAAGGGTTTGCATTCTTCAATCATTCAAATAACAGGGGTTTAAAACATCCCCTTCATTTGCATAATTTTTTTTATATGCTTATATATACCTCTATATTATAATGGAAAAACTGTCTGATCAAACATAACTCAATCCCCTACGAGGCATAATTGAATCTTGATCCTTTTACTATGTTGAGGCTTCTTGATTTCATTACATGTTTTGATTTTCACCTAAGACATCATATTTAGTACCATGAATTTAGACTTATGATCATGTTATGAACCTTATATAGTGTCTAAACCCCTTGGAAATGTGTATTATATCTTTCTCCTTCTAAAATTTACAAAATTATTTATACATGGCATTACAAAATTCAAATTTCTCAAGAGGGAGATTTTGGCAGGAAAATGAGTAATTCAAATTTTATGCCTATTTAGACCAACTAGACTCCTCTTATGACTTCAACTGACCTCTATAAACTATGTAACACCTAATAGACTTAAAAAAGACAAAATTAAATTATTTTAGATTCTTCAAGGGATGCCCTTGCAAACTTACCAGTATGGTTGATACATAATATTCAAATTTAGATTCATATTAAGACTAGCATAAACACACTCTATTCATGGGGAAAAAGAAATTAATAAAATGTGGTACATAGTTTTATTACATTATTTTTATTATTAGATAATATATTATCAGTTAACATAGTTCTAAGTCTATTTACTTATTATGTGTAGGGCAATACATTTTGGGCAATCAAACCAAATATTATCAAAATTATAAAAGACCTAAAGCTTAACTTTTTCTTCATAGATCCATTTTCCATATTACATATATCCATTACCATTATTTTTATTATGTGACACACACACACACACACACACACACACACACACACACACACACACACACACACACACACACACACACACACACACACACACACACACACACACACACACACACACACACACACACACACACACACACACACACACACACACACACACACACACACACACACACACTTTATTTTCTTTCGTATTGGTATTGGAATGCTTAAACATGACTAGGTTGGATTGATTTTCAAATAGATGCTTGTTTTAATCTCTAGAAAATTGTATTTCTATGTATAAATAATTTATTATATCAAAACTTACCAATATGGTTGATACATAAAATTCAAATTTAGATTCATATTAAGACTAGCATAAGCACACTCTATTCATAGGGAAAAAAATCAAGCAAATGCGACATATATCCAAATAGTCCCCCACCTAACAAGGTTGTGTAAAAATAAACTTTGATGGGGTCTCTAAAGGGAAAAAATACAAATTAGATGTCAGTTTTATCCAAAGAGATTATCATATTCAAGGGTATTAATTAAGATTGAAATAAATGGTATTCACAAATCATAATATTAGATCTAAAAAAGAATGTAATTTCAAATTTTAAACTAGGTGAAATTCTTAGGAATGCATTCTATATTCTCACTAAATATGAGGATACCAAGTTCAACCATTATTTCCAAGAAAAAAATGGTGTAGATAATCATTTAAAAAACTTGGGAGTTAAACTAGAAACCTTCGATTTAGTGGAAAGTATTTACGTTCATGATATTGAAGGGCTAGGAGATATCATTGAAAAAAAGGGAAATATTCATTCTAATCATTAATCATATGCTAATTAACCTCATTTTAAAGAAATAATATACCACCTCCCCATTTCACTTTGTCACACTTCATCTCTTTGAATTGTACATATATGGTATAACATTTATTATTCTTGATGCATCTATATTTTCAAGACATTTTCATTCTATCCCTTGGTATTTATTTGCATTCAAATCTTATTAGATTCTTGACGTAATTTAATGATGATTCATAAACCATCCTTCACTAATTATAAATAACTATCTCCCATAACATCCATGATATATAAGGAGCTACTAAGAAAATATCTTCACATAGATGAATAACTCATTTATTTTATCTACAATGCACTCACAGTTACTAGTTTTACCTTAGTAAGATTGGCCAATGATACCATCTACACTTTTGTGCTTATGATGCATGATTTATATACCTTTTAGTATATTAGTGAAATATATTTCCCCACCAATCTCCCTTACAATACTGAGGAGATAAAAGATATTTGGAGTTTGTTTTAACCACATAAAACAATTATGGAAGACACTTCAAACTATGGTTAATAGAACAATGATCTGGTGAAGGTATTGGAACTCAAACATAATGCAAATAAGTTGAAGTCATAATATAATTTATAGCTTGAGTCACATTTCATCCTTTAGCATATTGACACATTGGAGATAAAAATGGAATCGTGGTTTCCTTCTCACACTCAAGTTATTTCTAAGCATGGAAGGAAACCAAGATACACAATCCATTTTCTTCCATATCTTTAGAGAAAACCTATAGTTCATTGATGTGCATTGACCAAATTAAATTCGATCAGCCCACTTATATCCAAAACTTTGAAACATGTGAGGATCATATAGAAAAGGGGCACCCATAATTCATTACTGTGTAAGCAATATTGAGCCTTGAATAATCAGTTTAGTAGAACCATGCCCATCTATAATTCTTCCCAAAAAGTGTAGATGGTGTACACATTTATATCCTCCTTTTTAACCCATTTAACATCTAGGTTCTTGGCCTAATCATGCAGGATTTCATTTATTTTTTAGCTCTCCATCTATACCTTCACCGCTACCACATCATAAGATAAGTTGGAGTCTAGGAGGTATTAGTACACATTGTAATTGTTCTTGGAGATATCGGTACTATGGTATTCAGAATAAGGTGAACATACCCAATCATGGACCTCATCCTTTATTCAGATGGTAGTGTGAAGGATATTGCTAAATAAGTAAGCTCAAGGAAGTGCCTCTAGCTTGACAATGGATCTATGAAGTCTGCACTTCTTGTAGGACCAAAGGGCATCCTCAAAATCCACTTGTTGGTCATTATCAAAACCCAAGTCCTTGGGCACTTGATCGACTACCTTGAATAAGTCATTGTAGTGTTTGAACATGGTTTAGCCAATTGGGAATGTGGTATCCTAGTACTCAGGATTGGTCTTTGGGTTTGAAGAGGATGTGGCCATTGTAGTAGGATGGAGGGGTAATAGGGAGGCTATGAGCACATGAAGCACTTAAATAGGGGTACTCTATGAGAATTAGAAATCTAAGACATGGAGTACTCTCAAAGGTATGCAATGGTAACCATTGGTTTTTTTCATAGGATTTTATAAATGTATGTATATAACACCATATATTAATGGCATTTGGCATATCACTTGCTATGAATTTAAATTTGAGTTGGTGGTTAGATTTCCTCTCTTTATTTATAAATCTAGATTTAAATTTAGAGCCCAAAATATTCTGCCACCAGTTAGATTTAGTAATGGAAATGTGATGTTTTAAAAATATCTAATTGGGATCAAATTTATATTTTATTAATGTCCAATTCATGATAAGCATGCAGTCACATCCCTTAGAGCCTTCTTAGTTAATTCCTATTTTAAGACACGTGTCATATGCTCACTAGTTCTCTTGCTAATAGTTGGTACCTAGGCATGGATTTATACTCTGTGTCATATCCTTAGGAAAGGTGAGGTGTCACTTAAGGCATGTGGCACATCTTATTTGTTTATCCAGCCTCATCCATACCTCATTCTGACGCTTTTAGGTCCTTAGGTGGCCTCCAGTTTCTTAGAATAATTAATCCATCCTAGCTATATTGTAATAAATGTCTCAAGATGTTATTAACCTTTGATTGACATAAGTTAGTTTGTGATTAGTTGTAATATCCTATATATTAAGAGATCTAATATTTTTTAGTATTGTATAAATAAGTACCTCTTGTAGTGCTTTTATTAATTCAGATAATTCAATAAATGCAATTTATTTTGGATTTCATTTGGTACTAGAGCAAGAAATTCTTGAGGAGTTTTTTCAAAGCATTATATAATCAGGGGAGATTGAGAGTAAGATTTGTGCTATCATTGGATGCATCATTCTACCCCAATTTTAGCGATCCTAAGCTGAAATGTTGCCAAAATTATGGTCAATTTTACAAAAAGAGAATAGTTATCAAAATAGGTAATTTTTTTGTTTTGATAAATTTTAGCCATATTTATATAAAATTTTAGGATAAATTTCATATTTGAGAGCTTTCAATTTGATTTTATTATTTTTGGTCAAGATCCAATGAATTGGTGGAGGAATAGATCTAAGTTTTTTAGATGATTGTATATGTCATTATGATGATTATTTATCAGATCTAAAAAATATATAATATCTAGAAATTATATTATAATTTTTCTTAATTCTATTAAAAAAATACTAATTTAAAAAAAAATCAAAAATTTTGGAGCTTCTGGTGATTTTTCATGATTTTTTTAAGTTTCTATTTTGTAAAACAAGTGAGGAACAATGGAAAAAATGGTAGTTTTTCTGATTTTTTTTTGAATAATCATGGATAAAATCTTATATCACTAGATTAATCTCATTGAGAGTTTTATGGAAAGTATTTGTTTTCTAAAAATGGAGCACCGAGCCACCTGTGGTGAAAGTTTGAAGGTAGAGTGCAATTTGGAAGTCTTCATTTGGTGTAAGGTCAATTTTTTGGGTGGAGCACCACCCAGATCTACCACTTCTAGAATCAGCACCAACATAACCAAGATATTTTATCCTCTGTTCATGCCATATGACCACCTATTATGCATTTTTTTAGCTCCTGAGGGCTTGTCCTTCACCACTATGGGCCAAATTTAAAGATCTTTTCTTTCAAGGTTCATAACTTTTGATCCGTGAGGCCTGAGAAGGTGTTTTTTTTTCACCTTAGATTTTTTTGATATATATTTAGTGGTAAGGATATTTTTTACATTTTTATCACCCATATTTCTGGAATTTTTAGTTTTTTTCAAGTTTAGCTGACTAGTTCATGTATTTTGGACCTTTAAGAGGCCATAACTTTTGACTGGCAACTCCAGTTTGTATGCTATCTTTTTAAAAAGTGCATATTTTTATATTATATATCTATTAGAGTCATTAAATTTTAAAAATTCAAAATAAAAAATTGTAGCCTCATTTTCTCCATGGACACATTTTCGATTAAAACCGACGTCCAATTTTTCCATTACTTATTTGGACACATTTTCGGCAGAGTCTGACATCCATTGTGTGATAGTGCATAATTTTTTATCTTTTTGTATGTATTTTTGCATTTTTATTACATTTTACAAATGCACATTTCATTTCTACACTTAAACACACTTGTATTTATTTGCCATACACAACTTACAAAATGTCTAGTTTGGGACCACATTTTGTGCTCCCTAACTCAAAATTGCTTCATGGTGATAATTATGTAGAATGGAAAAGAAAAGTACAAACACATCTAGAGTTTTAATATATTTGGTCAATAGTTAAAGGCACATGGGTTAGACATGCAATAGATGTTAATCAACAATAGAAATATGATAAGGGTAATAAAAAGGGTAAGTTGATAATCATGTTTGGTGTTTTGGATGAGGTATAACCTCATATCCGTAGTGTTAAAACTAAAAAATATACATGGGATAAGCTCAAAAATATTTATGAAGCTAAAAATCAAAACCAAATCTTGCATCTTCAGAGCCAATTACACACTCTTAAGCTCAAATTAGATGCAAAAGTAGAAGCATTCCTTAGAAGAGTTACAACTTTGTGAGCTTTGCTTCAATCTTTGGAAAAAAAATGACAGATAAATTTTTGGTCCCTATAGTCCTTAGAGAACTACCCCCCACATATAGGATCTTTGTGACCACATTGAATATCACAGGATAAAAACCAAATTTTGAGGTGTTGGTTAATTTATTGAAACAAGAGGAAGCTATTCATAATTTAGAGGAAGAAGATGACAAACATGCACTCACATTAAAATAGAAGGGGAAGAAACCCATGAAGGGTCAAAAGCAATCTCCAAAGTATAATAATCAACATAACCAATAAGGGAACAATTCACATTCTCTTAAATCATGCCAAATTTGTGGAAAACAAGGACATGACTTGAAACATTATTGGTACAACACATTTCAACAGGACTCATCAAGCAAGAAGTCATCTTTCAACAAGTCACCACAACTAAAAAAAGCAACCACAACAACAAAATATGTGGAAATAGAAAAATTTCAAGCCTAAAAAACATGGTAATGTTGTTGAAGATGATGATTCTTCAAATGAACTATATGGTTTAGATACTCAAACATGTGAGTCTACCAATCATCCAAGTGTAGTTTGGTATGTTGATTCAGGAGCAACCAAACACATGGCAGTTAGAAAAGACTAGTTTTCTACTTTGAAAAAATTAGAGTCAAAGAGAAATGTATCACTTGGAGATGATACCTCATGTACAGTACAAGGTAGTGGTGACATCAAACTTCAACTTAGAAACAAAATTACAACATTTTAAATGTTCTATATGTTCCAAGTCTTACAAAAAATTTGTTATCTATTAGTAAACTACTTGACCACAACCTCATGGTTGAATTTGATCACCAAAATGGTAATTTTTTTTCCATATCAAAGACAAGTCTAAGAATTTCAAAGTGATTTCAAAAGCTTCTAACATTGAAAAAATGTTTTAGCTTGATTTTGTTCAAAATGATCATCAAGCACTTATGGTTAAAGATATAGAAATATGCAATTTATGGCATAGAAGATATGGTCACTTGAGTTATGGATATTTGGTTCAACTGAGCAAACAAGATATGGTTTGCGATCTTCCTAAACTCAAGGAATATTCTGATATATGTATTAATTTCTTAGAAAGAAAATAAAGAAGAGCTCCTTTTGGAAAGACTATGTATCAGTCACTTGGTAAGTTGGACTTGGTGCACACTGATCTTTGCAAACATTTTTCTTCTAGTCTCAAAGAGTATAAAAACTTTCAGCTTTTTGTTGATGATTACTCATGAAAAATATGGGTATATTTATTGAAGACTAAGGATCAACCTTTTCAAGTCTTCAAATAATTCAAGGCCATAGTTAAAAATGAAACTGGTAGGAAAATAAAAACCCTCCACTCAAATCATGGGGGGAATACACCAATAAAAAATTCTCATCCTATCTTAGTGTGAATGGAATTAATCATCAATTGATAGCTTCATATTCACCTTATCAGAATGGAGTTATAGAATGGTGTAATAGGGTCATTGTAGAAATGTTTCACAACATGGTTGAGGATGCAAAATTGCCTAATAATTTTTGGGTAGAAGCTTGTCAAACTGTAGTCTACTTGTTGAATAGGTCACCCACCAAAACTATTGATGGAATCACACCACATGAATCTTGGATTGGGAATAAACCAAACGTAACTCACCTTCAAATTTTTGGTTGCAAGGAATATATTCATGTTCCTAAGAAGAAAAGAAAGAAGTTGGATAAGAAAATAAAGGAATGTATTTTTGTGGGCTACAGTGCACAATCGAAGGCATATAAGCTCCTTGATCTAGAAACAAAGAAAATACTAATTAGCAGAGATGTAGTGTTTGATGAAAAGAGTGGAATCAATCCACCTTCTACACATGAAAATGATACAGGCAAAATTCCTATAATATTTTCAAATAATAATGGTGAAAGTGAATAAGAAGATAGTGAAATAGGACCTCTAGCACCACCACCTATATTTCAATGTATTCCCAAGTGGTATATAAGTACTATACAAGATGATAACTTGGATGGAGTACCAGATACATCCAATTCAAGACCAAAGACTCAAAGCATGGCTTGAGAAGAGGTCAATATGGCCCTTATGAGTATTGTTCAAGAAACATATGATCCCTCTATAGTAACAGAAGCCCTATAGTCTAGACCTTGAAAAGATGCCATGGATGTAGAATATCAGTCACTGATGAAGAATAACACTTGGTAGCTTGTTGAATTTCCACCAGGGAAGAAACCTATTAGATGTAAATGGGTTTTTAAGACCAAGTATAAAGTATATGTTAGTATTAATAAGTATAAGGCAAGGTTTATTGTAAAATGGTGTGCTTAAAAAGAAGGCATTGACTATGAGGAGACTTTTTCTCCCATAGCTAAGATAAAGACTATCATAATGGTTTTTGCTATGGTTGCATAGTTTGGATGGAAAGTCCATCAAATTGATGTAAAAAGTGTCTTTCTTAATGGATATTTGAAAGAGGAAGTCTACATGACTCAACCTGAAGCATTTGTGGCAGCTAATCAGGAATATAAAGTGTGTAGGCTTATAAATTCTCTCTATGGGATAAAATAGGATCCCTAATCCTAGTACATCAAGATTGATGAGTATCTCATACAACATGGATTCAATAGGAGTCCATATGATCCTAACCTCTACCTTAAAGAGCATGGGGGGTGAGGTTGTTATAATGATTATTTATGTCAATGATCTAGTCATCACTAACATCATAGTGAAGATGATTGATATAACTAAGAATGATCTCAAGTGATCATTGAACATGAAAGATCTTGGGATACTTCACTATTGTCTTGGTTTGGAGGTATGGCAGAAGGAACTTTACATTTTTGTTTCATAGATGAAGTATACTAAAACATTGCTTGATAAATTTAAGATGATGGAATACAAGCCTATTGCAACACCTATGAAGACAAGACTTCAGTTGTCTCATACAGATCCATCACCAAAAGTAAATGCAACTCTCTTTCAGCAATTGATTGGGAGTCTCATTTACTTGACATATACTAGGCTAAATATTAGATATGCCATTAGCTATCTTTCTCAGTTCATGCAGGAACCAAAGGTGTCACATTGGAAAGTGGCAAAGTGGGTATTGAGATACATCAAAGGTACAATTGAGTATGGCCTAGAGTATAAGAAGAATGATAAGTTCTTATTGATAGGATACACTGATGCAAATCATGCAGCTTCTATTAATGATAAGAAATCCACTTCTAGATTTGTGTTCTTTCTAAGATCTAGTTTAATTTCATGGGGAAGTAAGAAGTAAAATTATGTTTCTATATCTTCTACAGAGGTATAATATCATGCTACAATAAGAGCTATTTATGAAGCGATATGGATACACTGCATTCTTTTAAGACTTGAAGTTCCATAGACTCAGTGTATAGTTTTGAATTGTGACAATCAGGGTGTTCTAAATCTTATTCACAATCTAGTATTTCATGAGAGAACCAAACACATAGAGGTTCAGATTCATTTCATACACGAACATATTCAATAACACAACATACAACTCTAATATTTCCCCACTCAAGATCAATGTGTAGATATCTTCATGAAATCACTTGCACGTGATAAGTTTGAGGCATTCAACAATTCTCTCTCTTCTTATTTTTAGGTTATGATCAATTAAAGGGGGAATGTTAGAATAATTAATTAATCCTAGATATATTTTAATAAATGTCTCAAGGTGTTATTAACCTTTGATTGACATAGGTTAGTTATTTGGGGTATTTCCTAGGTGTGATTACTTGTAATATCCTATAGATTAGATATAATCTATTTTAGTATTATATAAATAAGCACCTCTTGTAGTGATTTTATTAATTTAGGGAATTTAGTTAATGCAATTTATTCTAGATTTCAACCTATTTATTTGGCCAGGCTCTCCCATGCCATGACATCTCTGATAGGTTTATGGATTAACCACTCTAACAATTGGTCATTAGGCACCTCTTGATTCAATTAGGTTTTTTTGGGCTCTAAAATCTTTGATAGGTCTGGGGACTACCCACTCTGACAATTGGTAACATGGTGCTTACTAATTTTTTTGGGATCTCTTAAGATTTGACATCTCTAATAAGTCTAAGGATATTCCACTCTAATAATTGGTGATGTGGTACCTCTTGATTCAATGGTCTCTCCTAACCTCTTACATATCTAACAGGTCTGGGGACTGCCCACTCTGACAATTAGAAATATGCCACCTCTTGATTCAACTAGTCTTTCCTAGGCTCTAACATATATAATAGGTTTAGGGACTAGCCACTCTGATAATTGGTAACATGGAACCTTCTATTTTGGATAATGTATCCCAAGATTTGACATCTAAGATAAGTCTAAGGATTGGACACTCTGACAATAGGTGATGTGGTGCCTCCTAATTTGGCTAGGTTTTCCTGGGCTCAAACATCTCTAAAAGGTCTAGGGACTGACCACTTTGATAATTGATGACATGGTGCTTCCTAATTTAGTCATACTCTATTGATCTCTAAGATCTTTGATAAGTCCAAAGACTAACCACTCTAGTAATTAGTGATGTGTTTCCTCTTTATTTGGTTGGGATATTTTGGTATTTAACATCTTTGATAGGTTTGGGGACTAATCACTCTACTAGCTCATGATGTGGCACCTCCTTATTCATCTAAGCTCTCCTGAGATTTGACATCTTTGAAAAGTCTGGGGGATAGACCCTCTAATAATTGGTGACATGGAACCTTCCTACTTAATCAATTTCTCAACTCTATGATATTGAAAAAAAGACCAATTAATAAATTAAAATGAAACATAATACATTTAATACTTACTCATTATTAATAAGATTTCAATTTACCATGAAGGGTGATGGATTTGTTTCTCTAGGAAAGAAATGAGACTTTGGGAACTTTTGTTGAAGTGGATCTTCAAGGTTATCACCTTAATTCATAAAAGAGCAAGTATTTCTTAGTCATAAAAATAATTAGGCTTGTTGATACTTGAGGACATCAGGGTGACATATTATCTTGAGGATTTAAGCAAGCAAAACTGACAAGAACAAAAGAATGGATCTTGAATCTTTGGTTTATGGGTTTTGAGAGGGGTCCCCCATTTCAAAGAAAAGGGGGTGAGTTGTTCAAAACAATAACCCTTTCTTATCAAAGGTTCTAAAAATACAAAAAAAATCAAGTATTCCAAAATTACAAAAACATTCAAATAATTTGAAAATATGAAAAATATTCAGCATTTATAGATTTTACTAGATCCTTGGCATTTATGTTGTTTTATTTATGTTAGTAGATAACATATAATTTCATTATTATATACACATTACATAAATTTTTGATTATTACATAAACATAACTAGACACATGATCTATGAATTTTTAGATGTTAGACCTTTTCTGTACTCACATCATATAGTATGTTGGGCCATCTACTTCTTTGATCATGATTATCTTAGGTTACATATCCTTTATGATCATTTATACATTATTATGTAGTAATTATTACACATTTATATGTCCATGATCTTATTCTTCACAACATACTTGATATGATATGTTACATAATGTTTTTTCCTAACACATAGATGTATGGACTAGTATAATATGCTTATGCTGGTTGATTATACTTCATTCATTCACATTGTTACTTCTTTCAATATCTTACTTTGATTAAAATTGTCTTGATTATGGACCATTTGAATATGTTCCTTTTCTATTATCTCTTGCGCCATTTCATGTTGATTTGATAATTGAATATGTCATTCTATATTGATTGGACATTTAAATATGTCATTCATTTAGATTGTGATACATTTGAACATGTTTCTTATATGAGGTCTCCTTTGACCATACCTTTGCATTAAATTACATGCTCTTGTGTGTGTTATTGATTTATTTTTGAGTTTTTACTGTTATCCTATAGACATTTTCATGATCTATATCATGAATTTTAGGACTTAATGTGATCACATATTATGACCCTAATTGATACATATACTTCAACCTATTATCCCTATATGATACATGATTTATATATAAGTTATATAGCTAATTTATCCTTTTTAGATAAGGTGCCTACCAATTTCTATTTACCTCATCTCAAAAGGGGAACATTTGAATGGGGGCATGTGATAAGAGCATGACCTCCACATTTTCATAGTTTCTAGAGTTCATTGGGGGCATGTCATAAATTTATGACCTCCACACTTATATACCTTCATGGTTTCCATATTTTATTGGGGACATTCCATAAGAACATGACCTATACACTTACTTAATATCTCAATATTTTAGTGGGGGCATGTTATAAGAACAAGACCTCCACACTTGTATAAGCTCTAGTTTAGTTTCATGATTCAAATATACATTTTGGTAAGAATCCTATTCATTTCACCAAGTTTTCATAGATTTAGAAAAAAAATAGATCTATTACACATATAATTTATCTCATACATATTATAGTCTTATATTCGATGCTATTGTGCTAGAAATTATAAAACTTACTAATTACACTATTCATCAAGATACATCAATTACACCAACATGTATTATTATCAAGCCTATTTTGATATAATAGTTAATTTTATAGGTTGAAGTGATTAAATAATTTAATCTCTCTAGATTTATAGGATGAGTTGATTAAATAATTTATGCTCACCAAGTTATATATATTATCTCTTGAGTTGTGTGATTGAGACATAATATGTTGGAATCATAAAGACTGAGGGGGGGGGGTGTGAATCAGTATTCAAAAACTTTTACAACTATACTTTATCATTCATGAACTATCAAAGAATATAGTGAACTAGAAACACATCAAGAACCATTTATATGAGCATGAGACAAGAACATAACACATAAACCATTTATTTGAATGGGAAACCATAAAGGGGAAGAAAAACCACTGATATATACAAATGGACTACAGTAATATAAGATAAAAACTAATCTTTAGTGAAGTACCAACTCCATATGGAACACCAACCCCAACTATTTAAGCATCCACTCAATTAGGCTTTAAATGACACCCACTTTCAAGGAGGAACCAACCCCCTCACCTTCTTCATCTCTTCTCTCTCTTCTATGCCTCTCAAACTTTCTTCTAAGCTCCTTCACTCAACTAGGTCTCTTCAAGATAGATTAGGTCATATGACCTTGATATTAATATATATTACCCATGTAATATCTTCAGTATAATTTATCTATACCCTTATTATGGTCTAAAAATACCTCATTTATCTCTTTAAATTGTTATATCTACTTACTCACTTACTAGCTAGTAAATTAGGCCTATTAGGACTTGTTCTTATACTAGGTTCTTGCTTATACACCTCTTGGTCATCCACACACAACTGAAAACTTATATTTTCCACAAAATATTCCTTATTTAATTCCAAAAACATTAATTAATCATTACATTAGGTCTGCCATAGCTCAAATAGACCAAATCCTTATTTAGGCATTAAGGAGACCTAATTCAATTAGGCCTTCATTATTACATGTTACCCTTTGATCTCCTTGGAACAATTATAAAAAATAAACACATTATAAAAACTTGATATATAATAAATTATACCCCCAATAATACTATTTTATGTCCATGACACTTTATATCTCCAACTACCACTTTGAGCATGCCATTAGTATTGTTTACATTAAGCCTTCATACACATAGAAAGGTATGCCTATAACAACTATAGATAAAATGTTATTTAACCACATAACCATGATAATAAATCAAATAAATATATCCTTAAATACCTAAAAAAAGTCATCAAGTGAATTATACTTCATCACATAGGGCAAAAGGACTAAAAAACACTCCTACAACTTACCCACTTAGAATTACTAGTTTTCAACAAAGACCAGTCATGGTGACTCAAACCTCCAACACCTATATATACATATTAAATGACTTATTATTCATGTAAATTATTTTATTATATCATTATATAATTATCATATATAAATATAATATATTCAAATGGAAATATTAGTCTTGCAGACCAATCTCATAACCTTATAGCTCATTGACTCATTTGAACCAAATAGGTCAACTCATAAGTAAAATTTTTACTATAATAAATGACCTCAAAAACTTATACCAAACATTATAATTCATAAAAAAATGATGAATAAAATCTCCATGCACTTGGTTTCATCACTATTTCATGATAACACATTCATAATCATCTTCTCATTATTGTTTGGGTTTCTCACTATTTCCATCGTTACGCCTGTTAGCAACTTGATAACTTGGATGACTAGTTTAGAATATTTGAGGGATATAAAATATACATAAACCTTCATGGAAATGAAACATGAGTCTCAAAATTCATCCTCCATCCATTTTCAAACATTATCCAATACAACTTTTTATAGTTACAACTTCTTTAGAAACAAGCCTATATCTTCATATTTTCTCTCTCCTCTCTAACCACCACCACCTAGTGGTACCTAGGAGATTTAATTAAAATATACAAACACTTAAATAATCATTCCATACTATATTTATTACTTTTGAATCATATCTTCAACATTAGGTCCTTATTAGGGTTATAAGAGGGTTTAAACATATTTCCATTCTTAACAATCATTCATAAAGCATAACTCCTCATTCAAAAATCAAATGCATGGAATTTTGAGATTGTATACTTACCCATATAACATGAATATCATAGGTTCCCATGCATAAGTTTGATGATCTAATGAAAACTTAAAATTCCTTCTTGAGTTTGCATGCCTTCATTATGTGTGCTTGAGAGACCTCAAAACCACTTTTCAATCCTTTTCTTGTAAGCCATGAACTAAACCTACATGAAAAAACCTGAAAAAACATTAATCACCTATGAAAATTATTTAATAATCTAAAATGATCTGAAATCTGATCATGACCCCTCATTAGGCCACATTCTCTCTTTGCTCTCTAAACCTTGACCTAAAAACCACATTAGGCCTTATAACTAACCTTCATGATTATTTACATGCACTCTTCATTACTCTCACATAATCAATCAACCTTATACATTATTAGACACTATCATATATCCTTCATATGTCTTAACAATAGATCATGATACCTCATTAGGCCAAACAGGCTTTAAAAGTGGTTTAGATGCAAACTTAGTTTATAGATCCTACGGCTCACCTTGATAATTTAATGAGTGTTAAAATGAATCACATGTATTCTCAAGAAACCTTATACATCCATTCATGCTTTTGTTCACTCATCTCACCAAGACACCATACTCATACCTTTTCACAAGGACTTTACATGCCATGACTAGTGTCATGTCTACGCTTCTCAAGCACTTGAAACTTGAAAAATGGCCTTGAAACACTTATTAAATTATATATAATTTACTTTCATGATAAAAAAACTCAAAAAACCTATCAAAATCTTGTGCTTACTTACTTCACCAAACTTCACTATGCACACCTTCTCATAGGGTCTAGACTAGGCTTTTCAAGACACCTTGTACTCAAGAACTAGTACTCAAACATGATTATCTCAATGATATCAAATAAGAAAAATCTTCAATGACCTCATGAATACCTTCTCAATAACCTTTGATGTCAATGACAACATCAATTCCAAACCTCAACAACATGAATAATGCTCAACAATATCCCCCTTTGTCATTGATGGAAAAACATATTACAAAGTGATCATTCTTATCTCCACATTCTAATATTTCTCCCCCTTTGAAATAAATGACAAAGTGATATCTAAAATTCATTAGATCACACTCTTTTCAACCAAAATACTAAATAAAAATTACTATTAGTTTATGAAACATAATACAAACATGCTCCCCTATCTCCATGCATACCTACTTGGAATAACTCACATGTTCTTGGATCTAATGAACCTAATTAGCTCCCCCCTAAGTACTTGGATTATTAAATGATTATTAGGGGTAGTAATTACACCAATTTATTATCTTAGGTGTTCAAATTTTAACTTTGGAAGTGGTTTGGTCAAGATGTCTGCTATCTAATATTATGTAGAAACATATTCAAGTATAACATTTTATTCACTTACATGCTCTCTTAGAAAATGATATCTAATAGGAATATGATTTTTCCTTGAGTTCATGACAGGGTTCTTTGAGATGCTTAAATCACTTGTATTTTAATAATAGATATGGATAGGACCATCATATTCCACCTTATAGTATTTTAGGTTCTGTCTCATCCATAGGACCTAAGTACAACATGAAGATGCTACAATGTACTCAACCTCACAAGTGGATAATGATAATGATGGTTGCTTCTTGATTATCCATGAAACTAGGCACCCACCTAAGAACAAGGCTCCTCTACTGGCACTTTTTCTATCATCTAAACTTTTTACCCAATCTAAATATGCATAGGCTATCAAATTGAACTCCTTACTCCTTGGATACCACAACCCATACTCCATAGTCCCCTTGAGATAATTGAGTATCCTTTTGATTGATTGTAGATGATTTTCCTTTGGATCTTCTTGAAACCTTGCCATAAGACCTATTTCTTACATGATGTTAGGTATAGAGGTAATGGTGTATAGAAAACTTCTAATCATTAACCTATATGACATCTGATTGACCTTTGGAGACTATCTTCCATTCTCAACTTACACTTTGTGATCATAGGTATACTAACTGCCTTACAATCTTCCATCTCAAACTTATTAAACATGTCTCTTATGTACTTGGCTTGTGAAATAAATATACATTTTTAATATTGAGTGATTTTAAACCCAAGAAAGAATGATAGTTATCTTAACATGAACATCTCAAACTCTTTCTTCATCACCTCTACAAAGCCCTTGGTCATGTTCTCATTGTTTTCACCAAAGATGATGTTATCCAAATCGACAACTACTATTAGATGATGGTCATGTTCTAGTTTTATATATAGATTACTATTTATAAGTCCTCTTTTAAAACCTTGATCTAATAGATACCTATCCAACTTGGCATACCAAGCTCTAGGAGCTTGCTTTAGACCATAAGGAGCCTTTTTAAATCTACACACATAGTCCTTATCACTTTATAGTGATAACCCCTTAGGTTTCTATATGTACACCTTCTATGTAGTTAGAAATGCATCATGTCTATAAATCAATCCTATATCAGAGAAGATAGAGCATACCTACACTTTTGATTGGGGATACATTTGTTAAATAGGATCATGACCAATATGGGTATCTACTAGACTTGATTAGGGGATCACTTATCATAATAAACTATGTGAGGTAAGGTTCTAAAGAATATAGTCTAAAATAATCATGCAACAACCCTAAAATATTCCTAAGGTTTGATATTTAACTTATGTATAATAAACAAAAAAGTAAATCTAATCTATTGTTCACTAAATATTGTGGCACAAAGTGGGGTTTAGAAACAAAACAAACAACTCAACTAAACATGCATAGAAGACATATACTCACATCAACATATATGTAATCCTAATGCATGGAAGAGAGAATCAAAACTACATTATTTATATACTCTTATAAAGGATAAATAAAGTTAGGAATCTTACCTTGAAGATGAACATACCGAGCCTCAATCTTTCCCTTAGATAAGGTGCTTTGCAAGAGATTGTTTTAGTATGTAAAGATAACAAAGACAAATCAGCTCTAGTATATAAAATCTATCTATGAGTCCAAAAGATTTCTCCATAAGACAAGATCTATATCTAAAAATAAAGTCTGGAACACTAAAATTTATTCCTCAAATGGAATGGTCAATAATTAGATGTTCATTTTCACTTATTCTTCTTCTCTTCTCTTCTCTATAAATGGTTAGAAATGAATTTGTATTTATAGGTGAATCTTACCCTAAACCCTCCCAAAAATATTGGTTGTATAGGGTCAAACATGGTCAAACTTATATGTTTTTGAGGATAATTCACTAGGTTTGAGCTAGGTTGGTTGAGAGGCTAACAAACCCAAAAAGTGAAAAATACCCCTAAACTATACAAGGTCAACCATGGTCGACCTACTACAGTTGATAGTCCAAAAAAGAATTAAGGCAATAAAAATAGGATGGAAAGAAGAAAATTACTATAATAGGTAGCATTGAGAAGAATAATCTTAGAGTTAATGGTTTTAGGAGATGAGTGTGTAGATGAAAAGTGTCAAAAGGGACAACAATCTTACGAAGCACTGATGGTCTACCCACCCCTTTCCCAGTGTACCCCTTAAGGTATGTACTCAAAGAGATTGAGACTCAATGGGTTATTACAAGATAAAAAGTGTTAGTAATAAATAAATTTTTAAAAATATTATGTGTATACATATGACCCACTCAAAGCTCATCATGTGTCATGTAAGTGCAACACAAGATGGTACTTCAAGAAATAGAATAAGATAACACACAATGTTAATGATAAGTAAAGTATAATAAGTAGAAAATAAGATAAAGGAAAGGATAGAATTGAAAAATACATACCTTTACTTACCTTAGTGTTTTAGATAAAGAAGTAGACTACAATAGATGTGAGGGCATCTAATGTGAAGAACACTAGGTGAACTTATAGAAGTTAGTGCAAAAAAATAGCAAAAAATATTTTTTTTGGGAAGATAGGTATATAATAGTGGAAAAGAATCTCTACATCATCATGAATCCAATGCACTTTATAAATTTGAAAATGTATGAGTAAAAACAAAGATATAGATAAAATAAGGAATCTGTATGATAATAATTAAAGAATTAGAATTGCTAAAAAGTGTTTTTAAATAGGGGAAAAGACAAGTCATTTGTTATTTTGATTTGTGAAGGAGAGAAAAAAGAGCTTTAGAGACCAAATGAGCTAGGATGGTGAGGAGATGATAGGCTAGATAGGGAGAGGCTCCAAAGGCAACAACAGGTGCACTATAGGTATGCAACTATGAATCTCAACCCAGTTTTTGAAATTTATATTGAATTAAGTGTATTTTTAGTAATTTTGAGTTTTAAAAATTTCTAGATGGCAGAGTGAGACAAAATTAGATTATAAGGGTATAAAATATAAATATGGGAAATGGGTTTAGAGGAATTAGGAATAAAGTGAGAAAAATTCTCTTTTTTAAGAAAATGCAAGGGGTTAGTAGACAAAATGCATTGGATCGACCCAATAGGATGAAACTAAGCAGAATCGATAGTGCCAACTTAGTAGGTATGGGTTGACCCTATATATTATACAAAATACCAACCTAATGTATTTTTACAATTGGTTTGAAAGGTCCAAAATGACAATGCAACACTAAAAAGGGGAAAATAAGAGGGTTAACTAAGATTTTGGAGTCAACTAGGGAAGAAATAGGGAAATTTTGGTCAAACTAGTTTGAACAAAGAACCAAAATAAGCACAGAAAAGCATGTCAAAGACTAAAAGACAGCTATAATGGATTGAAATGAAAAAAAATAATAAATTTAAAAGTAATTAGGCTTGTTTTTTATGTAAAAATTTAAAAATAATGTATTTTTACTATACATGACATGAAAAAATAGATACATCCTTTGTTATTTATTGGTTGCAGAGATGACAAAGGTTCTGGATATTGGTAGATGTGGCCTAGTTATGAGTGTTATTATAGGGATTATCAAATGGAGATATGGATATACTAATATCCATAGGTCTAGGAGGCATAGTTGATATGCGCATGATCCCCATGAGTTTAAATCTATTAGTCATGTTCCTTAGTTACTGGGAACAACTGACTAACAACTTCAGATGGAAGGTGGATGGGGATGTGATAGAGGTGTCCATCACACTAGAGTATGTCCATACCATCCTTGGGTTACCCATAATAGGAGCACTAGTAACCATAGGGATACCAGATATCATATAGGAGAGGAGAGCCTTATCCATGTGGGATATAGGCTTAAAGATGATTTTTGGAGGATAAAAAGTTAGTATGGATGATGTCTATACATTATAGGTTTTATATATCTGGAAAGCTATGATAGGACTTGTAACATAGTGAGTGATATGTCACAAGTTAGATGGCAAGGTATCACTATTTGTGGTAGCCTTGAGAAGGATGATATTAGAGGAGTGTGTTATATATGATCTAGGATCTATCATCTAGGTCTGACTCATACATGATCTATATGAGATATTGGTCAGAGGGCAAAAGATCATGGGACTGATCATATTGATAACAACTTGGATATATGAGAAGTTTCTTATGTATCAATTAGATGGGTTACCCCATGTAATTAATGATATGTTACATTGAGTGTGGAGATGGAAAGAGGATCAAGTAGCATGGGTTGTACCCCACATGCCAATACTATAGTCAATGAGACATGTAGATATAGTGTGGTAGCCATATGGAGACAAAGTGACTACATGGGTGAGTTGACACATAGTTGTCTTAGTGATAATTAGAATAGAGGTTATTGGACACTATACATGGTGGAAAGATCCACATATAGTGGCATGAGTGTTAGGATAGATGGGCCTACCTCATATAGTGACATTGATATTGATGCCTAAATAGTGGGCTCAATATATGAGATAACCATGGGGGAGGAGAGGGTTAGGACCATAGATAGTGAGATTGACACTCAAACCACATAGTGAGTAGCCATGGACTGGTTGATCATGATGGGGAATAGAGCAGGAGGATAGGGAAGCAAAGATAGAGATTTTAAATGTACCACTACCAATTCCATAGAAAGAGATGCAACCACCAAGGACATGATGGTGGTGATAGAGGTGGTAAGAGATAACAAAGATTGATTTCATCCCTAATGAGCCAATAAAGGATCTAGAAGAGGGATAGATGATAGAGAGACCACTTAGGCATAGGTTAGGGTGGACGTGAGTTATGATAAAGGGATTTGAGCTGAGGAGGTAGCCTATAAAAGAGGTAATAGGAGGCCATGTGGGTGGGGAGATTGTGTTAGGTGGTTGTATAGATGGTGAGACCATAGTAGCTAAGACAAAAATAAGTAATAAAAGTTGGTTAAATTATTGCTTTAAGTTTTTATTTAGAAGTAGAGATAGATAGATATTTTGGGATATAATAGTGATCTAATATCCATTTGGTGTGATTTTATAGTGTAGCTGAGGATACAAAAGAGAGATGGGGGTTCTTGGTGAGGGGATTACTCCATGACATGCTGGATGATATTTTGTATCCATGTGACCCTACTATATTATAGGACCCCAAAGTACCATCTGCCCCAGCTCAGGTAAGTTAGTTTAGACTAGCTAGGGAGACAATGAAATAGATATGGGCATAGAGAGAGAGGCTACAACCATAAAAAACATGGGTGTAGGTAATATACATGCATGTTAGGTCATAATAGAGGAGAGAGCTACACATCTAGATACAATGATGCAATTTACATAGGCACATATAGTGATGCAGACCCAGTTGGCATAGGTATAGGTGTAGGTAGCACATATACAAGGATTGGTAGAGGGATTGAGATCTTAGACAACCTCCTTATAATGTACTATTTAGAGGAGTTATACCTAGGCCTCAATAGACAATGTGCATATGCCATAAGGTAGATAGGATGGATTCTAGCCATATAGCTAGATCTTTATATATAGTTGTATTGTTGTATCAAAACCCATAATATGTATATATATGATGTATCATTTGGCATATTAATGTTGATTATGTATGTTGTTGTTATTATGGTTGTGGATATAGATTCTTTGTATATATTTATTTTTAGCACATGTATTTATATTTTGTTGTATATGCTATGGGAAATATATGAGATGTGGTTTCTTTTCTAGCATTATGTATAACACATGCATGGTTAAAAAGAAACAGGCAAAAAGACTTGGTAAAATATAATCAATCAAAAGTAATGTACTACACACTATTTCACATTGGGAAATGTGTAATAACAAGAAAATGACTAAGTATAAGGAACCAAGGGATGGTAAAACAAGATGGTAAAAAGGAATTTGTTCTTAAACCAAAGTGAAAGATTTTTGCACCAAATTAAAACAAGTAAAATCATACTAAATCACGTTGGGAAGTATGAAAATAATGTAATAAAATGGAAGGTATGTAAAAGGGGAAAAATGGTATAAAAATAAATAAATTAAGTCAATCAATCATACTAAATAATGTTGAGAAGTATAAGAAAAAAAAAATTGGCAAAAGATTGGTCTTAAATTGATCACACTAATTCAAGCAAGCAAGTATGAAAAATTCAAGAAATGGTTGTATTCTTACATGCACTCCAAAAATAAGAAGATAAAGTGAAAATAAAAATTTAGTAAGCATAAAACACACTAAATCAAGCTGGGAAGCATATAAATGATGTGTAACTTCATAATTAATCACATCTTATCTCATATTTGACACATGTAATTTTATTTGTGACTAGTATTATTGAAAGCTTTTATGAGGAATGTTGGGTACTATCCACAATCTTACACTACAACTCACAAAGAGAACACCACTGGGGTCAAAAATTAGGAGAAATTAGGTAATAAAGGATGTGGGTAATATGAAGGAAAAAGGTGGTAATTTGTGAGGATGGTCAAGTCCTATCCATGGTCTTACAATGTAACTCACAAATTAAATCCCAAGGGGAGTGATTAGTAGACAACAAAATATTTATCAAAAGGAAATATGAGGGATATAGGAAATGAAAAAGGGAGTTTAAAAATCAAGACTTAGGAATATTATGAGAAGACCTTAAGAGACAAGAGGCATACTAAGGACATGAGAAGACACTAAGTGACTTGTGACCATCAATGTACAAAGGAAACATATTCTTTAGAGACACAAAGTTTTGTAGGAAAATAAGTGTGCTACTAAGATCAACTCATGAAGGTAGATTGGTAAAAATAAAAGTAAAATCAACCTACCTTCCCATGATGTGCTCCTCATTCCTTAGGACCCCTTATAGAGTCGTCATCCTACTACAAAGATTGGGTACTTGCATGATAAAGTAGGTAGCACTAAAATATTTTTTAATTCTCTTCTTCTAATATACTAGCCTACCTCACCCCAAAGGACCTTAGATTTACTTTGAGGTCAACTCTATAGTTTGAGATTCAACTAGAAGAAGGAGATGCAATTTGAATCACACTCTTTTAGTGTGATTTGACTTTTTAAGAATATTTTTCCTTTTTATATCATTTCTTTTTGTTTAAATGATTTGGCTTTTAGCTTTTTATGGATTTTAAGATTCCCCCTCCATATAGACTTAGAATGACAAATCATGAGAGATGTAGTGATACACATGAAATGAGTTGTAGGCTAAGGCTAAAGAAAGCTAAGGAACTAAAGACAAAGAATGACTAGGATACTTAGGCTTAACAATGAACTAGCATGTGATCTCAAATCTCAATCATGTATATGCTTAGTTTATGAAAAAAGAAGGTAAAAAGGAGATCCAAAGTGGACTGATGAAAGGAAATTATAATGAGATGCATTGTTTGCTAACAGATCACATGGTAAAGGGAGACAAGGGCCAAAGGGAATAGGGTTTGTATAACCAAGTCACAATGATAATTAATTGTGAAAAATAGAGAGAAGAAAGCAAAAAATCATGAAGAGGAAGGAAAAGAGTTTTGAGAAAAAATCAAGCAAGAGAGAGAAAACAACAATAAATAAAGACAACCATATGCAAAATATAAATGATAAGAAAATCAAGATATAATATGAAAAGCAAGAAATCACCATATATGATAAGTAAAAATTTAACATAGTGTCAAATGATACAATAGATAAATAAAGATAAGATTGGAGCACACATCCAACCCAAATGAAAATTTGCAATCACCATGCATGTGCTCATAAATACTAATAAATTTGTCTACACACATTATCCAAGACATCAAATAAATCTCTTTGAATCTGGACATGAACTAATCCTAATATATCATCAATCTTTAATAAATACTCAAAAAATACTTCTTTTCTAATCTCCTCCACAAAAAAATTAGGAATGATCGATGGATTATGCCAAGGAGGGAAATTAGGTAAGGGGTGTTCAGGAGAATGCATGGGAGTAGGATCTATGGGAGATGTAAGAATCACTGGTAGAGAAGGAGTCATGGGTGAGGGAAGGTCCACGGGTGAAGGAGTCACATGTAGAGGTATAGAAGATGGTGAAGGGACCACAAGAGGTGATGGAACCAATGGAGGTGGATCCATGAAAAAATAAGGAGGAGCCTTATTATGAGAATGACCTGTGGGAGGAATGGTAGAAGGTCTAGAAATGGATATAAGGTTATCCTTAAGATGTTATTAAAGGATGTGGTAATGATTGGTATGATGGGTGCCACATAGATGCTATAGACAATATAATTCACCATACTTGGGTAGATATTTAGGAAGTACCTTCAAAGGAGATATGGCTTTGTCTGATGATGGGGAAGAAGGATGCAAGGTATTAATATATTATCATAACTTGTGAAAATGGGTAGAAGAATGGTTATCTATCCCATGGAAGAAACATATATGCTTGTGAGTGGTTTTGGTAGAAGTAATAATGGAAGGAGGTAAAATAGGAGTGGAAGAAGCTATAGAACACTCATTGGGTCATTTGATGGGTAGAGGATCTATCTTAGGCAAAGGATGAAAACCATCACCAAGGGAGGGTGATGATTAAAAAGGAATGTAACTAGGATCAATGGAAGGAGCAATGGAATCAAAAATAGGGATAGGCTCAATAACAATAGGAGAATAAACAAGATCAACTATAGTAGGAGAAAGAAGAGGATCAACTATAGTGGGAGTGGGAAGAGGCTCTAGTAAGGGATATACTGAGGGAGGGGAAAGATATACAAAATGTCTAAGGAGAGTTTCAACAACCTTAGGGGTAAACTAGCTACGAGGGTCAGGGTACCTAGAAAAATGGTAAGGTCCAATCATATCATGATCCATAAGCATAGTCCTACATGGATCCTCATAAATTAGAGGTGTCAATACCATCTCTACCCTATGATAAAGGGGAATAATACAAAAATAAATAATTATAAGTGAAGGAAAATGATGAGATGCATGAAAAGACTCAAGTAAAGAAGAATGATAATGAACAATCTCATCATCACAGGCTTGTACAAGACCACCTAACAATGGATCATCTAAGAAATAACCATCATCATAATCTGAGGTGTGAATATCAATGACACAGGTAGGGATAACCTTTTCATCCAATGAAGTATGGTGAATAGAATTCCTAGTCTTGGTTAAGACTATGAGAATGTCATCACAAGGAGGCTTACGAGAGTGAGGTTGTAAGGAAGTAGGAAGTTACGAGATGAGATAAGGTGAGTAATAATTTTTTTTGATATTTAAGTTAATCTCATTAAGTTCATCATCATCATAATCTAAGAGTCTAAGAGGAATGTTACCAATGAGCTCAAGATGCCCATTGTAACCTTGGGTTGAATTAATAGGAAATTTGAGACATTGAGACTCACAGAATGCAATGCTTGGAAAAGGCTCAAGATTAGGAATATTTAAGACACCATGATCTTGGAATTATTAAAAATTATAAGGGTTTGTATCACCTTGAATCTTGTAAATGGCTCCATTATGAGGGAATTTAACACATTGAAAAGTGGAAGAAATAATAGATCTCATGCGATAAGTCCATAGCCTACCAAGCAATATGTTATAAGAAAGGGGGAAGTTAAATATCATCACCTTCATATGTATGGTGATATGTGGGATGGTAATGGGAAGCCACATACAACCTAGAGGAGACATTTGACTTCTATCATATCCTTGGTAGGTGTTTCATGTAGACTTGAGATTGCATTCTAAATACCTAAGAGTTTTAATAAAATTGAGAGAAGTAACACCTATGCTAAAACCTTCTTCAATAAATACATGCTTAAATTGGATATCACCTATTTGGATGCTAATAAATAAGGGAGGATCATCTCCATGAAGTAAGATCTCATTGGGAATCATAGAAGCTATGGGATAATTTAAAGATAAAGAAGTGTCTATAGTTTCATCAACGTTGATAGACATCTCTTCACATTTTTATAATATACTATCTTTGGATCTAGATAAAGTTTCCTCTTATCCTACTAGGGGAGGATGAGGGACATTCATCTCAAATAATAGTTGCCTAAGATAGTTTCTATGATGGGAAGAAGTCCTCATAAGCTTAAGGAACATAATTTGGGATGGGAGATTAGTGAGCTTCATAATGGGATCCCAATCATCATATCCCATAATAAGGTTGTTATATATAAGTGTGTAATGATTAAGGAAGTCCTCAGAAGGAGGAGCTAAAATAAATTAGAATTTGTTTTGGTAAGGAGAAGAAGGTTTAGAACAAGGTGGTAAATCATGTTGAGATGATGAAGTAGTTGGTTTAAGATGATTTTGAGGATTGGAAGAAGTGTTAGTAGAAACTTGATTATCATTAGTGTTAGAAGATGATGGAAGAATGGTAGAAATATAATGGGAAGTGTTATCCAAGGGAGCATCATAAAGATAATCATCAAAGGTAATAAGGTCATCTTTCCCCAACTCATTTAAATGAGTTGGAGAAGAATCCTGGATAACATTATATGTTATATATATGAGTTTAGATAGGTTGTGAATCGATGAAATCCACCATGCTTTGCATATTATTCATGTTAACCACATTCTCTTCAGAAGTTGGTTAAATAAGACTTTCTATAGTATTTGTGGAAGGGGTGGGCTTGTCTTGGGTGTCTTGAATTAGTTGATGATTAGGGAGAGGGTCTTTGTAAATAACAATAAGTGTTTACTTAATTTAAGGTTTGAGTTTTGTCATGTGTTTGATAGTCTTTAAAAGTAATTTCATAAGCTTGTTGACACTTGCAAATGGTTGAATCATGATCAAAATTAGATTAAATTATGATGTTGTCTACAACAATCATGAGAATGAACCCAACTAACATGAAACCAAAAAAACTTGTTAGGATCATACTAAGATTTCATAGGATGAGTAGGGTCAAGCTCTTGTGGAAGAGGCCTAGGTAGATACTTATAAAATTTAGTCGAAGATAGAGGTTTATGAATGTTAATGTTGTTTAGTGAAGAGAAATGAGGATTAATATATTGCTGAGAAGGGGGAGTTGGTTTTGAATACTGGTTAGGAATGATAGCTTGAACATTGTGAATGGTGTCATAATAATGTATAACACCATCATTAGCACTATTGTAGTTTTTATTCTTTAGTAATAGACGAAAACCTATAGAAGGTTAGGGTGGTGGATCAAATCAACATAGAAGGAAATCTTGACATTTAGATTGGTTAATAGCCTCCTCCAAGGTACATGGGGAGAGAGTGTGGACTTGATACTGAAGCTTAAAAAAGAGAGAAATTGTAAAAAGATGGAAAATATTATCATAGGCTATGTTATGTTCACATTTATTTGACAATGTCTTCCATATTTTAACAAAGGCTTGAGCGGTTTCATTTTTATTTTGTTTATAATTTATGAAATGGGCCAAAGTGTTTTCAATAAGATCACTAGTTTAGAATTCTTGCACTAAAGCATTCACTAAATCCTCCAAACTAGTAATAAAATTTGGACTAATTTGATTGTACCAATCTAAGGCATCACTTGTAGGGGTTTTGGAAAGGAGCTTGGTAGCAGCAAAGGTGTTTAATTTGACCCAATATTTATAAATATTTCCAAATGTCTTAAGATGAAGGGTAGGATTGGTTGATCCATTATAAGAAATTTTAGGTGTTATACCTCCTATATCAATGTTAGAAATTTGCGTAGTGAGAGGTTTAGTTTGTAGATGTTTGATGGTTTTGTTGACTAAAAGAGGTTAAGTAATGACATTACTTTAATAATCTCAAAGAGGAGGTAGGGGAACATTTTGGTTATGTGTGCCCCAAGCCATTAGTTGCAGATGAGATTGAAGGTGAAGAAGGTAGTTTTGCATTCTCATCATTTGATTTGTATTATGAGCTTGAAATGTATTCATTTGATTAAGAGTTTGAAAAAAATTTTGATGTATTTTATTTCCATTAATAGAAGCATTAGGGTTGGTATTAGCGGCTTGGGTACCACTATTGGTGTTGATAGGAGATTGAGAGGAATTATGAGAATGTTATATGTTAGTGACAAGATTTGCTTGCATAGAAAAAGATGGACTAGTGAATGGTTGAGAGAAAGAAGCACTATGATCATGATTGCCTTGGGTATAAAATAAAGCACTAGTAGATAGATTAAGGATAGTGGATCTTAAGAGAGTACCACTAGATGTAAAACCTACCATGTTTGTTGATATACTAGTAATGGATGTGGAAAAAGTTAGAGAAGAAGAGGTCATGATATGAGAAGGGGTCAAAATGGAAGGAAGAGGTTGAGAATAAAAGAAAGTGGCACCCCCAAATCTATTTGAGAATATAGGAGTAGGAAAATGAGGCTCTTCAACATGACCACTAATCATAAGATTGTAAATGGCAAAAGGATCCTTTCACCGATGTTGAGGAAGTTTAGAGCTAAAGAAGAGCATTTTGGGAGTATACTCTAATTTAGGTTGGTCTTCTAATGAGAAAAAATGATTATGTTACAAAGAGGTATTAGGAGGAGTCCCATAGTTCATTATGTGAGTGGAAATATGAACATTAATAGCATCCAAAAGAGGATCCCTACTCTGTTTATGGGAGACCTTGTGAGGATTGGTAAAGTTCATCATGTTTATTGACTAAAACTTAGTATAACTATCAAATATAAAGTTAATGATGAAGGGAAAAGAAGAAAGATAAGAAGGCAAAGAACTAGGGAGTGACTGAAATAGTACAGGGTCAACTGGGTCGACCTGGCACAAAAATAGGGACTGCAAAACTATACAAGGCCGATTGGGTCGATCCAATATAATGCACAAAGACTAGAAAAAGAGGTAAAAGGGGATATAGATAGTATAAGGTTTATTGGGTTGATCCTATACAATGAATAGAGGCTATAAAATGGTACAGGGTTGACTAGGTCAACCTAGTATAATAGATAGGGAAAAAGAAAAGGTTGATAACAAGTTATGAACTAGAACAAGAATTTTTTTATAGATAATCTAGGAAAATAAGAGATGAAGGGAAAAAAATAGTCAATTAGATCAATTCTAGCCAATCTAATTAAAACACATAATATAAAATCTTGTACTAAATATTTTTATAATACATTTTTACACACATAATTGAGTAAAGAATAAGCAATCAACTTAGAAAGTAAAGAGCTAACTAATTGGTCAACCTAAGATGTTTTATTAGATTATTTAAGAAATGATTTTAAATGTGATGGGAAGTTGGATATAAAGCAAAGAGATATATAACAATATAAGTATAGTTTTAGGTAATTTGGGCTAAAAAGGATTGTAGTGACAATGATACATGCTTGGAATTAGGGCATACCCCCTCGCTTTACTCACTGCAATGATAAAGGTGTTGAGTGCTTAGCCATAATATACCATTAACCACACTTTATAATTGACTAGATCATCAAGTCATCTTCCTCTTTGGTGATGAAATCCAAGTAGGTTAGCCTTGGGTAGACACATGTTAAAGTTCTTGTTTAGATTATGTGATTTGGCTATGTGTGCATAAAATAGAAATAGTGAAACTCAATAATTAATTAAAACCCCCTTAATTAGAATATGTGAACTATTCTAAGCATGAAAGCAATAAGAAAATAAAGGTGTGAACTAATTGCTACCATATATATATTAATTACAACTTAAAACAAGGTATAATGTTGATACTATATGCACAAAATATAGAATAGGGTCAATAGGGTCAAACCTATATTATGGAATAAAGGTCTAAAAATGTATAGGGTTGGCCAGGGTTGACCTAGTTATTCATATAACACATAGAACATAGAACTGGGTTGACAGGGTCGATCTAGTTAACTATGTAGGGGAAGTTTTAAAGACTACAAATTATGAAAGGAAATATAATAAAATAAAGAAACAAAGAGATAGAAAGGAACATTGGTGGATTAGAGATGCTAATAATAAAGATTACTAGTCAAAAACCTTGGAATATGCTTGAAAACTCTGTTAACTGGGTTGATTGGGTCGATCAAGCTTTGTAGAATCTTACTATTGAGTACTTGGAATGTATAGGGTTGACTAGGGTTGACCTAGTATGTTGAATTGGATGCCTAAAAGTGTATAGGGTTGACTAGGTCAACCTAATAGTCTAAACGATAATTTTGGAAGTTTGGAAACCTATACTGGGTTGTCTAATTTGATCTAGTTGCTTGTTCCTAAAAACCTATGCACAAAGATTAGATCTAGGTTGATAGAGTCGATCTAGTATGGTAGATATATGATAAAAACAATGCTAAAAAGAATGAAAAAAGTGAAATAATTCCTACAAGGGTTAGTTTCATGTTGGGTTCACCAGAATGTATGCAGTTAGAAATGCATCATATCTATAAATCAATCTTAGATCAGAGAAGATAGAGAATACCTACACTTCCAATTGGGGATACATTTGTTAAGTAGGAGCATGACCAATATGAGGATCTTCTAGACTTGATTAGGGGATCACTTATCAAAATACACCATGTGAGGTAGGGTTCCAAAGCATGTAGTCTAACATAATCATACAACAACCCTCAAAGAGACCCAAGGTTTGATATTTTACTTATGTCTAATAAACAAGAAAGTAAATCAAATCTATTGTCACCAAAGCTTGTGGCATAAAGTCGGGGTTAGAAAGAAAATAAATAACTAAACTAAAGATGCACAAAAGACATATACTCACTTCAATGCATATAAAATCCTAATGCATGGAAGAAAGAAGCACAACTACATTATCTATCTACTCTTACAAAGGAGAAATAAAGTTAGGAATACTTACTTTGAAGATGAACCCACCGAGCCTCAATCTCTCCCTTGGCCAAGGTGCTTCACAAGAGATTGTTGTGGTATGTAAGGATTAAAAAGACAAATAGGCTCTAGAGTACACAACCTATATATGTATCTAAAAGACTTCTCCACAAGATAAGATCTATATCTCTAAAGAAAGTATGGAACCTTAAGCTTTGTTTCTCAAGTAGAATGGTCAATAAGTAGATATTCATTCACACTTATTATTCTTAACTTCTATTTTATACAAATGGTTGGAAATGAAATTTTATATATAGGTGAATCTTTCCCTGAATCCTCTAAAAAATGTTAGTTGTACAGGGTTGGACATGGTCGACCCTATATATTTTCATGGATAATTCACTAGGTCTAAGCTAGGTTAGTCAAGAGGCTAAAAAACACATAATGTGAAAAATACCCCTAAACTGTATAGGGTTGACCATGGTCGACCTAGTTTAGATGAAAATATAAAAGGGAAATAAGGTAAGAAAAGGAGGATAGAAAGAGGAAAATTATTGGAATAGGTGGGAATGAAAAGAATAATATTAGGGTTAATGGTTTTAGGAGATGAGTGTGTAGATTTCAAGTGGAAAAAGGGATAAAAATATTATGAAACACCAATGTTCTACCCACACCTTTCTCAATGCATGCCTTAAGACATGCACTTAGAGAGATTGAGATTCAATAGGTTATTAAGAGATACAAAGTGTCATAATCAATAAACTTTTAAAAATATTATGTGTATACACACCTCTTCTTCCAAATTCCCATTCACAAAGGTAGATTTGACATCCATCTGGTATACCTTGAACCTTTTGAATCTTACATATGCTAGAGAAAATATAATGGCCTCCAATCTTACTACTGTTGTAAAGGTTTCCTTAAATTCTACCCATTCAACTTGTGCATATCCATTGCATATCAATATAGCCTTTTTCCTAGTGACTTATCCATATTCATTCAACTTGTTTCTAAACACCCATTTTGTGCTAATGACATTCTTATCTTTAAGACTAGGAACTAGTTCTCAAGTCTCATTATTCTCTATTTTATCTAACTCTTCATTCATAACACCTATCAAAATTTTATTTTTGCTTTCTTTTATAAGATTATTAGGTTTGATATTATATCATAGAGTAACATTCTCTTGATTTAGATTACTTACCAGTCTTCTCCTTGTTTGTATACCTACATTCTTATTTATAATGATTTGAGATTCAAGATGATCTCTTTGAATTTGTCTTGAGGGGTATTTTGAGTCCTATCTCTCCTCAAATTCTTCTTCCTCATCAACATCTATAGTTTCCTCTTCATTATTAAAGTCTAGATTCTCTAAATTATCCTTTGACTGTGAGTGTTATTTCCTTGTTTCGACAATCTTCACATTGGTGATTTCCACTATATTTTGTAGCCTCTTGTTATAACATCTATATGATGAGCTCATTGATGAGTATCTTAAGAATATACTTGCATCATATCTAGAATCAAACTTTCCTAAGTCTTCATCATATCTTTTGATGAAAATTTTTCTCCCAAACACTCTAAAGTGTTCCATATTGGTAGGTCTACCCTTTCATAGTTCATAAGGAGTCTTATTTCCATTAGTCCTTATCAATCCTCTATTAAAAGTTTAGATAGTAGTTATTAATACCTATCTCTAATATCCATCAGATAATATAGACTCATTTATCATAGTTCTAGCCATCTCTTGAACTATCTTATTCTGTCTTTTCACTACCCCATTCTACTGAGGTGTCGTGACTACTAAAAATTATCTCCTTATTCCATGAACCTCATAAAAATCATCAAATCATTGGATTAAAACTCTCCACCTCTATCAGATCTTAGACACTTATTCTTCCCATTATTCTCATTCTCAGCAAGAGCCTTGAATGCCTTGAACTTGTCAAGAGCTTCTAAATTTTCTTTCAAGAATGTAACCCAAGTCATTCTTATATAGTCATCTATGAGTAACATGAAGTAGATATCACCTTTAATGCTTTGAATTATTTTAGGCCCATAGAGATAAATGTGTATTAAATCCAATGATCTTGTAGTAGATTACTCCTTGGACTTGAACCTTTTACTAGTCTGCTTACCATGTTGACATGCATTGCAAAGTATGTTTGTATGTTTGGTGATCTTAGGCATGTTCTTCATAGACTTATTATAGCTTATATTGATCATATTTTTAAATTTTAGGTGACCTAACCTTTTGTTCCATATCCAAATTTCATCCATCTTTAGCATAAATAATCTATCTTTCTTGATCTCATTCAAGACATATATATTATTCTCAGTTCTCTTAGCATTGACAATTAGCCTTCCTAATTTGGATCTCTTTATCTCACACCCTCTATCATAAAATGTTAGTGTGTGTCCTTGATTTCATATTTAAATTATACTAATTAGGTTATGTTTCAAAGCTTCCACATAAAAAACATTTTGTGGCTTGGTCTTCTTATTGTCAAAACTCAAGACACCCTTGCCAACTATATTGGTAATTGTGTTATCTCCAAACCTCACTATTATTTTAGTATTATTCTTCAATAAGATGATCTTATTTTTGTCTCCTATCATGTGGCTTGAGAAAAAACTATCTATATAACATTTCATGCCTTCATATTGAATGTGAAAGAAAGTCTGAGTTAGCATAGAATTCTCTTTAGTCTTTTGTTCCTCCTTAGCAAATAGTCTATATCAAATTTTGAGCTCAATATGATCAGTCCTAACTTGCTTTCGCTTATATACCAATGTTTGATCCTTCTCATGAATTTTAGGATTTATATGTGTCTTCTTGAATCTTGAGGGTCTCCTATCTCTATTAGAGTAGAATCTTATAATGTGTCCTATATTATGATAGATGTAGCAAAAAAAATTTATATACTTAGCTATTGACTAATTACTCCTTTTCCCATGATCCCATGATGACTTGTCCTTTATTGAATTGGTCTACCTGATTGGTATTTTCATGTTAGTATTCTTGACTTGTTTTGATTTTCACTACTCTTTCTCAAACTTTCTCATCTTATATGTGAGTTGCTAATACTCAAGCTTCAATGAATATATCTCTATATTCAACTGGTCATACTCAACTTCAGTTGATCTAAACCTTGTATTGACACCTTCCAACTGATTCCTGAGATCCTTGATAGTCTTTTTTTGATGCTTCAAATCATCAAGGGAACTTATGATCTCAGTTTCAAGGTCTAATTCAACTTCTCCTTCTTCACTATCATAGTAGACATATTCATCATACATGTTGTCTTCTTCATTTTGATCACTAAACAATTTGTACTTATTAGGATCACCTTCAAGCTGTTAGACTTGCTTCAAAGGACTAGGCTTTGATACCAATTGTTGGAAGCATAATTATTGAGAGGGATGGGGGGTGAATCAATCTTCAAAAACTTTTACAACTATACTTTATCATTCATGAAATATCAAAGAAATATAGTTAACTAACAACATAAAAAAATCATTTATATGAGCATGAGTGATGAAGGGGCATATTATGAATGTCCAAAAGTGAACTTGGAAGTGAGTAAAATTTAAATTAAGCTCTTTAGAGGTTTTCCTGACTTTTGCCAAATTTAAAATTTCAAATATGTAAGGAGGATTGAGAGTGTGTTTAGTTGGTCTAGGTGAGTCTAGTTGATGTGTAATTGATGACAAAGTTGTAAATGACCTTTCATGGTCTCATAAAGGCCATGAAGTTATTTTGAGTCATATGTCATTGTTGATTATGTTAGTTGGTAGTTTTGATATACACCACCCTACATGGGTTTTATAATAGTTTAAAGAGTTTATTGATCCAAAAATCCATTATGAGTCTTGTTATTATGTATATTTGATAATATAATGGATAAATAGTGAGGACTAGTCTATGGAAAAGACAAGATATGAATAAATAGGACATACATGTTTGAATATAGAGGAAGGGCTATTAAAATCTATATGCATAACTGTGTAAGTCATTTGGTATGGAAATAAATATTTAAACAAATATAATATTAATGGACTTGTGTCTAATGGTTAATTTCTAATATTTTCATGATAAATGATTACTCTCAAAACAAGAGTATTTGTTTATGAATTCGCTTATCTTGCCTTGTTTAGATATTCTATGTTTATGAACTATGAATGGGCATAAAATGTTATGAAGAAAATTTTGAGGAAGTAATGAGGAATATAGTGTTTGGATTAATAATTTTAAGTCTAAAAGTCATACCTATATTGAGTTTAAGCTTTGATGAATTTGCAAATTTAATCAATGAACCCTATATACTGTTGGAGAGGAAATTCCATGAACCTTGTTTTGTGCATTTAGCTTAACATTCAGATTGAGTGTTGTTATTTTAGGTTAAAATAAATTGAATTGGTTTGGTTTCAATTAATTTAAGGTTTATTATAGTTTTATGGGAATGGAAATACTCTTAATCAAACAAAGAAATCAGTAATTCATAATTTGGAATGAATCATGTTCCTATAGGTGATACTGCTTGCAAAACTAAGAGGGTGTAATTTAAATTAATGATATAGGATTTTAATTTATTGAGGTTAAATATTATAAGGTGTAGAGGGGTTTTTTATTATACCTCTATTACTTTTTTATGTGCTTTACTCATCTAAACAAGGTTTCCAGACCTATAACCTGCCATTCCTTTGACTCAGTCAAGTGCAAAATGTGTTAAACACATGACAATGGTTTGATGAATGTTATATAAGGATCAAGGAATGTGAATAGGGTCTAGACATACCAAATTAAGGTGATTTTAGGTTTTTAAACCTCATATGGTGTAAGATATGCCAATTTATGTCCTCTTAGCTTGAGACAAGGTTTAAAAAACCTAAAATTAGGGTTTGATGCATAGAAAATATTCTAATAGTCAAAACATACTAAAATTTGGTAAATAATTAGGTTTTATTGTATTATAAGAGATTTTAAAGTTTCAAGGTTATATGGGTGTGGTATGGAAATTAGGGGACTAAGTTTAAACTAGGTGTTAAAAGGCCTAATAGGCATAAACAAAAAGCATATTTGACCTAGAAAGGTGATCAAATGGAGGAATTAGCTCATAAAATTTTGTGAACAACACAATTAGGATAAAGGGTATTTTTTTCAAGTGTTTTTTTCTATTTTAAGAAGGTATAAATATGTACATGGTCAAAAGGTCCATGAATAGGGCTAGTAGGAATGTGGAAAAGGATAAACAGAGTTGTAAGATGATTTATGAATTAAAGAAGGTATAGAAGGTGATAAGAGGTATAATTATATTATTGAGAGTCACATTTGAGTTTCATGAACCAAGAATCATTGTGATAAATCCTATGATCATTGTGCATGTTGTCAAGGAAGAAAATTATGAATCAAGATAATGTGAATGCTAGTTAATAATGAGTGATGGGAGTGGAATAAGATGTTGTGTGTTAAGGATATGGTATGTTTTATGTGTTTTTAAATATTGATAATTAAGGAGTTGTGATTTGGTCCATTTGGATAAACAATTTTAGTGTTTTCCATGAAAGATTGACAAGATTTTCATGTTTGCTAATAAGAGAAGGAGAATTACAGGCTAGTGAGAAAATATTTGCATCACTTGGTATCAGAGCCATCTAGATGATTTGAGAAAAACCATAAAAATGTTGGTAAAGGTATGAATTTGGTGATTAATTAATGTTTCATGATTGATCAAAATATTACAGGTGATAATCAAGGAAGGAAGCTACATGGAGTCTTGTTGAGAGACAATAGAAAAGGAAAAGGTATGAGGTATGATTTGTGATTGATTTATTGATTGGAATGTATGATTGATATAACATAGTTAATGAAGTGGTATCCCTATAGTAAAGTGTTTTATTAACAAGCTCAAGTGAGAGAGACAAGCTCATAAGGAATGTTTGAGAGAGAGAGAGAGTGTGGATAGTCCTAGTGCAAAGGATAAGAGTTGGAAGGCCCAACTGATTAAGAGAAAGGTTACAGGTGTGAACCAAAGATGAGGTGGTCCAAGTAAGGCCAAAAAAATAATATGAGAGAGAATATGTACCCAAGTGAGGTACTCATGTGGAAGATGAAGGGATAAGTAGAGAGGAAAGTGAGAGACATGGTTGAATTTGAAAGCCACAAAGAGAGAGAAATGGAAAAAGAGATAAAGGAGATTAAAAAGGCATTGGAAAAAATGGAAAGAGAGATATTAAAGATGTGGAATGTATGTAAATTATAGTGTGGAATCAAGATTAGAAAAAAATTAAGTGCAGTTTCATAGAAAGGTTGCAAGAGAGAGAACCAACAGATGATGGAATATTTGGAAAGGTAGATGAAAGAGATGACAACACAATTTGCCATGGGAAAGGATGAGAGACAATAATGCCTCAAATTTTTTATTATAAAAATTATGTGTTATGGTTGAATGTAGGTGTAGTTATATAAAATGCAATAAATTCTAACTTGAGCATGGCTAATGACACCCGACCCATAGGTCCCTTTTAATTTCTCTTATAACACTCTTAGGCTTGTTTTCACTAATTCCCAGTGATCCATAGCCTTCTGGACTTGATTTTAGCTCATCTAGGACCCATTTTTCATGACTAATTCATCCCCCAAGTCCCATCTCCCTAGGACAATAGTGCCACACTAGGATAATAACACCAATTCCACTCCTATTTGCTTTAAATTCTATTGTCCAAGATCATTTTTGGCCCCAATGGTCGATTCCTTCTAGTTTTCTATCCTTATCCTTGTCAGCCTAATGCAAGCAAATTCAATCCATGACCAATAAATCCCTATAAAATCCCATTCAAATATCATTTGGAAAGGGTTTGCAAATATCACTAAGAAAGCAAGAATATAAGAAAGACTACTCAAGCAATCTTCCCTATTCTTAGCATATAGCCAACCAACACACTTACAAACTCATTTAAGTCCTTACACCAGTCCCTAGCCACCTCAAGCACGTCTAGTTTAGCATTATGCATATTCATATACATAATTGGATAAAGCACATCAAGTGGGAGAACTATATAAGAATTGATCCCTCTTCAGAGTATTGGTATGTAGGTAGTGTGCCCACACATGGGGTGTGAAGCACATCCAGTGCATCTTACACACACTAAACCCCCCTCTTTCTCAAAATTGGTTGAATCATAATGGAAGATAGGGTTTGAAGAAAGAATCTACTTTATAGAGAGATATATAGATTTATAGCTACCAAAACTTTGCAGATAGGGTCACATAGACATAGTGAATAAAACCTATAAAATTTAGTTCTTCAAGACAACAATGGTAGAGGTGGACTATAAAATTGATTCCATTACTATCTAGTCCTAGTGCTTCTATCCAATCATGAAATGAATTTTAGATCTCAATTTGTGATCGTGTCTCAATCTTGCACAATAAATTCTAGCTTTTGTCTTAGTTAGATCAATTAGTTTCCAACTAAGTTCTATTTTCTTCTCCTTATTACTATTTATAGAAAAGTTCAAATTGCAATTAATTTACACAAATTTGTAGCTTAATTATTGTTTATTTATTTACTAATTTCCTATTCTAGACCCTTTAACTAAATTAGGAGTATTACATCAAATATTCCTAAAATAGTTAAATCATTTGGTGAACCTGACTTATTTTATTTATGCATAAAAACCCTAGAAACCTTAGGGTAATTTTCCTACTAATTTTTCATATATTTTTATAATTTTTTAACTGCATAATAAAATCATAAATTATCATTAAATTTTAAAATTTCATAGTAATTTAAAAAAAAATCTTCCAAACCCTAGTTACCCACACTAGGTGCCATTAATTTTCCAATCATTTTATGAATTTTTACTAGCATATTTAAATCAGAAAATCCATTCAAAATTTAAAAATCAATAGTAATTATCAAAAATATTTTTTTTTCAAAACTTTATTTTCATTTACTAGGTCCTATTAAATCACTAAATTTTTGATTTTTTTTTTAAAATTTTTTACTTGCATTTCTAACATATAAATCCACTTTCAATTTCAAAATTTCATAGTAATTTGTCAAAACAATCATCTTTCAAACCCTAGATGCATACACTAGTCTTATTGCTTATGAGATATCACCTTACATTCTAAAAATCAGATTTCAAAAAATGGATCTCACTTATTTACAATTTTTTCTTACATTTATTGCAAAAAATAAGGAGACCATCATTGGTCCTATCATGTACATGAATGATGAAGTTTACCTTATATTAGTACAAAGCTTCATTCTTTGCATTTAATGCTTAATTTTTATACTAAGGGATGATATTACAAAATTCATTGTTAAACATGCACAAAATTTTAATAATTTTTTTGCATATTCTCTCTCACTCATGTGCAATTTTTTTCAAGCTTACCATGATAAACATGTTAGAAATGTTATGATTCATGTCAAAATTTTATATACATTCATGAAAAAATTAATGCTTTCTATCTCTCATATGGAAAATTTTTCAAGTTCATATTGCTAAACATATTAGACATATCATAGCACATGTAAAAGCTTTTTATGTATTAGTGCACAATTCCATTATCTCTATACCTTGATTGCTATCTCTCATTTGGAATTATCTTTATAAATATATTTTTATATAACTTATAACTCTAATTTCATGAATTTCATTCTATATACATGGTTTCTACCTATATGTATCTACCTCCTCGGCTACTTTTGTTTCAATGTCATATCATATGCAAAGAAAAGACATTCCTTCTCCTCCTTTCCCCCAAGAGGGTGATAACTACTTTACCTTTAACTAGGTCCATGCTATCACCCATCCAAAAGGTGAGGCAGCTTATACTATCATTACTAATGCATATATTCAGCCTATAGCCTCTTCAAACCATCTTCAACATATGTGCTTACATGTTCAATCGAAAGCAACTAGGGTTTAGACTTGTGAGACTCTAAAAGATCAAATCACCAGTATAATCAAGTTAATTTCAGATTTACAAACACAGAATCAGATATTACATGACAAGATTACAACATTGGAAAATTAGAATATAATAAAAAAGCCTCAAATCCATCCTAGTACCAATCTGTATATACTCCTTCACCTAATCAATTGGTTGCAAGCAATGTTACATATCAAAAAAATAAATAACAATAAAGTAACTCTATTAATAGTGATTCAAAAAGAATTTAAATATCAAATAAAAGTTCAAGTAAGGTACTAAGAGAAATGATTAAATCTAAGTTGATCAAATGACCTCCTCTACATCTATTAAGAAGATCCAGATATAATTATGCATATCATAGAATGCATGGCCACCACACAGATTCATGTTTTGTATTGAAAAAAAATATACAATAGATAATTAATAATGATGACCCTATATAAGTTAAATCATTCAATAAATCCACATTGACATAGGAACACATTCATAATGAATCATTCAAAAATAACACAAAAATGGTTACCAAAGCATAACTTAGAACAATAAATGAATCAAAAAGCAAAATTAGAGCAACAAATAGTACCACAAGCATAGGTAAATCATGGAAAAGATGAAAATCTAACTCTCCAAAATGAGGCTCAACTTTCAAATCAGTATAGGTTTGGTCACAAATATATATAATAGTTTGATTATGAAGGTCAAGGGTTGGGCAAGAAAGCTCAAGGCATCACTACTCCTATTATAACAGTTGATAATGTTTGTCATCAAGGTTTGGGATTTATTGAACATCATAAGGAAATTCATTCACAAATATAATTTATAAAAGGAAAATATCTAGTTATAAAAAAATTCAACACTAGCATTCCATTAGTTCACAATCAAGATGATAATGATGAGTGGAATAATACAGGTTATTATGAATTTCAAGATATCGATAATGAACCTATATATTCAAAGTCATATTCACAACCATTCCCTCATGCTTGAAAATCATGCATGATTAATTTGTTTGATATAATCCACCATGATATGGAGTCTCCCATGAGACTCATTAGTTATTATCATCTCTTCCTAGCCTTACCTGTACATAGTTTCTTATGTTTGATTGTACATAGTCCTTTTCAAATTTTTATACATAGTCTTCTTATGATTGATTATACATAGATAAAATATCAATAATACAAAAACATTCAAATATGTCAAAACACAAAAAAAATTTAAATTGTATGTATTATCCATGTTTTACATTTATATTATCATGCTAGACTTACATTTGTTGTTCTATGCTATTGTTTATCAAATTTTCTACATTACCATGCTTCACTTGATCTCTTTTGAGTGTGTGCAGTGACATCCAGCTCTTTGATTGTTTCACTCTACCCATTGAGGAGTCATCCTAATTCTACATAAAGACATACATTGATATACATACCCACTAAAAGCATCTTCTATATGACTACACCATCTAGGTTATGTCATTCTTACACCACACACTCTAGTTATCATGTTGATGTACATTATTTACTAGCTTACACATATTACTATATCGACATATAACTAGTATATAGATCTTGTGTATTTCCTAGCATATACCTAGTATTATAATAACATGTATTGCATACTTTCTCTCTTGCTTTGATTAGTTAGATGCGATTGTATTTCTAGTTATTACATGTTTTCCTTTCTTGCTTTGTGTAGCTAGATATGATTGCATTTCTTAGTTCCTGATTGTCTCTTGTATGTGCCTTAGGAAATTTTCCAATGTCCTTTATTTCTATATATTGTGTGTGCCTTAGGAAATTTTCTAATGTCCTTTATCTGTACTATTTTATGTGATTGTGGCTTCCATGCCAACTTTGCTTATTTCAATTGTATGTGTATGTGGCATTTGAACATACCTTGTATGCTTGCCTTCTAGTATGAGTGACATGTGGCCATGTCCTTTATTTTTTTGGCCCCTTGGCCACCTTTGTATGCTTCTTAATTTTTATCTTGTGTGTTGACTGCTTGTTTGCTTCTCATTGTTTGAAATGCCATGATCCACATCATTCATTTATCTTGATTTCTTGGATGCCATGATCCACATCATGCTCCATCCCTCTAACTAACAACTAACAACTAATAACTAACCAAAATTTTATTTATATTTTAGTACATTTTACATGCTATTACATTGTTATATCCATCTAGGCATACCCTTGTTGATCTAACAATCTCGTATTATAAATCATGATATATTTTGAGATATCTTGTCGATTATCATTGCTATATCATGTATCTTTATAATATAGCACACTTTTAGGGCTCTTTCTTTTGAGGGTAGTCATTTTAGGATATTTAGTCTTACCCTCAAAAGAGGGGGAAATAAATAGGGGTTTTTATTAGAGATCAGATCTCCTAACTATCAAAACATTAGTTTTTAGAATACCTAAAGCAACAACCAGACATTAAAATAGTCAAAACAAACCAGATAGATAGTCAAGAATATACAATAATTACCAAATTTAGTCTAGGACAAAAATTACCAACTTAGAAAACACTAATGCCACTATTATATAATTTTTGTGCTCTTGTCTAAATAGCATAAAAACCAAATTTTCCAAAAAAAGATAGAAAGGTAAGTTCAATTATAGTTTTGTTAGCTATAGTTTAGACTAGAATCAATAGTTTTAGAATAGTTTTTCATAGAGAATCTAGATATAGGGGACATCATGCATGGAATGATGGATCTTTCTTCTAGTTTTAGATATGGTAGTTGGTACAACTACCAAATTAGAATCCATATTTCGAACACCAGTGATTGGGGGTAATGTGTGTGGCACATTTGTTTTCTTTTTTTTGAGTTTAGTATTACTTAGGCATTCTTAGTAGTTACATGCCTTATTCTATCTTCAAGTGGTTGGCATAATTTTGGAATAGATTTCATAAAATCCTAACTTCTTAAGTTTTTAAGTTCTTAAGTGGCTTTCATACAAGCCTAGTGAACCAATTTAGAGTGGCTTTCATATAAGCCTAATCTCCATATTTTGGAGTGGCCAAGAGTAGCCTAGTTTCTAACATAAATTCAGCTATCCATGCCAATATTTTTATATCATAGTACATTCATGGGCTTTAAGATCCATCTCATATGACATACATTTCATACGGGTATCAGTTCATAGCTTCACTTCATGGGAAAATAATGGAGCCAAAGGACTAGCTAGCCTTTGTATTCTTGAGCCACCTATTCAGAGGGATTAAACACATAGTCCAATCATTCATTAACACATTCATGATCACCTAGCTTCACTTAGTATGTGATAATGGAGCCAAAGGGATAGCCTTTGCATTCTTGAGCCACATTTTGGGGAATTAAGCACTCAACTCTATTTGTGATATTACTCTTGCTATAAAATCATCCAATATTACTCAGCATTACTCATCATCAAAATAGGTTTTGTATTGGTCTACATACTTGGTGAAGTGTATTCATTCCTTTCTCTTCCTCTCTCTTACCCATATTTATACATTCTTATTTTAGACATAGCATATCTAGTAATAACTAATTTACTCTTTGTTTTCTTTTATATATTCACACTTCACAATGCGCTCTCTCTATGCACACCCAACATCACACAAGCTTCATGAGCTTCACCTTTGCAGGTAAATTTAGGTATGCTTTATATTTTTTCTTTATCCAAGCATTTAAATTTTTTGCATCGGTATAATAAAGAGGGGTAAATGCAGTTATATAAAATGTAAAAATTGGTAACTTGAGCATGGCTAATGACACCTAACCCATAGGTCCCTCTTGCTTTCTCTCATGACCCTCTTATGATTATTTTCACTGATTCCCAGACATCCATAGCTTTCTAAACCTGATCCTATCTAAGCCAAGACCCTCTTTTCATAAATTATCCATCCCTCAAGTCCTATCTCCCTAAGACAATAGTACCACACTAGGATAATAGTGCTTATGCCACTCTTGTCTACTTTCAATGCTATTGTCCAAACTCATTTTTGGATTCAATGATTAATTAATTCCAATTTTACATCTTTACCCTTGTCAGCATAACACAAAAAAATTCAATCCATGACCAATAGATCCCTATAAAATCTCATTCAAAGATAATTTAGAAAGGGTTGGCAAATATCACTAAACAAGCAAGAATACAAGCAAGATTAGTCAGTCAATCTTACCTATTCTCTACATACACCCAACCAACACACTTAAAATTTCATTCAAATCCTTACACCAGTCCTTATCCACCTCAATCACATCTAGTTTAACATTCTACATCTTCATATACACAATTTCACAAAGCACATTGAGTGGAATAACTACATATGACTTGATCCCTCTTTGAAGTATTAGTATGTAGGCAACATGACCAAACACAAGGTGTGAAACACATCTAGTTCATATTACACACACAAACCCCGCATAACCCCCCCTCTTGCTCAAAATTGGTCAAAGCATAATGGAAGATAAGGTTTGAAGAAATAATTTTCTCTACAAGGAACTATATGGACTTCCAGCTACCAAAACTTCACAGATAAGGTCACATAGACATAGCAAAAAAAACCCAAAAAGTTTAGATCCTTAGAACAAAAGTGGTAGAGGTGGACTATAACATTGATGCCACCACTATCTAGTCTCAGTGCTCCTATCCAATTATGAAACAAATTTTAGATCTCAATTTATGATAATGTCTCAATCTTGCACAATAAATTCTAGCTTCTATCTCAATCAGATCAATCAATTTTTAGCTAAGTTTTATTTTCTTCTCCTTATTACTATTTATATAAAATTTTAAATTATAATTAATTTAAAAAAATCAATAGTTAAATTATTGTCTATTTATTTATTGATTTATTATTCTAGACCCTTTAACTAAATTAGGAATAATACACCAAATATTCCCAAAATAGTAAAATTTAGCAGGTAAAGAAGTGGATGGTGAAGTGCTTGATTGGAATGAAGGAGATGAATGGAAAAAAATCCATAAAAAATAAGAAGATGATGCATGGAAAGCTATAGGTGTAACTGAATATGAGTTGATTTATTACCTTTAAGATGATGAACCAGTTGATGGAGAAGAGTGGATAAATGAAGATAATCAAACAATAGATGGTGAGGTAGACTAAGACATGATAGGTAATGAAATGCACGTGTTTTTTGATGAATATTTTGAGGATGAATATGATGTGTTGTATCAAGACACCATAGGATTGTTTGAAGAGTATATTAGCTCAGCTAAAAAGTAGGAAGCACATGAAGTGCTTGAGGAAAGAAAAGAATAGGTGAAGGAAGATGAGATTGAAGAAATGATCCATGTAGAGAAGATAAAAGCTGAAGACATGGTTGGTTGGATAGTTAAGAAAGAAGGAGTTGCTATGATGGAGGACAATAGGACAGAAGATGTGAATAACAAGCTAATGAACAAGTTAGAGACCTTGGAATGGTCCAAAGAGGAAGAGAGTGTGAAGTAGAGTAGGTATGAAGATGACAAGGAAGTAATAACAATATTGGAGAAGGAAATTAATAGAGAATGTAAATCCATGATCAATTGCATGAAGATTGAAGATAATCATGAGAGAAAACAAATGAAAAAGAATGATTGTAGGTACAAGCAGCGGTATGAGTAGCAACAGAAGCAAACACAAAGGAGCATATGGAAGAAGAAGTAGAGGCATAGGTGTGGCAACAAGGAGCATACACATTTATATAAACATTTAAATAAAGAAGAAGAAGATAGAGGTAAATTTATTTTCTCCCATTGGGAATATGATGTAGGGGCATCTTAAAAATGTCTAAAAGTGAACTTACAAGTGAGTAAAATTTGAATTAAGCCCTTTAGAGGTTTTCCCACCTTTTGAAAAATTTGAAATTTCAAATATGTAAAGAGGATTAAGAGTGTGTTTAATTGGTCTAGGTGAGTCTAGTTGATGTGTAATTTATGAAAAATTTGTAAATTACCTTTCATGGTCTCATAAACATCATGAAGTTGTTTTGAGCCATATGTCATTGTTGATTATGTGAGGTGGTAGTTTTGATATACACCACCCTACATGGGTTTTGTAATAGTTTGAGGAATTTCTTGATCCAATAAACTGTTATGAGTCTTGTAGTAGTGTCTATTTGATAATAAAATGGATATATAGTGAGAAGTAGTCTGTGGGAAGAACAAGATATAAAGAAACATGATAGACATGTTTGAATATGGAGGAAGGTCTGTCAAAATTTATATACATGACTGTGGAGTCATTTGGTATGGAACTAAAGCTTAAAATAAATATAATAGTAATTTACTTGTTGCATCCAATGGTTACTTACTAATCTTTTCATGATAAGTGGTTACTATGAGAATAAGAGTATTTGTTAATGAATCTGCATATCCTACCTTGTTTGGATATTTTATGTTTATGAACTATGAATGGACATAAGATTTTATGAAAAAATTACTGAGGAAGTGATGAGGAATCTAGTGTTTGTATTAATAATTTAAAGTTGATAAATCATCTCTATATTGATTTTAAGCTTTGATGAATTTTTAAATTTAATCAATGAACCTTGTACACTATTGGAGAGGAAATTTCACAAACCATGTTTTATGCATTTAGCTTAACATGCAGACTAAGTGTTTTTATTATGGGTTAACACACATTGAAGTGGTTTGGTTGTAAGTAATTGAATGTGTATGAGAGTTTTGTGGGAATGAAAATACTCTTAAAAAAACAAACAAATCATTAATTCATAATTTGGAATGAATCATGTTCCTATAGGTGACAGTGCTTGTAAAACTAGGTTATTATAAGTCCCTTGAAAGAAGGTGGTATTTAAATTAATGATCCAAGATTTTAAGTTATTGAGGTGAAATATTAGAAGGTGTAGAGTGTTTTTTTCTTAGACCTGTGTTACTTTGTTATGTGCTTTACTCATCTAAACATGGTTTCTAGACCTGTAACCTATCATTCCTTTGACTCAGTCAAGTGAAAAATGTGTTGAATGCATGTCAAGGGTTTGATGAATGTTTTATAAGGATTGAGGAATGTGTATAGGGTCTAGATAGACCAAATGAATGTGATTTGAGGCTTTGAAACCTCATACAGTGGAAGATATGCGAATTTATGTCCTCTTGGCCTGAGACAGGGTTTAAAAAACCTAAAACTAGGGTTTGATGTATAAAAAATATTCTAGCCATTAAAACCTATTGAAATATGGTAAATAGTTAGGTTTAATTTTATTCTAAGATATTTTAAAGTTTCAAGTTTTTACGGCTGTAGTATGGAAATCAGGGGACTGAGTTTAAACTGGGTGTTATGAGACATAATAAGCCTAAATATGAAGCATATTTGACCTAGAAAGGTGATCAAATGAAGGAATTAGTTCATAAACGTTTGTGAATATAAAAATTAGGATAAAGGGTATTTGTTTCAAGTGTTTTTTTAATATTTGAAGAAGGTATAGATCCATACAGGGTCAAAAGGTCCATGTATAGGGTTAGTAAGACTATGGAAAAGGATATATAGAGTTGTAAGGTGATGATTTGTGAATTTAAGAAGGTATAGAAGGTGATAAGAGGTACACTTAGATTGTTGAGAGGCACATTTTAGTATCATGAACTAGGAATCATTATGAGAAATCCTATGATCATTTTGCATGTTGTTAAGGAAGAAAATTATGAATCAAGATAATGTGAATGCTAGTTAATAATGAGTGATGGGAGTGGAATGAGATGTTTTATGTTAAGGATATTTTATGTTTTATGTGTTTTGAGATCTTGATAATCAAGGAGTTGTGATTTGGTCCATTTAGATAAATAGGTTTAGTTTTTTCCATGAAATATTGACAAGATTTACAAGTTTGCTAATAAGAGAAGGAAAATTGCAGGTTAGTGAGAAAATATCTACATCATTTGGTATCAAAGACATCTAGATGATCTAGGAATATCCATAAATAGCTTGGGAAATGTATGCATTTGGTGATTAATTAATTTTTTTGATTGATCAAAATATGGTAGGTGAGAAGTAAGGAAGGAAGCAAGTTGCATGGAATCTTGTTGAGAGACAATAGAAAAGGAGAAGGTATGAGGTATGATTTGTGATTGATTTATTCATTGGAATGCATGACTGATATAATACAGTGAATGAGGTGGTAGCCTTTCATTAAAGTGAGCTATTAACAAGATCAAGTGAGAGAGACAAGCTCATAAAGAGAGCTTGAGAGAGAGTGGATAGTCTTAGTGTAAAGAATAAGAGTTGGAAGGCCCAAGTGTGGTCTGATAATGAGAGAAAGGTTCTAGGTGTGAACCAAAGAAGAGGTGGTCCAAGTGAGGCCAAAAAAACAATATGAGAGAATATATACCCAAGTGAGGTACTCAAGTGGAAGATAAAGGGAGAAGTAGAGAGGAAAGTGAGAGACATGGTTGAATTTGAAAGCCACAAAGAGAGAGAAACAGAAAAAGGGATAAAAGAGATGAAAGATGAATTAGAGAAGATGGAAAGAGAGATATTAAGGATGTGGAATGTATGTAAATTTCAATGTAGAATAAAGATTATAAAAAAATTAAGTGCATCTTCATAGAAAGGTTGTAAGAGAGAAAACCAATAGATGATGGAACATTTGGAAAGGCAACTGAAAGAGATGAAAACATAGTTTTCCATGGAAAAATATGAGAGAAATTCAATGAAGCCTCAAAATTTGTATTATAACCATGATGTGTTATGGTTTAATGTAGGTAAATAAGTGGATGGTGAAGTGCCTAATTAGCATGAATGAGATGAATGGACAACAGTCCATAAAGAAGAAGATGATGCATGGAAAGGTAAAAGTGCAAATGAATATAAGGTGATTTGTTACGCTCAAGATGATAAGCTTGTTGATGGAGAAGAGTGGAGAAATGAAGATGATAAAATAACATATTGTGAGGTAGACAAAGACATGATAGGTAATGAAATGCATGTGATTTTTGATGAATATTTTGAGGATGAAGATGATGTGTTGTATCAAGACACCATAGGATTGTTTGAAGAGTTTATTGGGTCAGATAAGAAGTAGGAATCACATGAAGTGCTTGAGGAAAGATAATAATAGGCAAAGGAATATGAGATTGTAGAAATGATCCATGAAGAGAAGATACAAGTTGAGGAGGTGGTTCATTGGACAGTCAAGAAAGATGGAGCAACTGTGATGGAGAATAGTAGGATATAAGATGTGAATGACAAGCTAATGAACAAGTTAAAGACATTGGAATGGTCCAAAGAGGAAGAGAGTATGAAGTGGAGTAGGTATGAAGATGAACATGTAGAAACATCAATGTTAGAGAAGGAAATTAATAGATAATGGAGATCAATGCCATAAAGATTGAAGACAAGCATGAGAGAAAGAAAAGGAAAAATAATGATTGTAAGTACAATTAGAAATATAAGAAAACACAAATGAGCAATTGAATGAAGAAGTAGAGGCATAGGTGTGGCAACAAGGATCATACAAATTTATATGAACATTTTAATGAAGAAGATAGAGGTCAAGTTCTTTGAACCCCTTAGGAGTATGATGCAAGGGCATCTTAATAATGTCCAAAAGTGAACATGGAAGTGAGTAAAATTTGAATTAATCCCTTTAGAGGTTTTCCCACCTTTTGCCAAATTTGAAATTTAAAATATGTAAGGAGGATTGAGAGTGAGTTTAGTTGGTCTAGGTGAGTATAGTTGATGTGTAATTGATGATATAGTTGTAAATGACCTTTCATGGTCTCATAAAGGTCATGAAGTTGTTTTGAGTCATATGTCATTGTTGATTATGTGAGGTGGCAATTTTGATACACCAACCTACATGAGTTTTGTAATAGTTTGAAGAGTTTCTTGATCCAAGAAACCATTATGAGTCTAGTTATAGTGTCTATTAGATAATAGAATGGATATATAGTGAAGAGTAGTCCATGAAAAGGACAAGATATGAAGAAATAGGATGAACATGTTTGAATATGGAGGAAGGTCTGTCAAAATCTATATGCATGATTATGTAAGTCATTTGGTATGAAACTAAAACTTCAAATAAATATAACAATAATTTACCTATTATGTCCAATGGTTACTTGATAATATTTTCATGATAAGTTCTTACTCTTAGAACAAGAGTATTTGTTTATGAATTAGCTTATCCTGCCTTGTTTGGATATTTTGTGTTTATGAACTATGAATGGGCATATGATATTATGAAGAAATTGATAAGTAATGAGGAATATAGTGTTTGGATTAATAATTTTAAGTTTATAAATCATCTATATATTGAGTTTAATCTTTGATGAATTTTAAAATTTAATCAATGAACCCTTTATACTATTGGAGAGGAAATTCCATGAACCTTGTTTTGTGAATTTAGCTTAACATGTAGACTAAGTATTGTTAATATTAGTTAACAAACATTGAATTGGATTGTTTTAAAGTAATCTAAGGTGTATTATATTTTTATTGGAATGAAAATAATCTTAATAAAACAAATAAATCATTAATTCATAATTTGGAATGAATCATGTTGTTATAGGTGACAGTGCTTGTAAAATAGGGTATATTGGAAGTCCCTTGAAAGAAGGTGGTATTTAAATTAATGATAAAAGATTTTAATTTATTGAGGTGAAATATTATAAGGTGTATAGGGTTTTTTTCTTAGACCTATATTACTTTTTTATGTGCTTTACTCATCTAAACATGGTTTCTAGACTTGTAACCTATCATTCCTTTGACTCAATCGAGTGCAAAATGTTTTGAAAACATGACAAGGGTTTGATGAATGTTGTATAAGGATTTATTAATGTTCATAGTTTATATTAAGATCAAATTAATGTGATTTGAGAGTTTGAAACCTCATATGGTGGAAGATATGCCGATTTATATCCTCTCAGCTTGAGATAGGGTTTAAAAAACCTAAAACTAAGGTTTGATGTATAAAAAATATTCTAATCATCATCTTGTAAAATTTTGTCAATATTTATGTTTAATTATATTATAACATATTTTAAAGTTTCAAGGTTTTAAAGGTGTGGTAAGTATGAAAATCAAGGGTTTGAGTTTAAACTAGGTGCTAAGAGGCATAATAGGCCTAAAAAAAGCATATTTGACCTAGAAAGGTGATCAAATAGAGGACTTAATTCATAAAAGTTTGTGAAAAACACAATTAGGATAAAGGGTATTTTTTTCAATTGTTGTTTTTATATTTGAAGAAGATACAAATCTGTATAGGGTTAAGAGGTCCATAAATAGGGCTAGTTGGACTGTGGAAAAGGATAGACTGAGTTGTAAGGAGATGATTTGTGCATTAAAGAAGGTATAAAAGGTGATAAGAGGTATAATTATATTTTTGAGATGAAAATTTGAGTGTCATGAACTAAGAATAATTATGATAAATCCTATGATCATTGTTCATGTTGTTAAGGAAGACAATTGTGAATCAAGACAATGTGAATGCTTGTTAATAATGAGTGATGGGAGTGGAATAAGATGTTTTATGTTAAGGATATTGTATGTTATATGTGCTTTGAGATATTTATAATCAAGGAGTTGTGATTGGGTCCATTTGGATAAATAGGTTTAGTGTTTTCCATTAAATATTGATAAGATTTGCAAGTTTACTAATAAGAGAAGGAGAATTCTAGGCTAGTGAGAAAAGATCTACATCATTGAGACAAGAGAATAACACATAGAACATTTATTTGAGTGGAAAAAACAAAATGGGAAGAAAAAACACTACTATCTTCAAATTTACTATAGTCCTATAAGACACAAATCAATCTTTAGTGAAGCACCAAATCCATATGGAGCACCAACCCCAAATAGTCAAGTACCCACTCAACTAATCTTTAACAAGCACCCACTTGTAAGGGGAAAACAACTCCCTAGATGACTCAAAAACAACTTAGCCACCTAATTCTTTATATAATATTAATTAGATGTTTTTTCTCATACAATAGATGATGATCACATTCTTCAAATCTTCTCTCTCTTATATCCCTCTCAAACTAATCTTCTTGGTTCGTTTGCTCAACTATGTCTCTTCAAGACAGATTAGGTCATATAAACTTAATATTCATCTAAAATAACCCTATTATATATTAATGATAGTTTTTATTCACCATTATGATGGTATAAAATACCTCCTTCATCTATTCAAAGTTATATATCCTTCACTTCCACTCACTAATTAACTAACTAGTAAATTAGGCCTATTACGCCTTGTTGTTATACTAGTCTCTTGTTCATACACATCTTGTTAGGAAAAAATGCTTTCCCACTTATATTTTCCACACAATAATCCTTATTTAATGATAAAAACATGAATAAATAATTACATTAGGTTTTCCATATTTCAAATAGACCAAATCCTTCTTTAAGCCTTAAGGAGACCTAATTCAATTAGGCCTTCATTAGTACACATTACCATTTGATATTCTTAGAACAATTTAAAACTATACACATAGAATTAAAAATTCATATACTAATTAAATATACCCCCACTAATATTATCTTAGGTCCATGACACTTTTTAGCTCTAATCACCACTTGAAGCATGCCATTAGTAGTGTTTAAATTAGGCCTTCATACACACAGAAATGTTTGTCTTGAAAAACTATAGATAATATGTTATTTAGAGACATAAAAATGAAAATAAATCAAATACATAGAAACTTAAATACATCAAAAATTTCATCAAGTGCATTATATTTCATCACACAGGGCAAAAGGACTCAAAAATAATCTTGCAACTTGCTCACTTAGAATTACTAATTTTCCTCAAATACCAGTCATGGTGACTTAGACATCCAACACATGTATATACATATTTAATAATTTTTTATGAATGTAAATGATACTATGAGATTATTAAAACATTATAAAATAAAAATATAATATGATCAAATGTCAATATTAGTTTTGTAGACCAATCTCATAACCTTATATCTCACTGACTCATCTGAAGCAGATAGGTCAACTTATGAGTAAAATTTTCAATATAATCACTAACCTCCAAAAATTATACCAAAAATTATCATGTATTATAATTATTTAATAACATCTCCATGTACTTGGTTTAATGACTATTTCATGATAACACATTCTTAATCATCTTCTCACTATTGTTTGGGTTTCTTACTGTTTCCATCATTAGGCCTGTTAGTGACTAGCTAACATAAATGACTAGTTTATCATAGTTGAAGACTATAACATATCCTTAAAAATTTATGGACATGAAATATTAGTATAAAAATTCATCCTCCATCCATTTTCAAACTTTTTCCAATATAACTTTTTATAGGTATAAGAACTTGTTAAAAAATAAGCCTATATCTTCATAGTTTCTCTCTCCTTTATCTAACCACCACCACCTGGAGGTACCTGGGAGAGTTTAATATAATATAAAAACACTTAAACAAGTATTACATACTATTTTGATCACTTTTTAATCATATATTCAACATTGCATCCTTATTAGGGTTCTAAGAGGGTTTAAACCTCTTTCCATTCTTCACAATCATTCATAAAGCATAGCCCCTAATTCCAAAAACAAATGCCTATAATTTTGCGATAGGATACTTATCCATCTACCATTAATATATTAAATTACCATGCATAGTTTTTATGAACTAATGAACACCTAAAATTTCTTCTTGGGTTTGCATGCCTTCATTCTATGTACTTGAGAGACCTCAAAACCACTTTTCATGCCTTTTCTTGCAAACCATAACCTAAAAATACATGAACCAAATTTAAAAAACTTACCTCACCTCTAAAAATTCTTTAATAATGTCAAATTCTCTAAAATCTGATCATGACCCCTCATTAGGCCACATTCTCTCTCTTTGCTCTTTATACCTTAACATGCAAACAATATTAGGCCTTAGAACTGACCTTCATGCTTCTTTCCATGCACTCTTCACCACTACCACATACTCAAGAAACCCCATACATGATTAAAAAAAATCATAAATCCTTCATATGTCTTAACAACATATCATGATACCTCATTAGGACAAGCAAGGTCTAGAAGTGGTCTAGATGCAAACTTGGTCTATAGATCTTACCCCTATAGGCTCACCTTAAGAATATCATGAGTGATAAAATGAATCACATGTATTATAAATCAAAATTATACATCCATTCATGCCTTTGTGCACTCGTCTCACCAAGCCACCAAGCTCATACCTTTTCACATGGACTTTACATGCCATGATTAATGTCATGTATAGGCTTCTCAAGAACTTGAAACTTGAAAATTGATGTTTAAACACTAATGAAAGTATATATAATTTAATTTTATGATCACACAATTCCAAATAACCTCTAACAAGCTTGTGCTTACTTACTTCACAAAATATCACTATGCACACCTTCTCACAAGGTCTAAACTAGGCTTCTCAAGACACCTTGTACTCAAGAACTGATACTCAAACATACTTATCTAAATGATATCAATAAATAAAAATATTTGGTGACCTCATGAATAACTTATTAATAACCTTTGACATTAATGACAACATCAATGCCAAACTTGAACAATAGGAATAATGCGCGACATAATAATCTCAATATCCATGTCACAATTCATCTTTGCACCAGATTGGGGGTATAATATCTTAAAATTTCCCTAAAAATATCACCAAGGCTTAGGTTTTAACCTTATTTGTATCCAATTCTTCATGATTAAGCATCTTTACCAAGTAAAAACATAAAGAGGCAACATGGTTGCATTAACACACATATGTACTCCTTCCTTGCTCTCTTTCTTTTCAAGCATTTGAATTATTTAAAATTTTAGATTATATGAATTAATTTATATTATAAAATTCTCTTGGTTATAGGTCATACACTTAAAATCACTCAAAATGTGTACAAACAAGGATAAAGTGTGCTATACACACCTAGGTACACATTTATTTCCTTTAACCTAGTAATTTCATCCTTATGCATTACTATATTAAAAGGGAAAGGGTGTCAGGTGGGGATAGGGGAAATGTAGATACTAAATTGAATATTTATAAAATATCAATCCTGTACATTTGAAAAATATCAATTAAGGATCTACCCTTTAGTTCAAGACCTCCCTGCTATCGAAAGACTAGCATTCACCATCTCATTGTGCCTAAATGCTTATCTATTATAATGATCCATATCATTCTATTGACCCAGGTCTCATGTAATAAAGATAAATATTAAAACATGATAAAAATTATTCACTATTATTTTTAAATTCATACTATTTTCTATCCTTCTAGACACTACCATCCATAGAGGGACACTACTACCGATAGTAGTGTCTAAATATTTATCTAGTATTTAGTTTCCAAAATCCATCTGATGAATCCAATACTCATATCCTCATCAAATAATGGATATATAATACCAAATGATGTGTTCAAACATCCATATAAATTATAAACACATAAATATCTTCCTAAAATCAAACACTCATCTATTAAATTCAACAAAGACATGCTCTTAATGCATGCTCTTTTAGAAGCTTAAAAAGATTATTCAACTTCACAATATTCATAACTCATCAAAAAATAACAAATGATATAAACCATTATAAATAAAAATAAAAAACAAGAAGAGAATGATAAAATACAAGATGAACCATAGAAGTATGCCATCCTCTACCTGGAGGGACTATTCATTAATAGGGAACATTGTCTCCACCATGTGCTCCATTTTAGACTTCACCCCACCAATATGTGTCATTAAAATGGTGTCCCACTCCATATGGGTGGTCAATCAAGAAATTAGCCTTTATCCCCACCCTTAAAAAGAGTCCAAAAAGGTAAAATATCTCTTTTTAACTAAAGTCAAACTCCTACTCATAATGCCCCACATGGAAATGTGCCCCACTTCCATCATGTCAATCAAAATAAAGTCACCCATGTGTCTTGGAAGATATTTGTGCTCCATGCCACCTAATCAACTTGAAAAGAGTTTATGGGTTATCATGAATAGTGTTTATAACACATTTTTAGTAAATAGTGTCAGCATGAATAATGTTTATGATAGCTCATTAGTGAATAGTGTCATCATTAATAGTGATTTTTTCTCCACACCATTATCCTTTGGTTAAGAACAAATCATCTCCTAAAATTTGTTTTGATTATTCACAAAACACTATGAGATCATATAAACATGCAAACACAAACACACAACACTTTGTTTTTGGTTGATGCAAGATTGCATGAACCCTTAGATGCTCCCGCATCAGACACTTGAGGTTTTAAAATGTGATCTCTTGCTCACATGGATGGGGTAAGTGGTAGAGCCACTATTTTGGTCAGTATCATAATGACCATGACATCCTCTTATAACACACCAAGTAATATGACTATTAGTTCTCCATTTCTAGCTCTTACTATTTTTCCTCCTTTCCTTTTATCATCTCTAATCCTTATCTCTCTCCTCCTCCTTATGGTATTTAAACCACCATCAACTATACTCATCGAAAAAAATCATAACCATCTCTTAATCAACTCACATGTGGGCTCAAAACCACTAGAAACTGACCATCTCCACCTAAAACCCACTTAGATTTATTCAAAAATTATCCAACCATCTATTGGACTACTCAAAACATCACACACCATTATATTCAGCTCCTCACTCATGGCTGAAACATAATATTCCACTCTCCTCATGAACACTTCATTTCACATCAACCACTTCCATTGTTTCCTTAATGAAAACCTTGAACTTCTCATGTATGCTCTCTTTATTCACCTCTATCTGTGACTCTACATGACTACAATATTAAATGTTTTGTAATTCTACATGTATGCAATATTATTCTATCAAATCTCCATTATCCTTCACAAGGATGTCTCTATCTAAGGGCTGCTCATAGGTCATTTTTGCACTGTTGTTCTAAAAATAAGAACTAAGCTCCACACATAGAATCCTCTCATCCTTATTGTCTAAAAGGATAAAATTTGTATTCTCATTCACATCCTTCTCCTTGTTATTACTTAGAATAGATTGAAAATACTCACATGAAAACTTCTCTCTCATAGTGCCTCTCATGGTTATCTTCTTCTCTTCTCTCTCAAGCCTCAATACATGAAGCTTATTCATCCATCCTAGCTAAAATTTTGGATTCACAAATTGACCCATCATATTAGAAACCATATGTTCCCACTCAAAAAATTTCCTCTTACATGCCAATTATCTCCTCACTTGAATATCATTATAAAACATGGATACCAATCCATTTATCCTCTTACTTTAAACCTTTACCCTTATGGGGTATTCAACGTTCTCTTGCTCAAAATATATCTCTAGCTAAACTATCCAAGTCATGAGATCTTATAAATTATCTTATCCATTCAAATATGTACTTATTTTTTCCACCATAATCTTACTCACTCGATCAATTCATCCTCGTCCTTGTATTCTTCACATCTATTACACCTATAACAAAATTTACTTTGACATATTCCTGAAGGAATGAGCAGGAGATACACAGGATCCACAGGATCAATCTAGGAGAGAGAACCCACAACAAATAACCTGCAAATATTTACAGAGAATAAATAAATTTGTCACACCTAAAAAATAGGTGATAATCCACAAATTTCTCTATTTCCTCTTAATAATCTCTCGTTAATTTCTCATATAATGCAAAGTATTTATAATACAAATAGTTTGTTTCATGTTAACAAACTATTTGTAATGATTACAAAATAGAGAAAACAAACTATTTATTTTCTCATACTACGAACAAATATATTGTTGAGAAATTCTCAACAATAAAATAAATTAACCGAGGTAAATAAATTTTACCCTCGGTAATAAATAACTTACCCTATTAACCCTAGGTAAGCTTAAATATGCATTATTCCAACAATTCCACCCAACACTCTCCCTTGTTGGAATATGCTCCTCTTATTTTATACCCAAAATAATGTGTAAAATAAGGTAGAAATAAATCTCTTTACACCTTCTACCCAACACTCTCCTTTTTTGGAATATGAATCCTCTTGTTTTCTAACCATAACAATGTGGAAACAATACTAAATGATTCAAAATTAATCTGACACCAAATTATGGAATTAAATTCAACTCATCATATTATGGAGATATGATACCAAATGATGAATCCAAGACTCAGTCCTCATCACATAATATAAATCTGATACCAAATGACAAAAATAAATTCAACTCCTCATCACACAATGGATCTCTTATACCAAATGATGGAATCACTCCTCAGGCTCTACATCACACACTTGGGCTCTGATACCAAATGATGAATCCTAATTCTCTCAAATAAAAACTAATTCTATTAATATCAACAAATCATACAAAATATTTTTTTATGAAAAGATTCAACAAGTTTAACACTCCATAAAACTTGGCAATACACATACCAAGGAGGCTCTACAAAACTTACACATAAAGATCAACTACTAAAATCAACCTAGACTTCTACCACTAGCCTAATCCTACCTACCAATGCCATTGATTCAATCCCTTTTATAGAATGTTAAAATAAGAAGACAAGATCATGAGAAAATAAAAGGGAAGCTAACAAATTCACCATCCTCCATTTTGAGGGAATAGTGGCCTATAGTGAAAGTTGTCTCCTTCATGTGCTTAGAGTCAAAAGCATAGAATCAACTTTAGAAAAAGTGACCACCACCATGTGCCATTAAAAATGGTGTCCCACTCCACATATGTGGTTAATAAATAATGTAATCTTCATCCCCCACATTTAAAAGAGTCCAAAAAAGGTAAAATATTCCCTTTTCAATAAATTCAAAATCACAAGCATAAACCCCCACATGGAAATGCACCCCACTTCCATCATGTTAGTCAAACACAAGTCACCCATGTGTCTTGGAAGATAATGGTTCTCCATGCCACCTAGTTAGCTTGAATAGTGTTTATGACACCTCATTATTAAATAGTGTCAGCATGAATAGTGTTTATAACACTTCATCAATGAATAGTGTCGACATGAATAATGATTTTTTATCCACATCATCATCTAGATTTTAAATGTTTTGAAACCTATGGGTCAGATTATTTTTCTTATTGATTCTTACCATGAGATATTTTTAAAAGGTGTGGTATAAATATAATTCTAATCCTTTTCTTTCATCATCCAACAAATACCAAGCAAACACCTACTAAATCTAAATCATAGGTCAAGCACAATATCAATTATATCACAGGTCTAAAGCATTCAAAGAGTATCACATGAGTAATAATTATAAAATTATAAGATATATCACTATATGCACCTTCATATAGTATATTACACCCTTGTTCACATACTTTCTTATATATAGGGGAGAACTACCTAAGTCTGAAGTCTTCTTTAGAGTATTTTCTATGTAGGTATCACCCATTGATAGAAAAGTCTTTGGGGGAGCTCAACACCATGAAACCACTAACTCATTTAAAAAAAAACTCATTTCAAAGGTGAATAAGGATGATGAGTTTGGGTTTCATCAATCATCAATGATCGACAACCTATATCATAGATTTGAGTACATTATCAAAAAGGTGATAAAAAACACAAAATAATGAAGTTAGTCACATCAAGATCCAGTGATTATTCTATACTAGATACCTATGTCATATTCAAACACGAGCATTGATATTAGTGTCTATATCTGATGGTAGTATCCATGGAAATAAAATTACATTTTTAATAATTTGATAACTGAACCAAAAAATTGATATTACATATTTTATACCTATTTATAGTATATATCCTACCTACACATAGTAAACCAATGAAGTACTATTGTTCCTTATTATTACAATATCTTTCAATAGTTGTACCATTTTATTTTTAACAATCTTAGTTGTACAAATTTAGAATATTATTTATCAAAGATTTATATTAATTGCCCTGATAGAGATTAGTTTATCACCCTTTTTTTAGAACTAATTCTATATTTATTAACCCTAGATCCCCCATATCTAAATTTAGGGTTAAACAAGTGATAAAGATACACAATTATTAGTAATTTTGATTTTGTGCATGCTAAATATGGAAAACTAATATTTTTAAAAATACTAAAAATAGATAAACTTAGATCAAATTTTGATATTTGTTGATAGTTTATGAATATGATAGTGTGAACCAATAAAAGAGAGGACTATGACTATCCCGATCAATAGTAGAATATGAAATTACTTCTAGACAAGTTTGGTTCCTTGGACAATAGTGATAACTGATTATGTCTATTGAGTATATCCATATCCAAATTAAGTGTGATGTATGACTGACATCAAAAACATATAAAAGTATAACTATGATATTCTAGTGACAAGAACTAAATCTAAATATATTCCTAGACATGATTTCACTCCTTGGACAATAGTGTAGGCCAACCCCATCATTTGACTGTAAATATATCCACCTTAATAAAGATGAAAATAAGACCCCTCTACCTATTTTCACTTGTATTTACACCCTTTGAGGATATGTCTCATATCTCCTCATCCAAGTGGCATAATTGAAACACCTTTAGGTTGTGGGTAGCCTAAGAATAAGGTGAATATCTAGATAGGGCTAGCTCCCTTGATGTAGAACTTTTAGATCACTTTACACCTATGTTTGTAAGAGAAAATGGAGAGAAAACTAAAATTAAAATGTCTTAAAGGAGGTGATACACCAAATAAGTTTATGAATACCAACCAGTTTCATGTTACACATGAGAACAAATGACGAACTAGACACACACTTCTCTAATTTGAATCTTAACACATCAGTGTTTCATTATGAGGTTATGGTGAATTTTTAAGATAAGAGGAATATACAAGAGGTATATAATGACACTAATAAATAGGATAACTCACTCAACCTTGACACTTCCTAGAACACTTCACATGACCTACAAGAAGAAGCTGTAAATAGGTGAGAGAATGAGACAACAATGCTAAGGAAACCATAGTCATCACTAAGTAAGATCCATAATTCAAATAAAAACACTATGAATAGTCATATAATAGGTAAAATTATTTGTATTTATTGATCTAATAGTATGAAAATCATCAAAGATTCACCATACTCAGGTGGTGAATATTTTATAAAGGCCAAAGCGGTTAGTTCTTATAGAACTTGGGGGAGAGAAGAGGAGAAATAAGTAAAAAGGTCAAAAGGACACTTAAAAATCTTATAAAATTTGTTAAATGTGCATGGGAAAATATTTTTAAACTAATCATGCAAATTTAGGAAGCACAGGTGTCAACCCAAGGCATGAAACTTTTGAAATGTGGCATGAAATTCCCTTTATTAGCTCAAAAAACTGCCCCCATGATTTAGCCCTATTTGGAAATACCAAAACTAAATAGGTACATGTATAATGTTATATTTAGAGTAAAATGTTGTAGAAATACTTCTCCATTCATTAGTTTCATTCCTATCCATCTAAAATCTTCTGGAAGTGAACCATCCCTACCTTTAGTCAAAGAAACTCCTCTTTCACACACCTTACACACTTGGATTCAAATTTGGTATAAATTTATCATGAAAATACATAAAATTAAGTAAATTACATGTTTAAATACCATCCATGGACTTATAAGCCTTAGGCACACCTTATAATTAATTTACTTGAAGCATTTCACCCTTTTCACTATGATGTTCACTAAGCTAATTCAGACTGGTTGAGATGAGATTTTTTTTTGGAATGATTAATATTTTTAAAAAGGTATGAAATGGAAATGGGGAGTTATATTAAGTATAAATATTCCTTTCAAAGTTTATTTCATCTCTTGAAACTTCTTAGAACCTACAAAATGCATAAAATAGTAAAAAATACCCTATTTTATCCTTCATCCATATAATTCTGTACAATCCAAAAGGATAGGGTGGAACTTGAGAGATTATTATACAAGGTTAAATCAATTTCATGGTTATTATGGACCATTTGGATATCCTTCCAACTTCATTTTCTTAATTGGGTCCTTTCCAAGGGTTTGCAAGGGATTTAGGCCATTTTTATCCTTAAGCTTTGTTCATAAAGACCTGACATTAGAACTTCAAAAAAATTCCACTAGAGAAAATATAAATACACCTAAAAACCTCTATAAACTCCCTTTAACTCCATGCATATACTCAAGGAAGATTTGAGTACCCAAAGTTGGTCTATCAAGCTTGTTTCTCTATTTCCTATAGGTCTAAGTTGGTTCTTGAGTCAAAAATGGCCTTATTTATTATTTGTCTACATAAAAATATATTTTAAATGTCCAAATTAATCCTAAAAACATTTTAAAACAAGTTATAAGTCTCACTAAGAGTTAGGAGTGAAAGTGACCTCTCATTTGGACTTTAGGCATAACCATGCCTCATAAGCCTATCTGCACTTTTGAAGGTTTAGGCCTCCCTATTGGGTTTCCTACCTCTATGAGATTATTAAATGTTTTATATATATGTAATTAAGATTAAAAATTCACCCTAAAATATTCCAATTACTCCTTCTCATCTCTTCTTCTCATTCACCAACTAGGCCTAGTGAGAACTTGCTTGGTTGAGCTATGTGTAAGAGTGTTTTGACCATTTTGAGAGGTTATAACTTGTATGAGTGTTTAAAATCACCCATTAACATTATAGAAACCTAAAAATATGTTCCTTTATGTCTCTAAATCTTCATATTAGGTCTTTTACTCATTTTGGTATCATTTTCTTGTCTTATCAAAGCTCTGATTTTCTCGACTGACTAACCTCTGAGACAAAATAGTGAGGTATATCCCCCTTCCCTAAGGAAAAATGAAGATTTTATAATTTATATTATTTAAAAATGACCATATACACCAAATTTTATCTTTTATCAGCTCATTATACCTTTTAACTCCTCCAAAATTGAAAACAAACCCTAGAAAGTAGACAGTGTGCAAGATTCTTCATGTGGACTGTGTTCATACATCCTTAGAGGTCTCTTTATATATTTTTTTATAATATATTGAGGGTATTTTTATATGTTTTAAACCAATATGAGAACATTAATAATGTTTTCCAACTCGTATGACCCATTTTTACACCTTGAAACATATTATTACTTGGTTAGGTTTGACTAAGAAGTTGACCCTGTCTGTATGCTTCCCTTGCCTATAGGTGAAAATAATTTTTTTTAGCTACTTAAATTGACATGGAGTATTAATAAAATCCTTAATTCCATCCAATATTTCTTTTAGTCACCTATAACATGCATTTTCCAGGCCAAAGACCTAAAATAGTCACCACTTGAGTCACTATCAGCTATAATTGACTGTAACTGACTGTGTATGGCAGAGCATGGGTTTTATGAATAAGACCTCACCTTGTAAAATATAAAACATGGATTATGATACATTTTATGTCTTTTGGATTCATCCTCTATATATAAACATTGGCATCCTTATGATCAATCTCCTACTATGGATGATGTGAAGGCAATTAGTCAACTATAGGTCAATTTCTTAGGAGAGAGAAACCTATAGGTGTAGATTGGACCTTGAAACATCATAAATTAACTCTTCTTGATGATATTAATTTTAATTATTACAACCTTAAATCAATAAGTCTATTCAAAAAATGATATTATTCCTTGGTATTGTAACATTGGGTGAAAGGATCTCTTATAGCTCAGGCCTATAGATGATATTGACTAAGTCTAGTGCATAGATATGCAACTTTAGGCTCTCCAATAACCACCCTTTATTGATCATCTTCCTCCCAAAATTTTCATAGTCCTTCTCCCATGTGGACACTATAAGGTTTGATCACTTATAGGACTTAAAGCTTTTAGAAACCTTATTTTACGACTTTGACAAAAAAGGCTCAAACCTTTGTTTTCCTATTTTAGGAAAGTCCATGAATACAATCATTGAATGCTAGAAGGTGATCAATATTTACATTTGCCATCTTAGACATTCAAATAGGGCTGCCATGATCTACATCACATATTAGGTCATCAATAATGTTTTCAAATTATCTCATCTTCTTCATAAAATTACCTCTATATCTTTGCCAATGCCACCTGTAGTTGTATATTTCATATACAGGCAATGATGAAACTTCAAGCAGTAAGCATGATTTGTGAGTTTCAATGACGTTTGGGCTCCTTTAAAAAGTATCAAATAAAATATTATCACTATAAAAACCTTTCTCAAATTAGACACTCTTCCCACTCTAAAATATTTGAAACACCTATCAGAGCTCCCCTTCTATCATGACATCATCCTAAGAGGCTCCTGTAGATGCACTTTGAGTCATATGCAGGTAGTAAGAATGAATTAGAGCAATGTGTATAGTGAATGGTCTCATGAATATACCTAAGCTCCTTAAAAATTATTCAAATGCATGTTTAACACTATAAAGGTATTGAAACAAGTCTGAAAACCTTTATTCCAATGTAATATCCTTCCAAGAGATGCCTACAGATATACATTCATGGCTACCTAAATGCATATGTTGCATATGAATGCAATTAAATGAAAATTTATTTATAGGATGAAATTATAATGAAATTGAAACAACATTGAAATATGGAAACAAACCATCACCATCTTTTGACACCATTACCAAGTCATAAAGGCATTGGAAGTGGTGGAAAACTACCTACAACACAAAAAGTGTCTTCTCTTGCAACTTGAGATATTTAGCCCATCAAAACACTTTGAAATTATAAACCAACCATGGATAGAATTATAGGATGGATTAAACATCCTCTAAAATCAATCTCAATATCTAGATTATATGAAATCATCCAAATAAGAGCAAAACCTATAGGGTGCACATATTAACAAGCAAATTAGATATGTCAACTTCTTAGGAATGGTTCATAAAGCATAATCAACCATTAATATATAAAAAAAATTAAATGGAAGTTGAATAAGTGTATAAAATACCCCCAAGATCAATTTTATTGAAACCTTCCCTCTTGGCTGTACCAAGTATAAACTTGTTGACTAGTTTTGTGTGCATGGAAGGGTGAATTAGGAGAAAAATGGTTTTAGCTCAATTTTGACACTTACAAAGTAATTTAAGCATGTAAATGGATTTAATTAATATGGAGAGTCATTTCATGACCTTATTCCATGTGTCTCACTCCCTTGTGGGTTGTACAAGTGCCAAACTCTTCCCTCTTTAAAAGAAACTACTCTTTCTTCTAAAGAACCTACCACTTTTTAGTTATTAATAGTTAATAAAGAATTATTAGGACACTAGGGATGTTAAATCACCTTTTGGAACCTTCAAATTTCCAAAAGAGGTTGTATAAATTATTTAGTGCTTTATTAATGACCTTTAAAATGACTCAAAATGATATATTGACTAATTAGACTAAGACTAAGGCTAAGATGACATTAATGTAGATCAAATAGATTATAATAAACCCTATGACATAAAATTAGATCCATAAAAACACCTAAAAATAAAAATTTTAGCTATAGGGATCTCAATTTGCCCTATAGGGTTAAATTTGGTCAACAAATTGGTGACTCATAGGGGTAGTATGCTTGCTATACTAAAGATCAGTAGCCTTATCTTATCCATGGGATTAGGTATTCATCTAAAGTCTGAAACAAATAAGAATACCTGACACTTGACAACAAGCTTTGATCAAGACAAGACCAATTGACTACCTCAACCACATAAAACAAAGGACACACACAAGGCAAATCAAACACACTAACAAGACACACATGTGCTCAAAGCACTTAGGAAAAATAGAAATAAAAAAACTATGCACAACTATAAACTAAGAATACCTCATTTACAAGATCAAAAGGAAATTTTATTGAATCTTTTTCTTCATGAGATGAGTCATAGTGTCAAGCCTGTTTCTCCTTGGATTAGATACTTTATAAATTAGACCTATTCCTTGGCACTTCACTCTATCTAATCTCAAGTAGATCCTAATTAAATAGGTCTCCAATGTAAATTTATCCCTCTTAAATTTACATTGGAGACCTAATACTACTACCCACTCTTCATCTCATGATCAACTTGTATCTTCTTGGTAGGCATGGCTTCAAGAGGATTGGTTTCTTGTTCTTTACAAGATTGAGGCCAATAAGAGCTTGTTCCATCCTTCAAGAACTGATGTGTTTCTCCAAACTAATTGAGAGGATGATAACCCATTTTGATTATTTCAAACATATCATCATGGGATGCATATGCTTCTTAAAAGGATAAATTTGAAAAGTTTCTTCTTTGCATACTCACTTGAGTGTCAAGGCTACCTTCTCCATTTTTGATTAGATCACAACCTCTTTGAATAAGAGTATAAACTACTCCAATGACTATAAATAAGTCACCCAAAGGATTATTAGGTAATTTTTCTTTCCCGTATATGATGTCTTGGATAGTGATGGAAGAAGCAATGATGATTTCTTCTTCTTTGGCAAAAGGAAAATATTCTTCCATATCAACCCAATAAAAAGTTTCCACATAATAAATCACTTCTTATTCAGAATTTAGGACCTCTTGAGGGATCTCAAGTTGAATTTAAACTACCATAACATTACTTTGGTTCTCAAGGATTGCAATATCCTCAATTTATTTTTCCTTCTTGATGATGCCAAGACTAGGCATCTTGTAATCATGTGGCTTAGTTCAATGAGGCTGCCAATGAGCTATATTTTCTTCAAGAAAGAGTTATAAATTATTACCAACTAAATTATCCTCTTTAGGTTCCAAAACCATAGGTCTATCAAGGAAAATGGTGATAGGGTGATGACAAAATGAACTAGTTGGTGGAGGTGGAACATAGAACTCAAAATTAGATTGAGAATGAATTGTAGGGGATTCTTTTGGGAGTTTTTGAGGAAGGTGAAGCAGACCTTGGGATAAAATAGCCTGGTTTTATAACTTAAATTTTACAATCACTTAATTTAAATTTGATTCAACTTAAGCACTTTCTTGAGGAAGGTTAGATCAGGTGTGTTTAGGCATAATATATTCTTTTGGCTCTAAACATTCCATCACACCTTGACTTAACAACATTCTTGACTCTAACTCTTCAATTTACTTAGCTAGGTTCTCTTGGAAAATTATTTCTTGAATTTGATATGCATCTTCATTAGGATAAAGAGTACAAGAGGGCTGACATAGAAGACAAGAGGTTTCTTGAAGAAGGGTGAGAGGGACTTGCATAAAATCAAGCTCTTTCTCAACTTCACACTCTTTATCAAGGCTTTTATCCCCTTTCTTTCTCCATGATTCCACTACCTTATTCCAGATTAGGATATTAGGATTAGGAGTCTTATATTGAGGTAGTGATGTAATTCTAGGAGTGGATGAAGTGTCTAAAGAACTTTGGATCTCCTTAGGCTTGGGTTCTCCACCTTGTCTCCAACTTGGGATTTCATATCTAGAGGTCACTTCTTAAGGTGGGGATGTAATTAGAGAGGACAATGAGGGATTAAATTCCACTTCCTTTGATGATGATATGGATTGTTTCATCTGATCATTGGATAACTCAATCTTCCTATCAAAAATTTCTTAAAAAATAAGGTTTGTCTTTCTAATTCTCTCTTCTAGCTGATTGGGAAATGATGACTTTGATAAGCTTGATTGGGTTCATAAGTAGGGGTTAAGTAGGACTGATAGAAATCCCAGGGAAGTGGATATAAAGGTTGATAGACTTGGTGAGGTTTTTCCTCATAAATTCTTAGACTATCTTTTAAATATGCAATCAAGTCACCCACATCTAGAATCACACTTGGGATCCTTTACCAGTTTACTCTATCAATAGGTGCCCACTCTCTTTTAACCAAATTTAATGCATCTCTCACATTATTAATGAAATTACTAAGAACATCTTGACCATATCCCCTTAGTGTATCAATATCTATCATGTACTTCTCATAACCTAAGAGAGTTTGCTTGAAAGTGGAAATGGACTAATTAGAGAAGTGACTAGGTTGACTAGGAGGAGTAAGATATTGAGAAGGCTGGTTGTAGGACTAATAAAAATCATGAAAAGGTTGAAAATTTTCATATTGGAGTTGGTATGGATCATGAAAAGGTTGATAAGGATCATATAAAGGCTGATGGGGAATGCCACAAGATTGATAAACCTCACCAACTTGTGTAAAACAAAACTCAATGCCAAAATTAGCCATGGAACTTCATTGGGAAGCAAGAATACAAAGAAAAATTACCAAAAATATTCAAAAGGAAAACCTAGGCTACTTGACCAGCTGATGTAACTTTAGAGTCACCATTGATGCTTAGATAGATGAATCCAAAGGCTGATATGTTGAAAGATAACACCAAAAATATTTCAACTTATTATACTAAGAGTCCTACCAAGCATGCCAAAAAAATTTGTCACTTGGATTTTCACCCTTTGAGGATATGTTTCGTCTCTCCTCATCTAAGTGGTACAATTGAAACACATCTAGGCTGTGGGTAGCCTAAGAATGGGGTGAATATCTAGATAGGGCTATCTCCCTTAATGTACCACTTGTAGATCACTATTACACCTATGATTTTAAGGGAAAAGGGAGAGAAAACTAAAATTAAACTATTTTAAAGGAGGTGATACACTAAATTAGTTATTTACTACCAACCATTTGCATGTTATGCATGAGAACAAAGGACTAACTAGACATACACTTCTCTAATTTGAATCTTCTTACATAAGTGTTTCATTATGAGGTTATGGTGAATGTTTAAGATAGGAGGACTATAAAAGAGGTATATAATGACACTATTAAATAGGATAACTCACTCAACCTTGACACTTCCTAGAACACTTCATATGACCTGCAAGAAGCTGTAAATAGGTGAGAGAATGAGACAAAAATACTAAAGAAGCCATAGTCATCACTAATAAAGATCAATAATTCAATTAAACAATCTAAAAATAGTCATATAAGAGGAAAAATAAATTTTATTTATTGATCTAATGGTATGAAAATGAGCAAGGCTTCACCATACTCAAGTGTAGCATATTTCACAAAGGCCAAAATGGCTAGTTCTTATAGAACATGGGAGAGAGAAGAGGAGAAAGAATTTCAAAGGTCATAAGGACACTTGTAAAGATGAAAAATTGAGTTTCATGTGCCTAGGAAGAGATTTTTAAATTTATCATGCAAAGTTAGGAAGCACAAGTGTCAATCTAAGGCATGAAACTTTTGAAATGTGGCATGAAATTCTCTTTATTAGCTTAGAAAATTGCTTCCATGATTTAGCCCTATTTGAACATCCTAAAACTAAATAATGTTAGGTATAATTATTATAATAATAGGGAAGGTTTGAAAATATGCTTCTCTATGTATTAGTTACATTCTTATCCATCTAGAATCTTTTGAAAGTGAGACATTGCTGCCTTTAGTCAAAAAAACTCCTCTTTCACACACCTTGCACACTTGAATTCAAATTTGGATTTAGTTTCACAAGAAAATAAATAAAATGAAGTTAATTACATATGTAAATACCATTCATTGCCTTAGAGTCCTCAAACACACCTTAAAATCAATTTACTTGAAGCTTTTCACCCTTCTCACTACCATGTTCACTATGCCAGTTTAGATTGGCTAAGATGAGAGATTTTTTTAGAACAATTAGGATTTTTAAAAGTCATGAAATGGACATGGGGAGTTATATTAAGTATAAATATTCATTTCAAATTTAATTTCATCTCTTTAAACCTCCTAGAACCTGCATAATACATAAAATAGTCAAAAATACCTTATTTTATACTCCATCCAAATAGTTTCATATAGTAAAAAAGGATGGGGAGGATAATGAGAGTATCTTATACAATATTCAATCACTTTAATGGTCATTATATCCCACTTGGATATCCCTCTAACTTCATTTTCCCAATCCTATCCTTTCCAATGGTTTGCGAGGGTTTTAGGCCATTTTTATCCTTAAGCTTTGCTCATAAATACCTAACGTTAGAACTAAAAATCCATTCCACTAGAGAAAATATAAATACCATTTCTAACTTCCATAAACTCCCTTGACCTCCATGGAAATCCTTAGGGAATATGTCAGTACCCAAAGTTGGTATAAGAGATTTTACATGTAAAAGTTATCCTAAAAATATTTATAAGTCTCACTAAGAGGTAAGAGTGAAAGTGACCTCTCATTTAGACTCTAGGCATAACCATGCCTCATAAACCTGTCTACACTTTTGAAAGTTTAGGTCTCACTATTGGGATTAATCCCTCTATGAGAAATTTACATGTTTTACCTATGTGTCATTAATATTTCCAAGTCACCCTAAAATATTCTAAGTATTCCTTCTCATCTCTTATTCTCATTCACCAACTAGGCCTAGTGGGAATTTGCTTGGTTGAGCTGTGTGCAAGAGAGTTTTGGCAATTTTGAGAGGTCACAACTAGTATAAGTGTTCAAAATAACCAATTAAACTTATATACACCTCAAAATATGTTCCTTTATGTCTCAAAATCATCCTATTATGTCCTTTACTCATTTTGGCATCATTTACTTGTCTTGCCAAAGCTCTGATTTTCGTGATTGGTTGACCTCTAAGATAAAATAGTGAGGTATATCCCCATTACAAAAGGAAAAATAAAGATTTTATAAGTTATATTAGGTCAAAATTATCCTCTAAACCAATTTTAGGCCTTTTATCAGGTCATTATACCTTTCAACTCCTCCAAAACCTAAAATAGACCCTTAGAAAGTAGACTATGTGCAAGATTCTTCATGTGGACTGTGTTCATGCATCCTTAGAGGTGTATATATATATAATAATAATAATAATAATAATAATAATAATAATAATAATAATAATAATAATAATAATAATAATAATAATAATAATAATAATAATAATATAATGATAGTATTTTGAGATTTTTTACACCATTATGATAACATTAACAATCTTTTCTTACTCTTATGACCCATGTTTGCACCTTGAAACATATCATTACTTGGTTAGGCTTGTCTAGTAAGTTGACCCTATCTGTAAGCTTCCCCTACTTGTAGGTGAAAACATTTCTTTTTGATATACTTAAATTGACATGGGGCCCTAATTAAATCCTTAATTACATTCCATAGTTATTTTAGTCACATATAACATGCATTTTCTAGGCCAAAGACCTAGAACAATCACCACTTGAGTCACTGTCAGCTACAATTTACTGTAGTTAACTATGTATGGTAGAGTAGGGGTTTTATGAATAAGAACTCACCTTTTAGCCTATACAACATGTATTATGATCAATTTTATGTATTTTTAATTCATCCTCTATAGATAAACATTGACATCCTTATGATCAATCTCCTACTATAGAAGATGTGAAGGCAATTAATCAACTGTAGGTCAACTTCTTAGGAGAGAGAAACATATAGGTGTAGATTGGACCTTGAAAAACCATCAATAAAATATTTTTTATTATATTCATGTTAATCAGTGCATCATTCAATAAATAAGGATATTAAAAACATGAGAGTATGCCTTGGTATTTCAACATTGGGTGAAAGGATCTCTTATAGCTCAGGCCTGTAGATGATATTGACCGAGTCTAGTGCATAAATATGCAACTTTAGGATTTATAATAACCATCCTTCATTGATCATATGCCTCTAAAAATTTTCATATTCCTTATACCATGTGGAGACTATAAGGTTTGATCACTTAGATGCCTCAAAGCTTTTAGAGACCTTGTTTTATGACTTTGGCAAAAAAGGCCCAGACCTCTATTTTCCTGTTTGAGGGAAGAAGTCCTTGAATACAATCATTGAATGTTAGAAGGTGATTAATACTATCATTTTCCATCTTAGACATTCTAATGGGGATTTCATGATCTACATCACATACTAGGTCATTGAGAAGGTTTTCAACTTAACTTATCTTCTCCATACAAGTACCTCTATATCTCTGCCAATGCCACATGTAGGTGCATATTTCATATACAGGAACTGAGGAAACTTCAAGTAGTATGAATTATTTGTGAGTTTTAATGATGTTCAATCTCATTTCAAAAGTCTCAAATAAATTATTTTCACTATCAAAACATCTCTCAACTTAGACACTCTCTTTTAATATGAGATCTTCTATGAGGGTACCTGTAAGTGCATTTTAATGGTAGGGGACTATGAGTTTAGGTAGTGAATAGTAATATAGTAGTGTATAAGAGATATATGCTTAGGATTCAATCTATACCTTCAAAAATTGACAAAATACACTCTTCCCACTCTAAAATATTTTAAACACCTATCAGATCTCCCCTTCTATCATGACAACATCCTAAGAGTCTCTTATAGATGCACTTTGAGTCATATGCATGTAATAAGCATGAATTAGAGAAATGTGTATAGTGAATGGTCTCATGAGTATACTTGAGCTCCATACCAATTATTCAAATGGATGTTTATCACTATCAAGGTATTGAAACAAGTCTCAAAACCTTTATTCTAATGTAATATCCTTCCAAGAGATGCCTACAGATGTACATTCATGGTTGCCTGACTGTATATGTTTAATATGACTAAAATTACATGAATATTGCTTTAGAGGATGACATTATAATGAAATCAAAACAAAATTAAAATATGTAAACAAACCATAACCATCCTTTGACACCATTATTAGGCGTGTAGGCATTGGAAGTGGTAGAAAACTACCTGCAACATAGAAAGTGTCTTCTCTTACAACCTAAGATACTTATCCCATTAAAACACTTTGAAATGATAAAAAAATTGATATAATTAAATGAGGGTTTCAACATCCTTTGGAATCAATCCTAACATCTAGATTGTATAGAATCATCCAAATAAGAGCAAAACCTATAGGGTGCATAGATTAACAAGTAAATTAGATAGGCCAACTTCTTAGGAATGGTTGATAAAGCATAAAACACAATTAATATAAAGCCAAACATAAAATATAATTTGAATGAGTGTATAAGATAACTACAAGATCAATTTTTTAAAAACCTCTCCTCCTAGTCATACCAAATACAAACTTGCTACCTAGTTTTATGTGCATGGAAGGGTGAAAAAAGAGCAAAACATTTTTAAATTAATTTTGAAACTTAAAAAGTAATTAAACTATAGAAATTAATTTTAATAAGCTTAAGAGTAATCTCATTACATTATCCCATGTGTCACACTCCTTTGTGGGCCGTACAAGTGCCAAAATCTTGCCTTTTCAAAGGAAACTACTCTTTTTTCTAAATAACCTATCACTTTTTAGTTAGTGATAATTAATATAGAATTATTAAGACACATGTGACATGAAATAAACTTTTAGAACTTTCAAATTTCCCAAAGGGGGCATAGAAATCATTTAATCCTCTATTAATGACCTTCAAAATGACTCAAAATGATATAATGACTAATTATACTAAGACTAAGGCTAAGATGACATTAAAGTATATCAAATAGATTATAATACACCCTATGAAATAATATTAGACCCCTAAAAATACTTAAAAATAATTTTTTTGCCTATAGGGGTCCCAATTTGACTTGTAGGGTCAAATTTGGTCAACACTACCTTTTATGTATGTGTCTGCTAATTAGGTTGAGATGTTATGATTTAGATTATCATGTGTAGATATCATAATTTTCTTTATTTTTAGTTTTAAACCCTAGGGGCCTTCATGAGAGAAAAAACTTATAAAAAGAGAGGAGTGTAATCGGATGAGATGACTCCAATCACCCTATTGATGATTGAATGATACCTACATATCAATATAATCCAAAGAGGTAAATCAAGCCACATGTAGTTCTTCCTATGATCTAAGAATTTTACTCAAGAGAGGATGGTTAGTATGGTGTTAGTTCCAAATGAAAACAAGATGAAATAAACACACTAATAATATAACATCTCTAGGCCTAGACACTAGGGAGAGCTTAGTTAACAAAAGAAAATGACAAACACAACTAAAAAGAAAGGAATCAAACACAATAATTCCTTCACCTTCCTTGGATGATCCAAATGCCTTTGTAATAGTGGTTTTCTCGGATTGTGCTCATGAATTCCTTAGCAATGGAAGCTTGTCTACCTCCATCTCTCCTTTGCACCTTTGGCTTATTGCTTGGCTTGGCTTGTAATCAATTTGGCATTATAACACTAGTTTATTAAAGCTTTTGGAACAAATCCTTCATTATAAATTTACACTAATTAAGCTTAGAAAAGATGTTTTGAGGCCTCTTATTTATAGATTTTTGGATTTGGTTAGAATCAACCTGAATAATTCATCTCAAAATTGAGATGTGTGGTTGAGGATTAATTCAATTTTTGGAATTAAGTTTGTAATTATCCTCATCATGGAATTGGAAGAATGGGCAATTAAGAGGCATGGAGGGCATTGATGAGGCATGGAAGGAATGAATATTGATATTTGTGGCATTTATAGCCTAGGGATATCTTCCCAAGAAATAAAGTCACTTGATGATGCAAATATTCAATATTCATTTATAAAAACAAGTATTTAATAAGTTTCCATGGAATTATTAATTAGGCTATAACTTGGATTAATTAGATCTTAAGCATGATTAAGCACTTTGTGCATAAATTACTCAAATTGATCAGAATGCCTTGTTATTGGCCCAAAATTTGATTAAATTGAAATTGGAAGGTGATGTTAAATGCATTAGAACCATATTCCCATTTAGGATGTTACCAACAAAAAATAACAAAGGCACATGTCTTGTGTAAAATATTTGAAAGGAAAGAGCAATCCAAAGCACCTAGGTGCAAATTTGACATTTCAACTCGAAATGAACTGATCAAAGTTAGTTGGCCCATAAATTGCATTGCCTCATTTAGGGATACCCTAGCCAAAGTTGGCACTTGAATATGTCATTTTCACATCATTTAGCGTGTTTTAGTGTTTTCAAGACAAATTATGCATTTTGGGTAGAAATTGGCCAACATCATGATTGGAGGTTATTGGTGGCCAGTTTTAGGTGTTTACAATTTGCCCCTATTTGGGAAGGTGTTGCAAGCTATAGGAAAAGCAATGTCTTCTCAAAGAATGAGAAATGGCCTGTATGCTAAAAAGAAGATGATTTAAGAACAAAGCTCCAAATGGTTTTGGGAAGCCTATGATGATACCCCATTGAGGGAGTGGCCATCAAAATTATTGATGGATGGTCTCTCAAAAAGTAGCAAGAAGAAAGATGGAATTAACCCTTGGTTGAGATTAATCCAAATGAGAAACTGCTTGCATGCATTAATTTAAAAAAGATATTGATTTTCTTGAAGATAGTTATAATAAAAAATAAAAGTCAAAATAATGATTTGTCCATAGGTGGTTATAATCATTAAGTAGACCTAGATTGGCTAAAGATGATTATGCCCTAGTTAGGGTTGATTAGCAAGCATAACTCAAGGATATAACTTGGAATATATATTAAAGATGAGTGGGCATAGAATAATGAAAGAGATGGATAGAGGAATAAGATTGATAAATATAATGATTCAATTGTACCTATCAATGAGGAGATGCTCATCCTAATTAACAATTATACAACTAGAATGGTCAAATGAGTTATATTGATCAAGGGTGGGATGGAAGGATTTGCCAAGGTACCAAGGAGAAATTTTTTCTACTCCATTGATTGTAGACCTTCGTGAAGCTATTTTTTGTTTTAGCATGTGATGGTAGGCTTCATGATATAACACCATGAAGAGTTGGCCAAAATATGTGTAAGGATTGACTCCCAATATCTAATAAACACTAAAAAATAATACACCAATGATAAAAACCATGATGATAATATTGACATATGAATATGGATAGACTCAAGAATAATAGGCTCAAGGAATCACCCAATGAACACATATAGATTGAGTTAAGGCAACAATCCTGAAAGTAAACAAATAGGTAAGTGAACAAACAAACAAACAACCCAAAATAAATAAATAAATAAATAACTTGAAAACAAAAACAAAAGAAAGCATCCTAACAATGACCATGCCCCACTAAGATAGATTGAGGATAACTGACTAGGCTTAGATAGGATAAATATTTTTGGATTTTTGAAATGTTATGATTTTTTTTGGCATTTGAGGCATCTTAACTCATTAGAGAATGACAAGATGCCTACTCATAAAATAATGAGAGCATTTAGCTTAGATTACTCACAAAATAGTGAGAGCATATGGAATAGGGGACTGAGGTGACCTCAACATGAATTGAGCATGACCTACATAGTCCTAAAATTATCTTAATTCATAGCAATTCTATCCACACAAAAGGTAGTGAAAAACCAACTAGGTCCCAACAAGTTCTCAAATCTGGCAAATGACCAGTCAAATGAAAATAGTGATGGCAAGGTGATGCAACAATGCATGATAAACAAGTGTTTCCCCTAGTTTTACCATAGGTGGTTATAACTAATATATAATAGAATAGGTCAATGATACTAATTTACCCATAGGTGGTTATAATTAGTAGCAAGACTAGTGAGACACTGATTTGCCCATAGGTGGTTATAATCAAGCTCACAAAAATAAACATGGATAGGATGAAAGGTATCTTTCCAGATCAATTGGCACACTAATTTCATAGACTATAATTATAAACATGTATTGGATTTATTTTTGAAACTTGACTGGAATCCTCTCACAAAATGTATAAGAAGAACCAAAGTAACCTAGATCAAAATAGGATTGGGTAGGATGACTAAAAATAGGCTTTGGTCTAAATAGGAATGGAATGGAATGATAGGATGGTATGGTTCTTGATAAGGACAATTCTTAGTTGGATATATTAGATAAAATGGTATTAGGGTTTCCCCCAGATGATGGGGTAATTGGCAAGAGTATGTGATAATGGAAAAAGGATATGTAATAACGACAATGGCATGGCAATGTGAAACGATATGGTACATGTTTTTGGCCTAGGTGTGGTTTTTAATTTTGTTGTTCTTGATGATATGGAAATGCACATCTTAATCAACAAATAATATAAATATAATACTTAATCATGTTGTTATGTTCTTCCTTGGTCATTGATTCTAGTTCCTTGAAACGTCGAGGCAAGGTTTCTTTGTAGCCTCTAAAAATTAAAGTGTGGACATGGATGGTAAATAAGGATAAATAATGGATGGTAGGTTTATTTTGAAATGGAATGACAAATGATAATGGAATGTGGATTGGTGGGGAAACAAATGAAGATCTGGACTTTTAGTCACATGTAATATTACTGATGTCAGATTTGACATAATTTTGGTTGTGGTGGGGTTGAAGACTTGTTCTCTTGACAAGAACACCATATTTTTTTATTGTTTGATCTTAATAGTAGCCACCATATGATTAGGATATATATTAAAAGATATTTTGATTTGATCTTTGATTTTGTCTTCATCAAATAGCGAAGAACTTTTGTGCTCAGCTATTGGTGCCTCAAAAAGGTTTTCACCAATGAATTTATCTTGATTTTCCTATAGCACCTTCAATAATTTTTCACTAATGAACATTGGCTTTTGATTTTTATTTTATTCTATCACTTCTAAAAATGTTTTACTAGAAGATGCTAAGTTTTGAATTGGATTATCCCCTAGCACCTTTGAAAAGGTCTCACTAGGAGAGTGTTCTTCTGCTACATGAATGTTGTCTTGACCTTCATGCTCTTTTTTAATTGCTATGTCACTATGGATGCAATTCAATAAAGTGTGATTCTATTGATCCCAATTGACACTTATAGAAGATGGAATGCCACTAATATGACTATCTTGGTTGATGGTAATGGCCTGTGGAATGGTAATGGAATGGGGAGAGGCTACATAATACTTATAGAAGATACTAGGAAAACTTATGTCAAAGCTAAATTATTCATCCTTAAAAATCATAGAAGGATTACAAATGTATTCAAATTGATCTATGAGGCATGCGTAACCAATGTTGTAATAACTAAGAACATATTCTTCTTCTGAATCTAATTCTAACTCAAAGGACTCTAAATTTGATGTTGAGACTGATGTTGATTCTAATTTTGATCCTAAATCTGATGTCAATTTAAGAATATAACCTGACTCTAATTCTAATTCTTCATTTGATAGGTAATTTATTACCATGATGTCTTGTTGAATGCTTGATATTGGATAAGTAACAACCTGTAATGGCATGATGGGCTCTAAACAAATTGGTTTGTCAAAGTGAGACTCCAATAGGATGGGAAATATATCAAGATACAATTCCTTAAAGATTAGCTTGTCAATATGAGGCTCTTGAAAAATAGGCATATGGTCAAGGTAATGATTTTGCCAAAGGTGGTTATAATCATTGAGAAGTGACTCAACAAAGACAGGCTCATTAGAATGAGACTCCTTGATAATTGGTATAGGATCAATAGGTGATTCATCATAGGTTGACTTATAAAAAATGGTTGGTTCAAAAAAAACATCTTGGATTGTTTGGTTGTCTTGGCTTTCATTTCTAATGAGTTAGAAAATACTAGTTTTGAACATAGCTTGGTATTTGAATGATTAGATTGGTTGAGGTTTGGTTGGGATTGGTACTAGATGAGGAATGGTCTATGGTTGGATAATGGTAGGGCAATAGGGAGCATTATTTCTTGGATGAGCCAAAGGATAAAGTCCTGAGATGGTAATGATAGGGAATTATGGAGCATGATTGCTCACATAAGACAAAGGACTAGGTCTTGGAATGATGATGGGGCATTATGGAGCTTGGTTTCTCACATAAACCAAAGGATGAGGTCCTGGTATAAAAATGATTGGGCATTGTGGATCCTGGTTACTCACACAAACCAAAGGACTAGTTCTAGGAATGGTAATGGTATTCCTTGGATATTGTGGAGTTTGATGGCTCACATAATCCAAAGGAGGGTTAGGGGTAGTAAATGATTGGATAGGAAAAAGATGTCATGAAACTTGATTGCTTACATAAGCAAAATCATCCAAGTCTTCCTTATAAACCATATCATCCCAGTCATGAGTTTGATCATAAGTTGGTTCTTGATTGTGTTCCATGTACTGATTTTTGAAAAGAGGGTATGGATTCATATATCAAACAACATTATTTTTAGATGGGATTTCAAAGTCCTCTTCATAACAATAAAGGTCTTGATTTGGATCCTATGTTGTTTTGTGACTTTGTTCCCATGAATTATTAATATGAGGCAGATAGAAATCTATCTCAAAAACCATATTAACATCATTGGGGTCTTGACAAAATCCATAAAAGTCATTTTATGTGGACATTCTATCATTAGTCAAATTATAAGTGACTCCACCATAGGTGTAGTGAGACATATCTATGTAAATGGTGAAATATCTGAAAACAAAAAGACTTAGAGTTCTACAAACTATAAAAAATTATGTCCTAAAGATAAATGGTTCAAACTTGGTCTAACTTGGTCAAAAGGGTGGAGTTGTATCTCCAAAATGATTTGTGCTAAGACTTGGCATAAAATAGCCTATCATCAAATGTATAATGTTAAATGTCATACACTCAAAAGGTCAAATGTCTAAATGAAAACCAACATGTCAAACATCTAGGTCAAAGTGTTCTAGACAAGGTTTAAACTAGGAAAGGAAAAAGTTGAGTTGTAAGGTCTTTTGTCCAAATGTGGAGTCAAAATCTAGGCTCAAAAAAATAGGCATGCACTAGGACTTTTGGCCAAATGACATTAAAATCTATACTTGAAACAAAGGCTAATATGATTTAATTTAATCTAACAAGTTTGGAAATAACTTTGACATAAACCTGACACACATAATTAAACATAAAGATGATCAGTTGGCATAAGGCATAAGATAAAAGGCTCTTTGAAAGAGGCTGTGTTCTCCCAAATAAAAGCATAGATAATGATGAGGATAAGCATTAAACAAACAAACTATCAATAGTTTTCAGATTTGGGTAATCGATTAACTAAAGTTATACAACCTAAAAGAGAAAGATATATGTATCAGCCCCATGAATTGAGGCTTAAATATAAATCAATCAATGTTTGGATCCAAACTTAACAAGGCTAATTAAAAACTCAACATTGAAAACTAGGATTTGACCAAACAAGCTAGACAAGATTGGACAACATGATAGCACAAGACAAAGGTGTAAATGGTATACACAAAATGGTTTGAAACAAATGGTTTTGATACAATGGTAAACAAGTTTTGAAATAAATTGAGCATCCTAATGGCCTAAGCATACTCAAATAATGTGGTTAATGTTATGTTTTAAAGACTAAAAAGGCTCAAAAATATTTTGACATTATTTAGGTAGCATAAAACTACCCTTCACAACTCAAATACATTGGTTTGACATGGATTATGAACAAACAAACAAGTTTTAGTCTCAAAACATAACAAGTAAAAATGACCAAAATACACTAAGTATAATCATCCAAATCCTAGCAAGGGTATGGTAAAATGAGCTTTCCTAAACTAGCAAGGTTTCAATCATTATAGGGGAATCAATTACACAATAACTTTCACATCAAATGATATAAAAGATAAGCACAAAAATTGGGTGACCGTGGCATTGGCTAGTTTTAGAAAGGTCTAGTCCTCTTTACAACCACTACATCCTACTAATCACTCAGTGTAGTGCGATGTCCAAATGCAGATACGTCCCATGTGCAACTCCAAAGGAGCCAAATGAAGTTAATTCTAAGAGGTGAAAAACCAAGTCAAAGCTTCCCTAAAGAACTTGTAGGAGGTGATGAAGTATCCATCTCAAGCCAAGATGCATACAAATAAAGAAAACATGAAAATAGAAAGACTTTAGAGTCATTTTCAAGGTCACCCAAACTTTAACAAGTTTTTGGGGAGTGCTTTAGACAACTTTCTTTCTAAGCCTTGGAGTAGGCTACTTGCAATAGGAATGGTGATTTTGATTCCAAGTGTTCCCTATAAGGGATAAATGGAAGAGCATACACACAACATTTCTCTTTTTTCCAAACAAGATTTGATTAAACAACTATTGTAAACAAAAATTGACATGTGTGTTCAATTTTTAAACCCAAATAAAATGTTTGGTGGTGTTCATTTGACCCTTTGGTCTTAGTTTCAAACTTTTAAAACATTCACCAAAAATATCTAAATTATTTGTTAAACACCCACAACAAGGTTCCTAATCAATTTTTAAGCATGCAAAGGTGATTTAAACATGTTTTGGGCAAATGTTAAGCTTGGTCCTATAGCAAAATTGTTAGCATGTCCTTTAGCTTTGAAGTTCTTTTGAGTTTGAAACAATAAACTTTGGAAAATTAGCTCTCAGGTTTGTGTTTTTAGAAAAACATAGTGACTAATGTCAGTTATTACCACCAATGTTAGTTATAGCTAACTAAGATCTGGCTAATGTCATTTCTGCTAACTGATGTTGGTATTTCCTATCGATGTTGCTTACTGTGTAAAACTGTGGTAACAAAAAATGGAAACATAAAGATCAAAAATCAATTTGCAAGAGTTTTAAAGGCTCAAATAAATATTTTAAAGTTGTAAAAGGATCTCCTTTAGGTGTGAGATGCATCTAGTCCCACCGAGTATGCCATTATGTGATCTAGGAATTTGACTCAAGAGAGGATGGTTAGTGAGGTGTTAGTTCCAAAATGAAAACAAGATGAAATAAACACACTAATAACATAACATCTTTTGGAATAGACACTAGGGAGAGCTTAGCTAACAAAATAAAATGACAAACACAACTAAAAATCAAGGAATAAAACACAAAAATTCCTTCACCTTCCTTGGATGCTCCAAATGCCTTTGTAATGGTGGCTTGCTCGGCTTGTGCTCATGAAGTCCATGGTAATAGAAGCTTGTCTACCTCCATCTCTCCTTGGAACCTTTGGATTATGGCTTGGCTTGGCTTGTAATCAATTTGGCATTATAACACTAGTTTATTGAAGGTTTTGGAACCAATCTTGCATTATAACTTTGCACTATTTAAGCTTAGAAATGATGTTGTGAGGCCTCCTATTTATAGATTTTTGTATTTGGCTAAAATCAACTTGAACCATCCATCTCAAGATTGAGATGTGTGGTTGATGATTAATTCAATTTTTGGAATTAAGTTTTTAATTATCCTGATCATGGAATTGGAAGAAGGGGAAATTAAGAGGCATGGAGGGCATCATGGAAGGCATTGATGAGGTATGGGAGGCATGAATTTTGATATTTGTAGCATTTATGGCCTAGGGATGTCTTCCTAAGAAATGAGGTCACTTAATGATGTAGATATTCAATATTCATTTCTAAAAGCAAGTATTAAACAAGTTTCCATGGAATTATTAATTAGGCTCTAACTTGGACTAATTACCTCTTAAGCATGATTAAGCACTTTGTGCACAAATTACTCAAATTGATCATAATGCCTTGTTATTGGTCAAAAATTTGATTGGACTGGAATTGGAAGGAAATTTTGGATGCATTGGAACTATATTCCCATTTAGGATGTTTCCAAAAAAAAATACCAAAGGCACATGTCTTGTGTAGAAGATTTGATAGGAAAGAGCAATCCAGAGCACCCAGATGCAAATTTGGCATTTTGACTCAAAATGAACTGATCAAAGTTAGCTATCCCATAAATTACATTACCCCATTTAGGGATACCCTAGCCAAAATTGGCACTTTAATATGTCATTTTCACATCGTTTATCATGTTTTAGTGTTTTTAAGCCAAATTGTGCATTTTGGGTGGAAATTGGCCAAAAGCATGATTGGAAGTTATCGGTGGCCAATTTTAGGTGTTTACACTTCCACCTACAGTGATTATGAAATTGTAATCTTTGAATATATGTATAAAAATAATTTTTAGGGCTTTCATTCTTGACAATGATAACCTTTGATTTATTGTGAGATGATTTAGACTTGGCTTCTAACTGCTTCTAATATTTTCTCAATGTGTAATAGTGTAGAAGTGCTCAATATATAGTTCCAAGTTAGTAATCAAGTGTCATTGAAATTATATTTTGATTTGATTTTATAGTGAAACATTTTGAAATTTTACTTTATCCAACCTTAAGAAAAATGTCGAAGACTCAACAGATTAGTTAAAAATTTAAAAACTAGTCATTATTTGGTGCTGGACACAACCATTCTAAGTTAACAGGTCCACAATAGTAGAAATGTCTACCTAACATGGATTTGTCTCAAAAAATTAGGGGTAACTATCATGAGCTTGATATAATTTGAGGGTAGTATAAACTAGTTTGAGTATTTTATTTAGAAAATTTTGTTTATAATAATGGAAAACAGAGGGTCAATCCTGTATTTAGATAAATGGATTAGAGGAATGGTGAGTAAGAATTATGTATTTGGGTAAAATTCATATGGTTTAATATGTGTTAATAATTAACATTATCAAGCACTTATGACCAGATTTAGGTATGTACATTTTCCCCCTTTATTATACTAATGCAATTAATAACATAAAGGAGAAATAATTAAACTTGAGTTTGTACAAAACACTTTGTATTTGAGAAGACACTTTAATTTTTCAAGGCACCAAACCCTACAAAAACACATAAGGTAGTTATTTGTCCATATTTGAAATTTGAAAAAGCTAAAACTATGAAATTGAAAAGTTAGAAAGGAAGGATTACACTTGTATAGAGATGAAATCATGTTTCTATGTAACTTGTAAATGATGGAGAAATGTGCCCTTTTATTGAAACACTTGGATAAATCGAGCCATTAAAAAATTGAGAGTGATCAAGTCCCAATTCTAAATAACTAATCAAGCCATTAAATTGGAAAGATGCATATTCTAAATTTTATGAATGGGAAAAGGTACACAATGTACTATTCCATAAAATGTATAACTAAAATGGGTTCATTAGATGTGATGCCAAGGTCATTTGGTGTCACTAGAATTAAACACACATCACGTATAATAGAATCTAGAACCACACATTTTGTTTTCTAGAAGTAATGATAAGGTTGTTGAATGTCAATATAATTGAATGTACATTACCTATAATAGAATTAATCACACAATTGTAGAAATATCTAGATTCTACTTGCATATTTAAAAGAGAATGAAGAATATTCATGCCTTCATTATGACCTTAGTCCCAATAGATTTGAATTGAAATGAACATTTTGTCTTTGAATTTTTAAAAATTGAACTTTGAAAATGTGCATGAACAAGTATCATACCCTTTGAACATTGATAAATGTTCATGAACAAACATCATGCCTTTTGAACTTTAAAAATGTGCATGAACAATTATCATGCCCTCTAAATTTGTGTCAAATGCTATAAAATTCCATGCCTCTATATGATCAATTTTAAATGTATTTAAAACCTCTATCTATTTTTTATATACCTATGCATATGGATACAATTGAGTATGAATATATACTTTGAGTTTTTTCAAAGTGAGTGTATATGCATGTCATATGCCTCCAAGAATATATATTTGATGAGATAATTTATGTCATACATCTAATTTCTAAATTAATTCAAATTTTTGAAATACTTTGAATCTTTGAAACATGTACTATGTATCTTTGAAACCTATACTCTATATCTTTCAATTTTTAATTTGTCATAGAATCCAATTTTGTATTACTTTGATTATAAGAAATTAATATATTGATTTTTTTCGTTGAAATCTACACTCAATCCCAAATATGATTTTGTCTATTCATGGAGGCTTGGATCTCTAAGACAAGTAGATTGTAATGCTCCCATTTTGAGATGAGGGATGTAGTTTATAAGTCACTTATCAGAAACAAAGTGTTAATTTTATTATATGATAAATATAGAATCATGTATAATTAAGTCAACATGGGAAGAGTATGTTACTATAGTAACGTAACTATCGTTAAAACATATATGTAACATTTATTGAATGTGAGGCATACAAGTGTCATGTATGGATAGATATATCAATGAATCATGAAATGAAGTAACCATATCTAAATTATCCTACATTGTAAAAGTGCATGATATGTATCATGATAGCACTAATCAATGTCAACAAACACAATAAACACAACACTTAATGTCACACAATATCACACATAATGGAAAGGGACACATACAAGGGAAATGTTTAAATGCCATGCATACAAGAAATATTTGTATGCATAGGGACAAGGTATATAAGTAATGGATATGTTCAAATGTCTCATGAAAAAATATCACACACATAGGGTCCTGAGCCACAAGTAATAGACATGTTCAAATTATACCCAAACAAATATCACACATATAATGTCAAGGGCTAAGGTAATGGACATGTTCAAAATTTTCTCAAGAAAATATAAAATTCATAAGGTAGAGGGTCACAAGAAATGGACATGTTCAAATGTCACACAAAAAATATAACACACATAAGATTAAGGGAAACAAGTAATGGATATGTTCAAACTTTGCACAAGAAAATACTAGACACATAAGGCTAAAGGCCACACATAATGGACATGTTAAAATGTTGCACAAGAAAATTTCACACACATGGGGCCATGGCCACAAGAAATTGGACATGTTTAAATTTCACACAAAAAAAATTACACACATAGGGCCAAGGTCCACACACAATAAACAAGTAATGTCTAGCCTATCATGAATGAAAGTAAACAACATCAAATGAATGTATAACATGTGAAAATAGTTTATACCATCCAATTGTATCAATGTCACATAATAACAAAGTAGCATATTCATGTAGCACAATGGTAGATATGATTAATTATAAAAACATTTGTATAATATGTAGCTCAACATGGCATTTGATGTCGTATATGGATATTAGCTATTATAATGTAACATGTAGAATAAAAAGGCCTTAGCATAAGCATGGCCATTTGGTACAAGGGAATACAAAATATAAGAATCCATGTGAATATGTATGTCCTAGATCACACTCATATACCTCATGAAATTCATGTGTTTGAAAAATAGTATGCTATATACCAAAATATGTGATGAATAAAATACGTAAAGAAGTAAACTAGCAACTCATGTCATGCTTAGGTATTGATTTTTAATGTTTGAAAACATTTTTAATTTTTTTAAAATATTTTTGACATATATATATATATATATGTATATATATATATATATATATGTATATACATATACATACATACACACACACACACACACATATATATATATATATACATACATATATATATATATACATACATATATATATATATACACACACATATATATACACACACATATACATATATATACATATACACACACACACACACATATATATATATACACATGTATATATATATACACATGTATATATATATACACGTATATATATATATATATATATATATATATATATATATATATATATATATACATGTATATACATATATATACATGTATATATATATACATGTATATATATATGTATATATATATATACATGTATATATATATGTATATATATATATATATATATACATGTGTATATATGTATATATATATATACATGTGTATATATATATGTATACATGTATATATATATATATATACATACATGTATATATATATATTATGTATATATATATATATATATACATATATATATATATACATACATGTATATATATATATTATGTATATATATATACATATATATATATATACATACATATATATATATATATATATATATATATATATATATATATATATATATATATATATTATACACACATGCACACACACACACACACACACACATGTATAACATGTGTTTGAAAAATAGTATACTATATACCAAAATATGTGATGAATAAAATATGTAAAGAAGTAAACTAGCAACTCATGTCAAGCTTAGGTATTGATTTTTAATGTTTGAAAACATTTCTAATTTTTAAAAAATATTTTTGACATATGTGTGTGTGTGTGTGTGTGTGTGTGTGTGTGTGTGTGTGTGTGTGTGTATATAGTATACTATTTTTCAAACACATGCTATACATGTGTGTGTGTGTGTGTGTGCATGTGTGTAATATATATATATATATATATATATATATATATATATATATATATATATATATATATATATATATATATGCACACACACACACACACACATGTATAGCATGTGTTTGAAAAATAGTATACTATATACCAAAATATGTGATGAATAAAATATGTAAAGAAGTAAACTAGCAACTCATGTCAAGCTTAGGTATTGATTTTTAATGTTTGAAAACATTTCTTATTTTTAAAAAATATTTTTGACATATGTGTGTGTGTGTGTGTGTGTGTGTGTGTGTGTGTGTGTGTGTGTGAATTTTTTACATATGTGCAAAGGCAAGAAACAAGGCTTTTAAAATAGAAGAATGGGAGGGATACAAACAATCCACAACATTCATTAAGGTATAGTGTGCACTAGATGTGATAACATGGCAATGTGGAGAAAGTGAAAGCAATAAATATAACCCCACTATATATACTTATTTAAAAAATGTAGCTCAATATGATATGTGGATAAAAGAATATGTGTGCCTCTATTAGGTAAGAATCAATGTGTGCTCATGTAATATGTATAAATAAAAGTATGCACTCATGTAAGATCAAATGGAAGCTAAAGTATGTGTAGATGGTCACTATGTAAGGATGTGTAAGTAACATGCCACAAAATATGTGTATTATAGTCACTATAGGATGAGTGTCATAAACATTTGGATCAACATAGTCAATCAAAAGGCAAGGGAAAAATTAAGAAAATCCAAGGGATAGAATAATAGATTATGTAAGATCATATATACTCATGTGTGCCAAGATATAATATTACAATACATAAGCAAATTAGGCAAACATCAATAATCTATGTATAATGGATATATTTCCTACTAACCAATGACACCATCAATGAAATACCCCCATGTAAGTCATGTATCAAATAACATAATGATCTATATTCATGAGCAAGTAGAGGTATACCATCACACATGAAATTATTTAGGAATCACATTTATACCATTTGTATTTTTAGGAACATATTATTTTAAAATTACTTTATGATAAACACTTTCATATGGATGTTTTTTTTTTACTAATCTTGAGTTTATTTTTGTAACCTCTCTTTTGGTAATTGATATTTTAATAACTTATCTTGACATAATTTGTGCAAGTTATCTTGGTCTAATTTCACATATTTTATCCTTTCATGTTATAAATTTCCCTTTTTTTATTTTTTTCACTTGTTCTTTATGAGAAGCAATTATAGTATGAGTAGGTTTCTTGATTTATTTAACTAGTATACATTCATCATTATCAATGATACTTTGTATTTTATTCTTCAAAGCCTAAAAACTATCTGTATGATGCCCAAGAATTCTATGAAATGCGTAATATTATTTTTATCTCCTTGGATAATGAATATAAGGTAATGTGATCAAATTTCTATGAAGCATTTCTCTTAGAATCTCATTTGAACTTTTATTATCCTTTTTTACACTTTTTGAATCATTAGTTGTATATATGTCTTGTTTTGGCCTCCAATATTGATATAAAGTCCTTTTAGGCATAAAATATTTGGTTGGATATGTAAATATATGTTTAATATTGGCATGATATGTATTATTTATATCTAATATCTTTTACTCAAGTGATGTAATCCTAAAATTGAAATATTAATTTTTCTTTTCTAACTCTTATATGGAAACTCTCATAGTGATTATTTGATCTTGCAAGGATTTAAAAGAATAAGAATTGTGTAATTTTAATTAGACATTTATACATACATAATATATAGGATGTGTGTGATGTGGATGGGGTTGAGTAATGATGTGAGACTACACATTATTAATTTTAACCTTTATCTGAGTTTGAAACATTGAACTTGGAAATGGGATTAGAGGTTTAATGGAATAAGGTGTGATTGATTTTTAGGTTGTTAGATGTACTTATCCTAGTCATAAAATAGTTAACAATACATAAAGGGCACTAAATATAGAGGATTCCACTACTTCAATATTACATTATCTCATCTCTTGGGTCTATTGATTGTAACTTCCTAAGGCTAACTGATTACTAGTGCACTACAAGAATAAATGGTCAAAAGCTTCTTATGGTTGAAAAGTAAAACTCTTCAATTTTTTGATATACTGTGAAGTACATGGAAAATAAAATCCATGTATAGTAATATCTAATTTTTTGATTATTTGGGTAGTACCTTACACACCACCACTTAGGTAAAACTAAAAATTGCTTTTTCTAGAATGACAACTCCTATGAGTTTTAAAGTTACTAGAATACACTTTGTAGAAAGCAAGAAAAACAAAAAAAAAATTGAAAACCAATAAAAAAAAAATTGTGCAAGGGAATTAGGAATCTAATCTAAATCGTCAAGGTCAAGGATAATTTCTATTTAGTGCTTGGAAATCACAAATTCAACTAAAATCCTATTCAAAAATTGAAAAAGAAAGCAATACTAAAAATAAACATATGAGTTCATCGATATTTTTTACCCTATTTTCCATTTAAAAATTAATATGTTTTTTTATAAGAAAAACTTGAAAGAGATCAAAAAGTTAAAGATAAATAATTATTAACTATTATGATTTTGTGAAAACTAAATATGGAAAACTATGATTTTCAGAAAACACTAAGAAGATATGTACTTATATTAATTATGGATTTATATTCATTGTTTATGATATATGATAGGGTGATCCAATAGTTGAGAGGACTATGACTATTCCTAATTATTATTAACATATGAAACTTCTTCTGGACATGTTTGTACTCCCTAGACAATAATGTAGGTTGGTTGTGTCTAATGCGTACATAATTGTCCTAGTTTACTATGATTGATGACTAATAGTGAAAATAGAGAAAAATTTAATTATGGTATAGTTCAAATCCAAAAACTAAATTTTAATATATTCTTAGATTTGACCATGCTCCCTAGTCAATAATGTAGGTTAGCCATGTCCTTTGAATACAAGCTTGTCTATGTTGGCTGTGACAAAAATCAAACTTCTCCACCTTCTATGCATGCATCTTCTAATTGGTTTGAGTGTTATGATTCAAATTGTGCCACATGGATGTCACTATTTTATGTCAATTGATTTTCAAACCCTAGGGAGCTTCATGAGAGCTAAAACCTAAAAAAAGAGAGGGGGAGTGTAATAGGCTGAGATAACCCCAATCAGATGCTTTATGAATGAATCTTGCCTATGTATCTATATAATACAAATAGGGAAATCAAGATTCATGTAGTTATCCCACCTAGAGTGATTTTTCAATTGTGATTCTTGACTATATGTATGTAACTAGAAATATGGCTTTGATACTTAACAATGATCAATTTTGACTTGCTTTGAGGTTCTTTAGACTTGTCTCATGGATGATAATTGTGAATAATCTTGAATTTGGAAATAATAGGGTAGATTCACTTAATGTGAAATAATGTGAAAGTTCTCAATAGATACTGCCAAGATTAGAACCAAGTGTCTTTGAAATGAGGTTTTATTTTACTTATACAGTGAAAACTTTTGACAATTTCCTTTGGCTGACCTTATGAAATGTGCAGGAAGACCCAAAATATTAATTCAAAATCTATAATCTATTCATTACTAGACATCGCATGTGACTGATCTAGGTGAACACATTTGTGATAGGTGATGTGTTTACCTAGCATGGCCCTATCCCAGAAAATTAGGGATAAATATCTTGAGCTAGAGATAATTTAAGGGTAGTATATAATTTGAGAATTTTAATTGGAAAGTTATTTATTATAGTGATAGTGAACAGAGCTTCAATCCCACATATAAATAAATGGCTTAGAGGAATGTTGAGTAAAAGTTATGTATTTGGGCATGAGTCATGTGGTTTAAGATGTGTCAAGAATTAGCATTATGAAGTACTTATGACTAGATTTAGGTACCTATAAGAAACCACACTAATAATAATGTTTAGTCTCTATAAGATTAATGAGCTAGAATTATTCAATGGAGGATAAGATAAAATTTTAATTTTGTACCTCTTTTTAACATTGGAAATAAGACTATTTATAGACTTCACTTTTTAGTATCAAAGAGACTAATGAAATTTTTTTCCTATGAGAGGCTATGAATTCTTTCAACATAAAATCCTAAAATTCAACCCTTCCCAAGAAACTAACAAAGAAACTAAAAAACTATTGAGAAGCATGCTTACCCTTCTAATAACTCATACATTGAATTTATCCTCCCTTTTACAACTTATCAAGGCCTCTATATTCCACCAACCAGACCCTATATAATATCTAATTCATAGCAACTACCTGATGACATGTGAGAGATACAACTCTAGATTTACCCTCTAATACCACCTTACAAAAGCATGTATATATAATCACCCAATAGTTCCCTTATGAGAGATTTTAGTAATATGAGGATTAGTTTCAACACCAAGGTCATCTTACCTAAGCTTATGGTAATGGAGCTCAGTATCCACTTTATATAGAATAATAACATGGCTTCTTATTTGTCCTTTAAGGCCCATGCCTTAATTAGCCAAGTATTCTACAATAATGTTTTAATTCTTCCTTGTGTGGTGAAATTTCAAGTAACTAAAAACAAATTTGCTTTTAAAATATCACTCATTCACTAATTATGCCATGACTTCCTTCTTCTACTCTAATTTCCTTCTTTTGCCATGATTTAATTTTCCTCATCACAGGAATGACTATTTGGGATTCCCTTTAAAATTTTGAGTCCATCCATGAAATTTGAATTACTAAGAAAATTTTAAAATAAACACCGACTTTCAATATTATCTAGGAATATGCCTCCACCACCTTGTGTACCAAGATTTTTCTTTCACTCCAATTGAAATTTATTATTGGAGATATACGAGGCTTCTATCTAACATATGGTATATAGTTTATTTAAGGTTTATAATCTATAAATTTATAGTATGAATCCATGAATTAACATACACTTTTATAGTATACACACACACACACACTCAAACACACAACAATTCATGTGCCAATGCATAAAATTTGGTGTGTCTATATAACTACCTCCAAAAGATGTTGCCTATTCCAAAATCCCACAATATTAGAAACTTTGCAAAATACTAGCTTAAATTAAATCCAGGGGATAAATATCTTTATTTTAATTCCTATCTCCCTTTATTTCTACTCTAATTTCCTTGGTTATTTCATACATTAGTTTTTATTAAAGTTTGAACCAAAGGAGTGGCTCATCATGAAAATTTTCATCATCTCAAGACCCAATCATTATTTTTTTTAAATAAATTAAAAATTATTTTATTTTCTATTAATCTAATTTTTGGACCTTATTTTTCTATTTGGAAATGAAAGTTGGGTTATTTCAACCAGTCTAGCCTTATTAGTAATAAAAACATTACTTTTGTTTGGAAACATGAAAATTACAGCTAACTTTGCTGATTTGAGAAACTTTATTAATTTTATATTTAAATACTTTTTGTAAAAAGTTGTTTGTTATTATATTGTTATTAATGAAGCTCATTCCATTTATAGCTAGAAATATGCACCATAAAAAAAATAAAACCACTACTTTTACATGCAGTACATAATTTTATTACATAATTTTTCTTATTAGATAATATATTATTAGTTAAACATAGTTCTAAGTCCCTCCACTTACTATGTGAAGGCAATACATTTTGTGCAATCAAACTAAATATTATCAAAATTCTATTAGACTTAAAGCTTAACTTTTTATTCATAGATCCATTGGCCAACTTACATATATTGATTATCGTTATTTGTCTTAGATGAAATATTTAAAAAATAAAAAAAATTAGTCTTTATTTTCTTTCATATTGGTATTAGAATGCTTAAACATGATTGGGTTGGATTGGTTTTCAAATAGATGCTTGTTTTAACTTATAAAAAAATGTACTTCTATGTATAACTCATTTATGATATCAAAACTTACCAATATGGTTGATAAATAAAATTCAAATTTAGATTCAGATTAAGATTCTATTTATGGGGCAAAAGAAATCAAGTAAATGTGATAGATATCCAAATGGTTCCCTCCCTAACAAGGTTTGGTAAAAATGAACTTTGATAGTGTCTCCAAAGGTAACCCATGCAAAGTAGGTGTAGGGTTTACCTTGACAGACTATTTAGGAGAATTTATAGTAGCATCCTCTTCATACCTTCCCATAGTTAGCAACAATAAAGTGGACTACCCAACACTCATAGATTTCCTAGAATTATCATATTCAAGGGGATTAACTAAGATTGAAATTAAATTAGATTCATAACTCGTAATATCAGATCTAAAAAGAATGCAATTTCAAATTTTAAACTAGGTGAAATTTTTAGGACTATGTTCTCTATTCTCACTAAATATGAGGAGACCAAGTTCAACCATTATTTCCAATAAAATATTGGTTTAGATAATCATTTAAAAAACCTGGGAGTCAAGCTAGAAACCTTCAATCTAGTGGAAAGTATTTAGCTTCCTAATTTTGAAGGGCTAGGAGATTGAAAAAGAGGGTAATATTCATTCTAATAATTAATCATATTCTAATTAGCCTCATTATGAAATAATAATATACCACATCCCCACTTCACTTTGTCATACTTCATCTCTTTGAACTGTGCATATATGGTATAACATTTATTATTCTTGATCCATCCATATTTTCATGATGTTTTCATTCTATCCCTTGCTATTTATTTGCATTCAACTCCTATTAGATTACTAACCTACTTTAATGAGGAATCATAAACATCCCTCACTAATTATAAAGATCCACCTCCCACAAAATCCATGATATATAAGGAGGACCTAAGAAAATATCTTCACATAGATGAACAACTCATTTATTTTATCCTCAATGCACTCATAGTTACTAGTTTTACCTTAGTAAGATTGACCAATGATACCATCTACACTTTTATGATTATGATGCATGATTTCTATACCTTTCAATAGATTACTGAAATATCTTTCCCCACCAATCTACCTTATAAGACTAAGGAGATAAAAAATATTTAGAGTTTGTATCAACCACACAAAGTAATTATGAAAGACACTTAGTGATGAAACCATATTTACATTGCTATGTAACCATCAAATTGTGAGCTAACTTCTTATATAGGCCTATTTAGTTCACTCATTCCTTTTAGCCCTGTCTTCTCTATTTATTGGACATAATTATTTATAGGTTAACTAAATCATGAAATTAAAAGCATTTCTAGGTACCCATTAAGCCCTTCTATAACATACTAAAAAATCTCCTAAGGTTTCTTTGTACGGAATTGTACTTCCTTCTTTAAGCTCTGTTTTAATTAGCCCTCCTTGAATGCAAAACGTCTTGTCCAAAGTAAAGTACGAAATTTATAATCAAACCAAGCATCATTCCAGATACCAATTACCTTCTTACAGGTGAATCAAATGTTTGTTAGTGCACTTCTTTGGAGAAATCCACTTTTCCTATATTGGCCTATGCTCTTCATCTCACATGCACCTAGGATTCACTTGACAATTGACTTTTTCCATATTTCTCCATACTGTGACACCTTGAAACCACTTCCAACAGTTTTTTAACATCATCAAGGGTAATATTGAAAAGTTTCAAGAGTTTTCAAGCATTTAAACTCATTTTGAAGGCTAGACCCTAATTCAGGGATTTCTAAAGCCTGTCACAGGCCGAGAGCATATAAATTTTGCTTGGGAGTGTTTTACCCTATTTCAAGGGTTAAAATCAATTTCCTAGGGTCTGTTTTAACACCCCACACCTTATCCAATCACCACCTTGGTCATATCAACCTCTTATACCTTCCAAGCAAGACATCACAGTTGACTTTGACTGTATTTGTATGACAGTCAGCAGAGTTCATTAGTTTCTTCTCTATTTCAATGGTTAATAGAATTTCAAGAGGATATATAAACATGTCACTATCTTACATGACTTCCCCATTCCATACTCATATCAAAAATGACCTTATCAATCCATTTACCTTGCAAAACATGCAAATGTCTTACCCTTGCCTGTATACTGTCACCTACAGGCCGATAGCCAACAATTGGAGATTTTGGATATCAAAGAGGTTTCTAAAATATGTTTCTTCTTCCTTTAAGTTTCTACTTTCCTTATAGACTTATTTCCATGTCATTATAAGCTTTACGCAAACATTTTCACGTGGGTTTACTTTGGACAATGGGCTGTAGTTTTGGATGCCTAGATACCCTGTTTAGGCTTTTTATGACATTCCAAACTCTTTAAAACTTCTTGATCACATAATACCAATTTTAAATTGTTCCCAAAATACAAAATAACCAGTCTACATGTAGCTTTCTCAATGTTCTATAGCAAACCATCATCCACACACACATACACATACATATACAGGCCTGCCACCAGAATTCATAAAGAAACCATATATGAAACAAAACATTCATTCTTTCTTAGATCAATTAGAATACTTACAATTCAATACTAGTTCCAGTTTCAATGTTCCATGTCTTTCAAAGCCTTGTATGCTCTTTCATACATTCTCTACTCCTTCTCTTTAACTCTAACATCTCTTAAATGAGGTCCTCCCTCACTGTTTCTCCTCTCTTTTTTTCATTCTATCTTCTTCCTTGAATGAGAGGACCTTTCCTCTCTATCCTTCTTCTCTTCTACGCCCCTCTCATCATCTCTTCTCTTCTCATCCTCTTTTTAATGAATTCTTCTTTTTTTCTCTTTTCAAGGATCTCCCCTCTAACTTCTACGCCCAATTTGGGCTTAAGACAAAACAAAATACTGTTTGTAAGTTTTAACAATATACTAAGGTTGAAAATAGTTTCAACCATTTCTCCCTTATTTCCTCAACAGCATAACCATCACTTTTTACCTTTTCACTCTTCACTTTTGACAATTACATTTACTCTTAAGGTGAAATTTTGAAATCTAACACAATTTGGAGGGAAAACCAGAATTTGAAATTTCACACTAGAATTTGAAACTATTGTAGATGCTCCTGCATCACTTAGAACTATGCGTAATGGAATGATGATTTAGTGAAGGTATTGAAATTTAGACACAATGCAAAGAAGTTTAAGTTAGAATAGAAATTATATCTCGAGTCGCTTTTCATCCTTGGCCATCTTGACACATTGGAGGAAAAATGGAATCTTGGTTTCCTTCTCATACTCCATTTCTTGCTAAGCGTGGAAGGAAACTAAGCTACACAATCCATTTTATTCCTTATTTTTAAATAAAACCTATAATGTAACTATTTCAAACATGAAAATAGGTAGGAAAAATTTATTTACTAAGATTATTAATAACAAATATTGGATGAATATTAATAAGGGGCACGTGTTAGGCAATCTAAGAATTTAGGAAATTCTAACTAGGCCACAAATTCTATCATAGCCAACTATTTCATTGGTGAAACCTTTACACAATAAATTTCTTGGCCCCCATTAATGCACACAAAACACTTGATGATTACTAAAAAAGGATGCAATCCATATATTATAAGTACCCACTCAACAAAGACACATAATTCAATTCTAGTATTCTACTTAAAATTTACTACTGTATTTCCTCTAGTCTACTCCTTTTACTTATTATATCTCTATTTTTATTTTTTATTATCAATTATGATGGTATATGATATTAAATATAATAAAAAATATTCAAATTTTTAAGAATGAGGGCCTTAATATAAACCTATTTTACTTATATAAAAAATACTAGCATAATTATGATATTGAACTTTTTATGTGACATGTTCATATCATTTTTTGGATAAAATAAAAGGCATTTATTTATTGGAGGATCCTATGGTTCTTTATGTAAGTAATATAATGACCTTATAGTTTGGATGATATAACTTCCAATTTTTTTTACAAATTATATATTGATTTTACAAAATGGGATTTTTATACCTTTTTAGTTTTTTTCTTTTGAGGCTTGAAAAATGGGATTTTAATACCTTTTACACTATTAGATCTTGTAATTTGGTTACATTTACAAGGAAACATGATTAAGGATATGTTCATTTTTTTCATTAGTTGGAGATTGGTTTTTTATCAACTTCCATTCACAAACCACAAGTGGAATAGGTATAGATAATATCTTGAGGCTCTATGGGGCTTTCAAATATTCTTGAAAAATAATATGTGAAAGACTGCCTAATTCTATATTATTCTTAGTTATGCTATTTCGATTGACATGTAGTCCACATCACTTTTTGCCTTCGGCATACCCCTTATATTGGGTTATTTTTATATATAATTTTTATCTAGATTTTGCTTTAGATTTATATCTTTAGTTGTTGGACCCTTTTATAATTATTAATTAGTTATTGTACCTTTATTTTTAGGGTTGAATACAAAATTATTTAGATTTACTTTGTTTACATATTTGTTAATACCCTACATGTAAATTTTCCTCAGTTAAATTATAAAATCAAGTTTAGATTCCAATAAATAATGATATTAGGTGATCTTATTGTAGGAATCATAGATGACTTGGTGGGATTCATCTCTATTATTTAATCCTTGTTTGGTAGAGCCAATTCTAGCATTGGAAACCTAACATCCTATTAATTTTGAATTATCTTGAATTTGACCATCCAAGTTGTGATTTCATTTGGGATATTTGTATTTATAGTATATTTTAATCCTGGTTGATAGGTGACAATATTGAAAATATAGATGAAAATAAAATTGAAACATTTCACTATCTTGTATTTGAGTTTAGTTTCATACCTGTGGGCTTTTCCTAAGAATGAAGATCATTGAATGACTAATTTTATTTATTCAAGTTAAGTGGTCTTCAATGTCAAATTTATCATGTTTATAGGACACTTTATAATAGTGGATGAGTAAAAGGTTATCTTTTACAACACAATATTTTCTTTTGGTTTTTTACATTTGGTAAAGATATTAAATATGAGATTTAAATTTATTTTCACTTCAATCTTTAGTTTCTAGCTAGTAAAATTTATATTTTAATTATGATGATTTTTTTCGTAGATTTTCATATTTTTTGTACTTTGATTTTATAGACATGGAATAAGGAGCACATCACATCTTAATATTAAATTCTATGTCTACTCTAACTACGTTGGTTCAAATTATGAGTAGTCTCTATTTCCCTCCTTTACCAACTCTAATGAAACCTAATTGGCACTTAAATAAATTCAAAATTCACTATAAATTTTAGGCTCTATCATGTGGGAAATAAATATGCTAAGGAAAATGATTGTAATTCTAAATCTTCTTAAGGAATCTGAAACTATGTCAAAGACAATGGATTTCAACTGGTCAAAACAAAATAGAGAAGGAAACCAAATCATTGGCTCTATTATTTATCAAGATTACGAAATAGAAAGTTAGACATGTGTTCAATCTTCCAAGGAATTTGAAAAATTTAAGGTGGAGATATTATATTCATTATTTTAATTTGAAAATCAAAGGAGAGATTTATGTTCTACAAATTTGAAAGACTAGAATTGGAAATGGAACCTTTGTTTGCACATAAGGATCTATGATAAAATTGGTAAGAAATGAAGAAGAGATGCAAGGAAAAAACAAAGCATATATTTAGAAGATCATTTATGGAAATTTAATACTCAAATCATGCTTGATATATATGACAAAAAAATTACACATAGTTTTACAAAATCTTATTTTCTAACTTCATGTCACCACCTGCATCTGGAAATGACAACCTGCATGTTTTACATTCACTCAAGTACACTTGTGAAGCATATTTTATATGAATATAGATAATTAATGGATAAACTAAAGCACATGTGACTCATGTAAATAAACTACACAAATCATGCATAGGTCCTAATTTTTAGAATGTTTTGAAATATTTTATTTTTTGTATTTCTTTGAATATATGAACCAAGAAAATGGAACATAATAATTGATGAGTCTTGTAAGATACTTAAAATTAGGAGGCTGTGTGTCTAACATGGGAAGGATGATACCTAATGAATGGAAAGTATCATGCCACTGTGAAGTAATTGATTTCAACTCAAAATATGAAAACTAATCCATCTCTATTATATGAATGTCACTATCATGATGATAAACTATAGCATGATGTGTATGTTGGGAAACATCATGAAATCTAGGAATATTTTGAGGAGTGTATAAACTCTATTTTTATAATATTAATGTAGTAATATGAATACATAGAAGATATAGATGTGAGTTAATAAGAAAAAAAAAGTGAATCTCCACAACACAGATTTAGGTGGGAAAACCTCAAAGTGAGGTAAAAACCCCATAGTGATTATTAAATAATTTAGAAACACCCTAATAAATAATTACTCTTCCTCTCACTCCTTCTTAGACAAGCCTTCAAAAAACTCCTTTGAATAATATTTACCATACACAAATAAAAATATATTCTTCACAAAGCTCATGAGGATCAATTGGTTCAAATGACATTTACCAAGGGTAAAATGTCTTTAAATAATGGGGTGTGGAGGTAGACCATTGTAACCAATTGGTAAAATATGTTTAACTTATTTACACGAGGTTACCTCATGTTGATAAATTAAATATACTTATTTATTTATTAATCATTGAATAATGTTAAGGTTAAATAACCCACTTAAACATTATTTGTTCCAACACTCCCCCTTAATGTTAAGAGGGGATACATGCCATAGACTCCCTTGAATAAAAAAATAAAGCATGAACAAAGCATGGATGTGAAAAATGATCAGGGGAAGAAAAAATAGGAGAAAGCAGAGGAAAAGACTCCAGACAACAAAAGGAAAAGCACAGTTGAAGACTCATCCTAGGGCCTAAGTAAGAGAACTAGAGGTAAGAAGAAATATAAGACAAAGGAAGAAAACAACAAGTTGGTTGTCTACTTAGAATTTGAGAAATATTTCCATTAAATCTTTTGTTATCTTTGTTGTCTTTTGGTGTTGTTTTTCTTAGTTTTTGGCCAACTTTCATGGAAGGTTCCTAATCATATGTGCCCCTAGTGGATTTTTATAAATGTTTGTATCTCTCATGTTTAATTGAAAATATTTACCTGTATTTTGTAAGGGTACGAGAACCTATTCTCACTTTTTATCCTTATACAATAAAAAAAGTTTAGCCAAACCTTAGATATCTTATTAGTAATAATTCATTCAATAATTTAAGTTTTAACAGAACTTTTTAAGTTTAATATGCTTCAATTTTTCAATGATATAGAATTGGATTTAACAAAAGATTGAGCTATGTAACCTCTCCTACATTAAATATGGACAATTTTACCATGATATGCACTCATCCAATCAACCGGATATGAAATTGAAACAAATAATCTCATATATGTATAAATAGAATGCTTAGTAATGTAAATGATGAAGAACCAAATTAATAATAAAAAATCCATTTACGCTTTGTATTGTATAACATGTATTATTATCAAATGAATCATCTAAGCATGTTAGCATGAAATTTCCCCACTAATAACTAAACATGATCATATGCATAACTAAACATGATCATCTTTGTCAAATTAAGCAAGATGTTATGCATATAATGTATTTCAATGCTAACTTATATGAATTGAAAATAATAATAAATGTAATCATTTTGAAAATAATATAATCTCTATTTTATTTTATTTATTATCTAATACTAATATATATATTATAATATAATTTTAATTAGCATTTTTTCAATAATCAAATCAAATAGTTTTACTAACAAATACCATTGTAGTTGATATATTATCAATTTAGTTAGTATCTTTAAAGTAACTACAAAATTATAAGAATGGAAAGTGATATGCCATGAGCATACATGTATTTTTGTGTAGAAAAATACAAAGATTTAGTAGGGAATCTATTCATAATATGAACAATAGTATTTATGGCTTTGACCCATAAGAACTTAAGAACATTTTAAAAATGCTACATTATTATAGCCATTTATATAATGGTGCAATTTTTTCTTACAAAAATATCATTTTTTAAAAGGGAATAGAGATTTATTAGTTCCATTTGGATACCAAAACTAATGAAAAAATAATCAAACTCTTTACTAATGTATTCACCATCATTATCAGATCTTAATCTCTTGCTATAAAAAACTAGAATCAATAGCTTTTAATTCCTTGAATTTAGACAACACTTAAAATTTATTTTTTATGAAATATGACCAGATCATTATAGTATAATCATATATAAAAGTAAAATCATATAAAAAAACATTAAGAGATATAAATTCAAGAGGTCATTTAACATCAATATGAATTGATTTTAAAGGAAGAGAGGAATTCACATCATTATTATTTTGAAAGGGATTAGTATGTTGTTTACCACACAAGTAACCTTCATAAGTTTCATGATGGGAAGAGATAGAAGGTAAACCCACAATAATATTATGAGAAGACATGTCATGTAAGTTTATAAAATTAACATGACCTAATCTTTCATACCATAATTGAGATTCATTCTTACCATATGATGAAAGTAAACATGTAGAAGAAGTAGTAAAAATGTATAAGCCATTCTTTTGAATACTTTAAATAATTAGATAAATAGATTGAATTATAATAGACTAGATTTATTTAAGCAATTTTAAAATGAAATTATCATTTGTAAGTTAAGAATAAGATAGAAAATTTTTATTAAGCTTAGGTACATAAAAAATATCATTAATAACATTTATAAAAATTATAATTCTTTGCTTAGTTGCTTCTATATATATATATATATATATATATATATATATATATATATATATATTATGAAAGTCATATGGTGGGATTAACCACTGTCTATAATCCATTCATTCTTATTTTAAGTAAATAAAGCAACATATAAAGTAGTAACATTTGAATTATGATCTTGATTTTTATTCTGATTAGGGTTTTGATTTTTCTATTTGTTTTGATTAGATTTATTCCCTTTGTTATTTTAAAAATACTTATTGTTAACTTTATATTTATTTTTATAACACATTTCCCTTCTGTGACCAAATTTACCACACAGATTTCAATTCCCATTAAACTTAGGTTTATGATTCTTATTATCAGATCTCTTATTCCCATTTTTGCCTCTAGTAGAGTTAGGGTTAGGTTTATGGTTTATACTATCCTTAGAAAAATGTTGAGAGTTATAATTGCTTAAGTGGCATTCTGTTTATAATCAAATTTAGATATCACTTGATCTTCTTGAATTAGAAGAGATGACAAGGTAGTGAGGTCTGGGATATCTTGCTTTGTTTTGTACTTTGAATTTAGAATAGAGATAAAATTATTATTTTTTTCATGAATGTTAATTTGAATAACAAAATAAATAAATTGATCTTGAATCAAATTATAGTTAGAGCCATCTAATTGAGATTTAATATTCTTAATTTTAGCAATAAAAATAACAACCTTTTCATCACCTTTCATAAGTGTAGTCAACAATTCAAGAATCAATTTAATAATATTTAAAAGATGAGTGCCTCGTGCATATATTTAATGATTTTTAAGAATTAATAAGAGACTCTTTATTGTTGATAGGGAGTACGAATTCATCCTTAACACTATGTAATATAATTGACATGGCTTCTTGTGATTTCTATTAAAATGCATTCAAAAGGTTAGGTGTCACATGTCATCTTGTTGGGGATTTTTTGGTCTCAACAATAATGTTCCATAGTTTTTGAGCCATAAATTATTCTTTAACTTGAATTTTTCATATATTATAGTTACATTTTTTAAGCATTTATGATTTATCTAGTACAAAATTAGGATAAGCCATTACTTCCCTTAAAAATTAACACTATCAAACTAGATAAAGATTAAATTTGAACCCTTTTTAAATGTGAATTTATAATTTATTTGAAAAATAAATTAAATTTTAAGTGTAAATAAATAATAATTATTGAAATTAATTATAGAAAAAGAAAGAAAATAATAAAAGATTACAACAAAATAAGGTGTCACAATTGTCCCAATAATATAATAATATAAGAAAAATAAAAAATTAAATCTTGTTTAATGTGAAATTTAAATTTATTAGATAATAAATAAAATTAAAAGTTTAAAAAATTAAAATTTGTTCAAATATATGCTAAACAATACAAAACAACAAAGCAAAATGCACTAATTTCTGTAGTAAAAGTCACACACAAAACAACTGTTTAAACACTATGATTAAAAAAGGTGTAAAAAATATAATAATATGCTTAAAAATAAAAAATGGACCACAAAAATGCATCCATAATGTGCCAAAACATAGGAATTGAGTGGTTGCATGACCATTCTAGACAAAACATTCACTAGGTCAAATGTCGAAACAAAGTCAACAGATCTAGGGTTTTTGTATGTGTGGAAGTTGGCACACAAACCAAAAACTAGAATTGAAAAATAATTAAATTTTAAAACGTAAATTGAATAAATTAATTTGACAAAAATAATTGGAGGTAATGAGTTTTAAACCCTTGACCTCTCCTTTTGCAAGTTTTGGTAAAATGTTAATTGCCAACCCTTCTACTAGACTAATCATAAAGCTATATGCAAAAATGTATTATTAAATATTTTTTAAATTTATTTTAATTTAAAAAAAAATAAAATACTATTATAATAATTTGCATGTAAAAATAATAGTAAATCAAAATTACCTTTTTAAAACTTTTGGATTAAAAAAATATTCCCAATGTGGGACTCAGGTGGCTTACATGGAAAATTAAAATTTTAATTAATAGATTATTTTTTAAATAAACTTAGAAAATTTTTATCAACCTTAATATATTTTTTTCCATGATTATGGCACTCAAGAGGATATAAGGGTGAAGTTGCAGGATGGAGGAAACCTTCTTAGGATCTAAAAATTGCTATACATCCTTTAAATCATGTGATGAAACATCTAATGCTTCAAAAACTAATTTTTCTACCTAAACACATTTTTTTTATGATTTTAAACATTGGTACAGATGTAAAATGGTGCTTATATGAGAAATAAAAAACTAATTTAGTCATCCTTTTCAAGGTTTGATAGGGGGTTTGCCACTCAATTTGATATAAAAAATAATGTTCAACACCACAAAACAAAAATAAAAGCTTTGTAAACAAATTTTGTTAATTTTATTCAGCCAGGAGGCTATACAAGTCTAAAAATGGTGCCAAAGGGAATACTTAAGGTTTGAATGCTCACTTTGATCTTTATTAGGCTCAACAACTCCAAAATTGAAGCAATAAGAATTTTAAGCCAAATTATGTGATTCCATGGACATACTTATGTTATACATGGTTGAATATGAGTGAGAAAATTGATGCATAGGGGTTTGTATCTTCAGTAAATTTCTTGTTAATCAACTACACATCCCGAAGCTATGAAACCATGATAAGATTCATGTAGTAATATGAATGCATAGGAGATCTAGATGTGAGTTAATAAGTAAAATTCAGAGTGAATATCCACAAAATAGATGTAGGTGGGAAAAACTCAAAATGAGGTAAAAAACCCATAGTGGTTATTCAATATTTAAAAAACACCTCAATACATAATTCCTTTTCCTCTTACTCCTTATCAGACAAGCCTTCACAAAAGTCTTCTCTAAACAATATTTTCCATACACAAATGTAAATATGTTATTCACAAAGCTTGTGAGAATAAATTGGGTCAAATTACATTTACCAAGGGTAAAATGTCTTTAAATAATGGGGTGTGGATGTGGACCATTGTAACCAATGGGTCTAACCTCTCCCCAAGGAACCAATTTGTAAAATATGTTTAATTTATTTATACGAGATTACCTTGTGTTAATAAATTAAACATATTTATTTATTTATTAACCATTGACTAATGTTAAGTTTAAATGACCCACTTAAACATTAGTAGTTCTAATAGATTTGGTATTCTGTGTGGGATATTATTAATTTCCTATGATTCAAATCGAGAATGTGTTAGAGTATAAAATGAATTTATAGATTGGTGATTAAGTGGATTTTATAGGCTAGGTCTCCTTAAATAAATGGCCCCCTATTTCTAAATTCTTAAAGTGGGTTGAACCTTTTTAGGTTGTTTAATTGATAGTTATCATGTAATAATAATGACCTTTTGTTAGATATGGTATTCATATATAATATTAGGAGCCATGATTACCCAAATAGTAAAAAAATACTTTAGGAATATGTGAACTATGGAAGGTACTACACAATGCTGCTAAATTCAAGGACATCCAAATAAAACATCGAAGAATCCTTCACTAGGTACTAATATAAATTTGGTGGCCATGTGTGCTAGACCAACCTATAATGGTAAGGTGATATCACCAATAGAAATATGAATGTGATTGTTGAATCCTTAAATCACTATTGTTGAAGGAGAGATATCCCTTTTAGTATAACCAAATTGTGAAAAATGTGTGATGGTTCACATATTATTACTTGACCCATTGTCAACCTTGAAACTTTGTATAGGTTTATGTTTGATATAAGCTCAGATTAATAAAGAGTGTAAATTGACATCATTGTAATCAATATCATGATCTAAAAATGTGATTACTAGCTTAGATGTCACTATAACATTATATGTACCAATGATTCTATTCAAGGGATGAGGTGCCTTTGTATGATAATAAATTAGTGGAGTGTGTATTGTATATGTAATGCACCCCTAATGTACCTTTTTTATCTTGACTTTTTTTCTTGCAAGATATATCACTAAATATTTTCATTTTTTTACATCTACTTATTTTTACCCCAATGTTTTTGATAGATGTGTTGACATCAATGATGTTTTCATCTATTAGATCCTAAATCTTGTGCCTCAAAATGATGCATCTATTTGTAGTATGCCCTGATGCTTGATGGAATTCATAGAAGGCATTATGATCAAATAATTTTAGAATAAGAATACTCATATCAAATTATTTAATGGGAAGGAGTGATATTATATTGCATTCCAATAGTGTTTATATTACCTTGTTGGGAGCTTCCAGTAAGTGAGTAAAATATCTCCTTGGAGGGATTGATAATACAATGTACAGAGTAGGTTTTGAATCTAAATTCATTATTACCTTTTGATCAATCTTACTCTCATTTGGTTACACATTGTATGGTAGCTTACCCATATTATTTACATGAGAATTGTAAATTGGGGTGGCTTCATACTTGATCTTATTCATTGCTATCGAATTGACTTCTCTTTCCTTCATTGTGTAATACAAATTTGTATATGATGGATAATTCTTAAACATAATGGATTCATGCAAAGGTGAAAGAAAAATTTAATTGAATATACGTTGAAACTCCTTATATACCATAGGATTTTTCATTTTAGATAGCATGATATTATACCTTAAGATATTATCTGCAATAGGATCAATGGATTCCTGCTTGAGTTGAGAAATTTGAACATATGAAATCTTCTAACTTATGTTGATTGTGAAATGTAAGAGGAAAAATCTATTAATGTATTAAATGCATTAACTGACTGATTTTTTAGATCATAGAATCATCTTAAAGTTTACTACTTTAACTTCTAAGAAATAACGTAGTCAACAACATATCATTGGGTGCATAGTTCATTGGATGTATAGTCCAAACATGTTATGTGAAATTCTGTCAAGGGTTGCTTAGGGTCACCTTTTACATCATACAATGTAATCTTAGGTGAACAAAAATTGGTTGGTAATGGATATGATGAAATATGTTGAGATAATTAAGTATGTAATAAAGTCCATGAATCAAGTGCCTAATTATAATTTGAATCAATTTTTTCCATTTATACCAAATTAATTTTCAGACCTAAAATATTATGCATAAGGGATTATACATTAGAAATAGAGTGTAAGTTAACTAGTGGTGGTGTCTCCAATAACTGAGTAGGAATTAACATATTAATATGCACAAGATTGCTTGATATTATTGAGATTGTTCATGAATTATTTCATAATTTTCTTAAATTTTTTTCACTTTATTAAGCTTTGGTTACTCATCACCTATAAGTGAAATTACATCATCCTCTTGATAGTCAATGTTGTCTTGATTATAATATTCATGATCAAAATTATTGTCATGAACTTATACATATATAGTTTGTGTATTAACACCTGAAGCTTTAAAGATACCTTTATTCTTATCCATCTTATGTGTCTTATAAAAATAAATCTAAGTATTCTCAACTTGAGTACCACTTAATCTAGAATTGTGTCTAAGATAAGTATAAAAAACTTTATTATATTACTAAAATATGAAATATAAAATTGGAATATTGTTTCTAATAAGTAATTTATTAAATATAAAACCCTAATAAAGAATAAAACCCTAAAAACTTCTATGGTTAGGGTTTGTAATATTAAATCAATAGACGAGTTCACTAATATGTTTTTATCAAAAATTAGGATATAAGGGATAATCAAATCATAACTATGATAAACTAATAAATAAAATTAGAATATATAAATCAACCATAAATTAAGCATTTTTTATTTGGAACTTCAAAATTATGGAAATATGATAAAAATGGAAATAACAAATAATAACAACTCAAGTGGAAATGTAATATGTAGGTCTATTAATGTGATTGTGTAGCTAATTGTATGATTGTATGATGGTGTTTCAAATCAAGAACATGAATCTATGTAGGTCTAGGATAAGACTACGCTATTCAAACATGGATAGCTTGTGATGGAATTTGTAGGGCACACTAACATGTGATAAGGTTTTGCACTATGTATAAAAATGGACTTATGCATCTTACCCTATGTATTATTTGAAATATCTCAAATTAATATGAAATTTATTATGTAACTTATTCTTCACTTGAAAACCTAGATCAATAGATAATTAAGAATAATCATAATGAACGAGAAAATTGGTTAGTGGTTAAAGTTGTAATTAATTTCAATACCCTATGTTGAGCATTTCCTACATATAAATACTCTGAAGGGGGATCAAAATCCATCTAGTTATCCTAGGTTACGGTGGTCTATGTGAGTTACTGGTGAAATATTATATGCTAGTGCAATCCTAGTATTGTTATGTATTTTGGTAATGGTCTGTGACCTTGGAATGTTATGCAGACCTAGCTCAAGGATTTGTGGGCTTTAGGAAATTATAATTGGGAAGAATAGGTAATTTTAATGTGATGTGCATTTAGACATTCTAGTGATTTTAAGACATGAGCCTCTTATGTGCAAAATGGATAGAAAATGTGAATTATAGTGATCATTTTGTAATTCATTTAAATGGGGATTGTAAAATGTGTGGACAAACTGTTAAGTGAATTTTAATTTGAGAATTTTCTATGAATCCTTATAGTGTTTGCCAAAATGAACACATTGACACATAAAGACACACATAATACTCAATATAAATACACAATAATGTATATATTTTTCAATATGTTTCCATAGTATATGGACACATTCACAACACATGACTTATCGAGAACCAACTAATCTTATTCACATTATTATTTATTTTTATTAACAAAAGAGTTAATTGAATCTACTGGGTGTGTTTGATAAAAATGGTAATGGATTGGCTCATACAAATAGTTTGATTATACTTCTCTAAAAATAATAACTGTAGGGATACTATGTGATTATCATTCCACAACATTACCAATTTATGGATTCACATATAGGCAATTTTTTTCGCAAACACCATTCACGAGATGGGTTATAAGTCAAGTGTAACTAAAAGTAATAGTTATAAGGTTCCCTTAAATAATTAATAATTAATAAACTATAGATGAAGGAATCTCTACTAAGAGTTCATTCACTTCTTATTCCAAAGGTTTAACTATATTCCTACTTAATAGTACACACATCTCCATTTCATAAAGAAACATGAACAAATGAAAATCATTATGACTTCCAAAATTATAATAATTAGAAAGTTAATTAATCCATTCCTAAAAAATATATATCACCCAAGTAATATAAAAGGATTATAAAAAACTTAGTAACTTAGAGTATATTTTTACACCATTATAAAACATCTCAATTTAAGCTAATTCTTAAACATAGTAAGATAGAGGTAACAGTTAAAATACATGTACCATGTGACTAGAATCTTGATCACATGTTTTATTAATTTACTAGTCTCAATAAGATCACAATATTATACCAGGCAATGAGATGTTTTTGGTATCATGATCCACTCAACCACCCTCATGGTGTTTACACAAAGTTTATAAGGTGATACGGAGGAATCCTTCCACTGGTATGTGTATAGAGTTATATTGAAGCCACTAGAATATGCCCAAGTTTGCTGAGAAATAGCATGCTATTATATTAAAATCTAATATGAAATTCAAATAGAGTTTTGTCATAATCTAATCTTCCCCCATCAGTTAATGGATAAATGATAAACTTTTCCTTTGGTTGCCTTATTTAAATAATTTTTTATTTCTCAAGAGAGTTCTTGCAGTAATTAATTATTGGAGTCACTTTACTAATATTTGGATAATCAAGATTAATTAAAGAATGGAATCCCTCAATCTATTCCAAATTTTGTGATTTTCATGGCCACTTCCTTTATATGTTCATATTTATTTCTTGTAGATTGACCTTATTTTATTTCTACACTCTATATTTGCCTTATTATACATAATTTGGTTTGTTTTAATTTATCACTAGCTACCTTCCTTATTGTGAAATAATTTTAGTATTATATATTGTGGTCATTCAATAATTAATTTGATATAAATTTATTATTCGAGTAGTTTTCATTTACACATTGATTGGCTATAGGATGATTATCCAACATGGTTGCCAAACTTGGGTTATTGTTGCTTCTTTTTTGATTTACCAATTTAATTTATAATTGTGGCCTTTTATATTAGTTTGTCTTATGTTTAGTTTTCACATCATTTAATGAAAATCCTTGGGATCTATTTACCCTATCTCATTTTATATTTTCCCTTATTATTATCCCATGCTAATGTGGACACTTTTCCACATTTGAATATGGTGTGCCCACTTTGTATTTATTCTACCAAGGCATACGGTGACAAGTGTCCATGTGGATAATGTACCACATAATTAAATACACATGGTTAATTCCATCACTAATCCACTATCGAGATCCATTTTGACTGATGGAGATCTCACTTTTATTATGTTGATTAAATGATGTGTCTGATGGACTTAATGCAAATCCTTACCAAATCATATCATTTTTAATATATAAAATTGGATCACAGTGAAAATGCCTGTTAATTTCATATAAATCAAACTCATCATGGTATCTCTATTATATGAATATATATAATCAAAATCATAATAATAAAATTCTTATTGTTCATAACCATAAGTAATATCTATTTCCTCATGATCTAATATAAAATCATCAAAGGATATATGAAACAAAACATGATCACAACTATATAAAGTAACTTAATTAACATGACCAACCCTATTTAATAGTTAATCATGGGCCTAAGCTAAGGTGAGGCAAGATGAGGCACTACATATGAAAACTCAGTGTGGATAGATCCTTTCTCGAGCATCATTTAATCCATCCAGCCTTACCTAGGTAAGTCAAGGTATACACTTTAATTATTTAGTTTTATACTTTTACACATAAATTAATAAACTCACTTATGTAAATCAAAATAAGGAAATTATGTCAAAAACAATTATTTATACAATATCCTATGGATTCATGTTTTCCCCTTATTTTGTTATATTTGGTCTAATTTTGTATAATTGGTTATTTCTATCAATTTTACTATGCCACAATAATTTATATTTGGCTCTTAAGCCTTCTATTAGTACTCAAAATTTCTCAAGCAATTTGTGCCCTTTTTCCTAAGAAATAAGTATCAAAAAGACTAATTGTTACCCATCTAAAGGAACTCCCAAGTGTTCATCTAGAATAAAAACTCCACTTTTGTAATCATGTTGTGAAAACCCCATGAGATTTGGTTTGATTAATGTTTAACATTTTCATGTTTTTAAGTATTTTGTGGCATCAACAGAGCTTATGGTGAAATTGAGCTGGGAAGAATATAAATTTGACTAGGTGTTAAAAAGTAAAGTTTAATGTTTTATATTTACAAAAGGAAAAGGAGAGGAGATCAAGGATGGAAATGCAACATTACATTTTTTATTTTATCTTATAATTTGTAAATTTCAATTAGAAGACCGAGGTCCATATTTAAAGGTAAAATTCAATGAAACATTTTTAAAGGAGAAGATATCTAAGAAAGAAATGCAATAGAATGCTATAGTTTTTATGTGTAAATTGCAATGTACAATTATGACCCCAAAATCCATAGCTTATGTTTGAAGCCCATGCCATCAAAGAGAATCCATAGAAATATCTTAAAGTCCAAGCTAAAGTCTTTAGCCTTGTCTATGTGTAAGTTTGAAATAATCTTCAAGGAAAATGCAACACTCAATAAACAAGATCAAAGGTTTTAGTAGAGATTACAACACTATAATGCAATTTTAACTTGCAACTTGCAATGTGCAAGTGTAAGTCTACCACCCATGAAACATGTTGCTAAAGGATTTTCAAACCCATGCTAAGTCTTATACATGTAGAGGTTTTAAGTGGGGGTACAACATTCATTTTAAAATTTAAATTGTAAATTATAATGTGCAATAAAAAGTTTAAAGCCTGAAGTACAGAACACGTGCCAAAATAAAGGGAGTAGTTAAAATATTTAAATAAAAAACAAGTTTGGATGTGCAACTTGCAAAGTACAATTAAATGTCTGATGCCCATTATACAAGCTATAAAAAAGGGAAACCCATACCAAAAGGATACATGTGTCATAATTTTATTTAAGGTTCTCCTGTAGATGGCATCCATTCCCATGATTTGATAGCCAAGAATAACTAGAGGAGTGTTGTGATTTTTGAGAATGTAGGCAATACATTTCTCAAGATGTAACTGACATATGTAGGTATTTCCACATTAATGGTTCTGAATTATCTTCAATACAATTTAATGAATTATAAGAGCAATCAATTCTAACTCTTGCACTTTTTAAGAATTCAATCAAAGAAACTCATGTGTATGAATCAAAATAAAGTGGTTAGTCTACAAATAAAAATGTTAATGTTGAAGGTGGTTGTGCACAAGCTTCTAAATCTAATGAAGGTTTTGTGAAAATTTGACATCACCTATTTTTGGCACAAGTGTTTCTATATTAGATGCTAATATAGTATCTAAATGTATTACCAAGTTTCCTAAAGGGTTTGATTCAATTTTTGAAGAAATGTAATTTCTATACAAGCTTTTATCAAGAAGCATCTTTTAGTGATTATCATGCAATAATTAATAGCGAAGTTATTTTGAAGATGTTGGGAGTATTTAAAATATTCAAATGCATAAGAATGTTGATGGATCTATGAAAGGTTTCTATCAAGTTACTTTTGCAATATAATAAATAACTATTAAGGCTTTGGAGAAAAATGGTGTAATGTTGCATAATCATAGTGTTAAGCTGGATGTGTCAAAAAACCTTAGGAACAAGCATGTGATAGATTCCACCATTATTTTTAGGGGATTAGAAAAGAGATAATTCAAGAGGAGGCTATGTTGTAGATGTCTTAGGTTGAATGCCCATGAAAATTAAGAGCCTAAAATTTGCTAGCAAATAATAGGAGAGAGAAAAGGAGTAGGAGAGGGAAGTGTAACATCATATTACAATATTTTTTCATGTACTTTGAAAATTGAAAGTAAATTTCCAAATTTTGTAGTGGTCAAGTTTTAAATAGGCATCAACTTAAAAGTCAATTCAGTGGGAAGTTCTAGGGAAAAAATAATTTTAATATGTAAATTGCAAATTACAACCAAAAGTCCATGTCCTAGAGCATGTGCCAACAAAGGAAATGGTGGAACTTTTAAAGAACAAAATAAAATAAAAAACCCATGGGGGTTATGAAAATTTGAAAATATGCAAAAGTTCTCGTAGATTCCCCAAACCCATAGAGTGTAAATAATCACATAAAGTTTTGAAATCTTGCTAGATCTAGAAAGTGCAAATTTGCACATGAAGCTCAAAAACCCACCAAGGCAAAATGGAGGGAAAATATGCCAAGTGTCAAAATTGGGCTTAGAATTGACCTTCCAAGCAAAAAATAAAAAGGTAAAAACAAAGAGCTAAGTGATGTTTCCAAGGAAGGTAACGTGGGTGAAAGATTTTCATTGAAGAAAAATGAATATGAAAAATTTGCAATGTGAAGATAACAAATATAGAGGTTTTCATCTCAATCATGACTAAACCATGTTATTCTTAGCTCCATATAAAAGTGCAAGATTGGCATCATACCATTTTTTTAGAAATATGTCTATGGACTAGTCTAATGGACAAAATGATTGGCTAGAATGTAACAAAATTTATATTCTTTATTTTTCCCTCCATTCTTTCATTCCTTATTCTTTGTATGGAAAGAAGTGACTGGATCTTTAGCTGGCAGGCCATCCATAACCTTCCAATTGGGAAAATTATTAGTTTAGAGAATAGGGAAAATTGGTTGTAAAAGAAGACAAAAGTTTATTTTGCATCTAGGAAGAATATTCTCCCTCAAACTCAATTGCATCAATCTTTCAGCCAAGAAGATCAAAGCTTATTTCCAATCTCATCATTACATGGAAAACTGAATCACCAAAATGATCACCTTATAGAGTATGAGCTTATAGGCATATGAAAAGACATCTTCTAGGAATATTGTGGGTGAGAAATTTATCTAAGAAAAGAGGGCTTGTCCTCTTTACAGAGGTTGGCTTTCTATGGTTAGGCTTTTTTCAACATTAAGAAATCTTCTCTTTATAGAGGCTTTTGATTTTCCACTCTATTGTATGTGTTTCTTCTATTTCTAAGGTGATTTTAGTTACATAATCATTAGCAAACATTGAGATTATTTTGTATATGTCTCCCCTATTTTAGAGCAAATCCACCATGCTTTTTACCATGTCTGCATTTTGAACATTGATGTATATTGATTTAACTTTCAAGTTAATGGAAATTAGATGTGATTTCTACTCTTTCTTGTCAATGAAGTGCAATGGAAAATTCTTCATGCACTTTTGATAGGGTATCTAGTTTTATGCTTCTTAATGGTAGTCATTCTAGGCATAAAATTAGATTGTAAATTCCTTTATGCATTGTGATTTGGGAATGTTATGTTCACAATATTTTAAGGACACCCTAGATTTATGGAGTTCATAGGAGAAGGTGATTTAATCTATATTTATAGTGTATGCTTTAGATATTTCAAGGATCATATGAATCTTTGTATTAGATTGGCCTCAATGAATGCAAACCATTCTTGATAGTTTTATTTACCTTATTTACTGGTCTTTACATCATGAAATGAATGATATCATGGTTGTTGAAGGAATTCACTGTGTTGAAAGACACCATAAATTTTTCACATATACCTAACTCATCTTACCTATCCTACCCTTGTAATTAATACATGTTAAATATTCAAAGTGTTATTTGTTTATAGATGCACGAATATTACAAATCTAGAATGTGTCTATATTTGGTCTTTAAAAACTAGCATTGTAATTTTCCATTTGGCCCTTAGTTGTCAATAGTTTTTTTATAAATGAATACTTCAATCACTTTTACATCTATCTTTAGTAGCTTATGTCTAGTTCAAAAGCATTTACTTAGTTTATGTTGAAACTCTTCTCATGTGGACTATGCAAGTTTGATTATGCTTCGATCAGGTCTATGTGTGCCAATAATCCCTTGGAGATTAAACTATAATATCCCTCCTTGTGTCCAAGCTACCATGTAGGTCCCCTCACCTTGGTTAAGGTAGAGGTAGAAGTAGTAGAGAGCTATCCATACCCTCTGTTAGTGTCTTCCAATCATTGTATTTATTCATTCCATCTAGATGTAAACCCTTTCCCAGCTATAATGACATAATTTAGGTTTATCATCTATGTTTTCCATCTTCTCAAGTATGCATGACTAAATTATAGAGGTGTACAAATAGGAAATACCACTCTACTGGCACCATTTTTGGGGAGAATATCCTTGGAACCTATGTTGTTGGGGATTGAAAGATTTGATTAATTGACCTCCACTGAGTAGTTTCAGGGAGTGTTTACTCATATTATCTCATGTGTTTGAAATCTGAGTTAGTTTGAGTCTAATTTGCTACTTTGGAGCATCAACTGCACAACACATTATTGGCATTATTACCATGGACTCTCATTACTAATTATAATAAAGCGTAATTTTATATTATATTAGTGTTTATGATCTATTCTATCTTAAAAAATTTCTTTTAGTGGTGACTCTAATATTTTATCTAGGTTTTGAAATATCATTTCCCATTTTAATTCATTAAGTTTTGAGTTTTCTCTTATTTGTAAAGCTGGAAGGACTAAGATCCTCCTTTAAAGGTGACTCATCAAAGCAACTTATCTCTATGTTAAGTGTTCATGATAGAAGGAGACAAATTTGGAGGCCAATTTAAGGAAAAAGTTTTAAAGTAAAGGAGTATTTGGACAATCATAATTTTGGTAGACCCAATTTTTCTTTTTGTTGAACTTTCTTTGGTTGAATATTATCATAGTTCTCTTAATAACCCATAATATTATAGTCCTATGTATTACGTAGCACTTCCTCAACAAGTTGAATCTCCTCCTAAGTTTGATCCCCCAAGTCCACCTTAGTGACCCCCTTACATACCTTTGTCATTTGACCTTAAACCCACCATGAAAATAGTAATGAGGCATAGAGATCAGGATGATAATGAACATCTTCATTCAAGATTCCCAAATTTAGACATATTAATTTTGATGACATGGAGGTTTATCCCAATGAATTTACAAATGAGGTAAGTTTTAGGGGAATAATCAATTGACTAGAGGGTAAGATTTGAGGGATTTCCACATTATAATTGAAGATTGTGAGGTTGAGCATGAGGATGTATGTATTAAAATTTATGTGCACATGCTATAAGAAGATGCACATGAGTGGTTAAATTATCTTCCCCATGGATTGGGTAAGATAATTCTCAATTTTATTATGTTCCAAATAAAATGGACTATTTCAAACCATTTGGGCCATAGATCATTTTGAATGAATTGGACTACTTTGAATAATGTGGACTTATACCCCGTAAACTAGAGTGGAGAAATTTTTCTCCAAAAAATAAATTTCATATATTCTAAATAAATTGGAGTGTTTGAAACCATTTGGAAATATATCATTTTGAATAAATTGGTCTATTTTAAATGAAATGGACTTATACCCACTAAAGTGGAGTGAAGATAATTTTCTCCAAAAATAAATTTGTTATATATGAAATGAATTGACTATTTCAAAGCATTTGGGCATAGATAATTTTGATTAAATAGGGACATTTTGAATAATTTAGACCTATACCTATAAAATGGTCAATGATTTAGAAGAATATTTTCTCCAAAAACAAATTTTGTTTTTTCCAAATAAATTAGACTGCTTCAAACCATGTATTTTAATAAAAAAATTTCCTCTCCACTTTAGTGGGTTTGAGTACAAATTATATGAAAAATATCTAATTAATCAACATTCAACCATGAATTTTAATAGTATACAAAATGATATTGAGCAATAGGGGTTTTGAATAAAATCATAGAAAATGATTAGCTACTTATATTTTGGGATCTTTGGTGATACCTTGAAGGGCCTTATAATAACTTCAAGGGTTCCCTTATGCATGTTTGAAAGGTATCTCATATGAGATGTCTTCAAGGTACCCTTGAAGGTAATATAATTCCCTTCAAGGTATCTCATTAAAGGCACTATTGGGTGATATCTTAGGGCCTTATATTAACAAGAAGTTTCCAAATGTTTTTTGGTTTTCCTTTTGTTTTATACAAGAGGTCCAACACGTAGAATTTTTTACATTATTTACCCTAGTGCTTGCCAACTCATCAGGATATGCCATGTGACATCTACCCACTCACTTAGAACCCCAGTAAATAAATAAAGTAAGATTAAGAATTAATTTTCAAAATTAAAGGATAGGTGTCATGCAATCATAAACCTACAACATTTTGACACTTGAAAAATATTCTAAGTTCCCTAGGTGAGTGACTCTCTAAGAATATGGAAAGTGTCTCTATCTCATTTACCTAAAGACTGATAGATTGAACATAATGTATGAAATCCCTGGGCAAGCATGCAAGCAAGATCATGCCAAATGTCACCATCTTATTCACCCAAAGATTAAATCACCAAAAGGAATTGTACAAAATCTCCCAAAAAAGTGACTCAATGCAATTATACCAAGTATCACCATTCTATGAGTCTGACACAATCAAAGCTTTTATATGAAGTTAATAAATAATTTAGAGTGCAATGATTGAATAAAAAGTGAAAGTTCAATTCAAATAGAAAAGGTAATAACCTATTTGAATCTATTACATATTGAAATGATTACAACAATTATCAATATGATAGTATACCTTAATTAAGTAGTCATCAATCTAAAAGAAGTTAACTAGAGATATTTAGACACCTAAAAATGGTCCCCATGCATTTATTATTCATCAAATTGTATAATTTTAATATGTCAGTGGATTTATTAAATATTGGTTCAAATTAAGTGTTATTGGCACATTTTTTTGACTAATGAATTTCCATGACCCTAACCCTTTCAATCATTATGTCCTTTCTCTTTAATTTTCCCTTTGATGGGTTTGTTTAGTCTCCAAGGTCTAGTCTTGATATGGACAAAGCTTTCCCTTATTTAACATCTTGACTAAGACCTGATTGATTATCAATGTTTTTACCTTCTGATTTAACCTAGATTTGTCACTCTTTGACTTTAGAAAAAGAATTTGTTGCTTACATTTGCTCACATCACTGAATTTGATAACATGAATTCTCATAATCAATTTGGTTACACTAAGCTCAAATTCAATAGTGACAGACCTAAGTGAATCCCTATTTTTAAGGGATTTACTTGAATGCAATATTAATTGTAAATCCATCAATGTAGTTAACAATTTTTTTACAATGACCTTTACTCCTACCGTCAAGATTAGTAGTGCTTCATAATACTTTAGTTGTCATGTCCCCTTTTTAGTTGACATGATCAGAATTGATGGTTAGCCTATTATGTGACCCTCGTAGGTTGATAAGATGGTTAGAGGGTCTTGATGGAGATTGGCTTGGCTTCATTTAGCAGAATTTTTCCAGTTGGCTTTCATTTGGGCTCGATCGGACATATATTGAGGGAGATATTAATATTTGATTGATTTAATCAAATATTAATTATTTAGCCTATTTTTAATTAGAAACCTTAATTTTAATTTAAGAAACCCTAATTAGGGCAATCATATCTTTTTGAGGGTATAAGGGTTTCTCATGGAGGCCATTATGGGATTATGCATTGATTATTGATTTTGATATTGAATAATTCTTCTGTGAAGACTGAGCCAAGGGTTCCAGGATTCCATTTGCATTGGAGAACATTCCCTCTTCAGTGTGTGTGATTCAGAGGCTTGAAATATTAGCTGATCTATTGCCAAATTGAGAGATAGCTTCATACAAAATTTATCACAGAGATTTACAGGGTTGAGAGATAACTTCACACAAAAGTTATCACAGATATTCCAGGTATTTATTTCTTTATTAGGTTTTTGATTCAAATAATTATACAGATAGAGATTATCAGATCAGGGATGCAGAATATAGGGCTGCCGCATATTATCTTGCTTTGGTATGGAATCTGTATCGATATGTGTAATCTTGTACAATTCGGTAGCAGGCCAAAACAACACCGCAGATGACACAGGAACTGAAGTCGGCACCCCAGTGACTGACATCAGCTGATTGAAGACTGACATCGATAGAGAAGCTGACTGACAATGACCAACATCGGCAATATATCGACTGATGCCGGTAACTATGTGTCGACACATCAGACCCAAAATGGACAAGAACTAGATTTATTCCCAGATTTGCAAGAGCCTAGGTTTTCAAGACTGTATTTTCGTATTCTTTATATGCATAAGATAGGATTGTAATTGTAATCATTTGAATAAGTGATAAGATCTTTGATTTGCTATTGAGAGATTATATTGTGGTTGATTTATTTTATTTGAAGATATTTTGCAAAAAAACTGTAATTTGTTCTTATTTCATACCAAATTTAGAATAATCATAAAAGAAATCAGAGCTATTTGTGTTTCTATATTCCTTATTTGAAGGGGACATTACAGTGGTATCAGAGCTAAATCCTACCATCCTGAGGGTTTATAGATCTTATGCAACCATAAGAGTTGGGACCACACAGGTATAACACACGCAGTAGAGCCTTGCTTGAAGGTACCCAAGTGTTAGATCAGCCATCGATCATCATGAGTGACAGGTGTGAGGGTAGCCCACCCAGGGGCCACAGGTATGATGTTGATCAGGACACCAGAGATTTCTATCGTGTTATGATGACAGGGCAGCAACAGATGTATCAGGCCATACAGGCACTCACTATTATGGTAGAGAGGATGAACCCACCTGTTAGACAAAATGGGGAACAAGGAGATAACAGGAGTGCTACTATTAATCAGAGACCACAACTGACCCATTCTAGGACCATTGATAGACCTACATGGCCTACGTTTGTACAGGACGAACCAGAGGCTCCAATAGAAGAGGCGGCAGGTGATTTCCTATTTACAGATACCCTCATGGCTACAACTGATGAGTGGAAATTATTAGATCCTCATGTTTAGGAGAAGATGTCCTTTGATCATTTTTTAACTCTGAGGAGAGAGCACTATAGATTAGTTAGATAGGACAAGAGGCCTAGAGTTCAATTCAGTGAGTTGAAGAAGGCTACTGGCAAGCTTTCTTTGACTACTTTTGATGGCAGCGGCAAGATGACAGCTCAAGCTTGGGTTCATAAGCTTGACACCTTTTTGGCATTGAGACCAATGACAGAGATAGAGGCCATCAAATATGCCACTTTGCACTTGGATGGAGTAGCACATGATTGGTGGTACCATGGTATGGTAACACTTCAGCATAACCAGGTGACAGAGTATCAGGACTTTGTGGATAGATTGGTTGAGCGGTTTGAAAGGAAAGATCCCAAGGTTTACTTTTGAGATCTTGCATAGTTGAGACAAATAGGTAACTTGGAGTCCTTCATTGGTGAGTTTTAGATATTGGTAGTCATGGTGTCCAATATTTCAGATCGTAGATTGGTAGTTCTCTTCATGGAGGGATTGACAGAACCATTAAGAGGTTGGATCAAAGCCTTTGATCCTCCTTCATTACAGATAGCTATGAAGAAGGCACATAGTATGGAGATGGTAGCCCCATCTAGTAAATCAAACTCAAGAGGTACTCCTTCATCCAGGGATCATAAGTGCTCCAACGAAAATAGAGAGAGACCAGATTTTAACATACATAAATCAGGTGTTAAGAATGATTCTAAGGCAAATCTTGTAGCACTAGCTTTGGATCGAGAGGCTCTTAATGATCTACGTAGGAAGAAGCTTTGCTTCTATTACAAAGGTCCCTATGATGCCAATCATGATTGTCCTTTGAGGCCTAAGGGCAAGGCAAATCGTGTGATGTGGGCATATTATGAGGATTCAGATTCAGAGGATTCTGAATAGCAGGATGGTTCAGAGGAGGTGGAGGCTTCAGAGCCTAAGGTAGAGGTAGATTTAGAGCTTCATATATAGGAGGCACACCTATCTAGCATTCAGTCAGATGAGTCATTTAGACTCCGTGGAGTTTTGGCAGGTCAGAAGGTCATCACCCTTCTTGATACAAGAGCCACACATAATTTCATAGATGCTAGATTTGTGGAGAAGCGTGGACTCACTACTAAAGATTTTGAGGGCATTAGAGTTAAGGTAGCCGATGGTCACACTCTTAGGTGTAAGCGTATGATTAGAGACCTCCCCTTGCACTTGAACAACTATGAGTTCAAGACTGATTATTATGTGGTGAACATGGGGGATATAGACTTAGTCTTGGGTATGAAGTGGCTTCATTCATTTGAGGAAGTTACTCTTCATCTCAAGGACATGGAGGTTTGCTTTGATGTTGATGGGAAGACACATATTCTTAAGGCAATATGGGGCAACAGCTTCAGATATATGTTTTTTCATCAGATGGAGATGCTCATACGACATGACATGATAGAGTGCGATGACGTGTGCACATTGGCACCAACATAGGAGAGATATGAGGACAAGCTTGGTCTTGAGGTGAGTTCAGTTGAGGAGTTATCACATGTGGTAGCGACTCAGCTTTTTGTTATAGTTGGGTCACAGGTTGATGATGATATGACTATTTCTAGCCTTCACCATTCGGATTTAGATATTATTTAGGTAAGGAGTTTACTTGAGTTGCCTGCTAATTTTCATTTATGGATTAGATGTTGGGGTGCTTGTCTTAGTACTAGAGATGATGTGATGCCATTAGATGAGAGTTGTGATGGACATGGCATGGAGTTCGTGTTGATTGACAGTGGTGGAGATCATGACTACATTTGGGATCCAGGTGGATTGATGGGTGTATCATTCAGTGATTGCTTGAGGGCAAGCAATTTTAGGAAGGGGCGGATTGTCATGTCCCCTTTTTAGTTGACATGATCAAAATTGATGGTTAGCCTATTATGTGACCCTCGTAGGCTGATAAGATGGTTAAAGGGTCTTGATGGAGATTGGCTTGGCTTTGTTTAGCAGAATTTTTCCAGTTGGCTTTCATTTGGGCTCGATTGGACATATATTGAGGGAGATATTAATATTTGATTGATTTAATCAAATATTAATTATTTAGCCTATTTTTAATTAGAAACCCTAATTCTAATTTAAGAAACCCTAATTAGGGCAAGCATATCTTTTTGAGGGTATAAGGGTTTCTCATGGAGGCCATTATGGGATTATGCATTAATTATTGATTTTGATATTGAAGAATTCTTTTGTGAAGACTGAGCCAAGGGTTCTAGGATTCCATTTGCATTGGAGAATGTTCCCTCTTCAGTGTGTGTGATTTAGAGGCTATGAAATATCAGCTGATCTATTTCCAAATTGAGAGATAGCTTCATACAGAAGTTATCACAGAGATTTACAGGGTTGAGAGATAACTTCACATGGAAGTTATCACAGATATTCTAGGTATGTATTTCTTTATTAGGTTTTTGATTCAAATAATTATACAGATAGAGATTATTAGATCAAGGATCCAGGATATAGGGCCACTATATATTATCTTGCTTCGGTACAGAATCTGTATCGATCTGTGCAATCTCGTATAGTTTGGTAGTAGGCCAGAATAGTGCTGCAGAGGACACAGGAACCGACATCAGCACCTCAGTGACTGACATCGACCGACTGAAGACCAACATTGGCAAAGAAGCTGATCGACAATGAAGGATGTCAACAGTATATTGACCGACGCTGGTGACTGTGTGTTGACACAACAGACTCGAAACAGACAAGAACCATATTTATTCCCAAATTTGCAAGAGCCCAGGTTTTCAAGACTATATTTTCATATTCTTTATATGCATAAGAGAGGACTGTAATTGTAATCATTTGAACAAGTGATAAGATCTTTGATTTTCTATTGAGAGATTATATTGTGGTTGATTTATTTTATTTGAAGATATTTTGTAAAAAAACCATAATTTGTTCTTATTTCATACCAAATTCAGAATAATCAAAAAAGAAATTAGAGCTATTTGAGTTTCTATATTCCCTGTTTGAAGGGGACATTACATTAGTTCTAACAACAAATACTAGATAGGAATGTTTTAGGGAGAGTGTATAACATGAAGCTTAATAATGGGACTCTTGTGGCATTAAATGTGCCAAAAAGGTTTTATTATTGCTAAACCACTACTTCAAAATTAATTTCATGTAATTTGAATTTCCCTGCATTATTAGTTTGGAATTAGATTTGTGCCTTGAGAATTTACATTGTAAATTCCAATAACATTGTTTAAGTTTTCTAATTAGATACAAATAATTAAAATTTAACTCTACACTTAACATTACATTTAGCTTGAATGGTATGACATACTAAATTTCGTAGGAAAATGTTGAAATAATGTCAAAAATCAAAAAATATTGGACCATGATAACATAAGTTTCATAGGTGTAAATAACAATACACATTTTTTAAGGCAAACATAATGTTTACTTATTGATGACAATAAATTTGGTATCCAAGGTGTCTCTTGAGAAAAAAATTGACAGGTTTCTAATAGAAAATACTTCTCATATCTCTAGAGAGATACCTTGATAGATATATTTTATTTAATAAAATCTTGATAGAAGTTTTTGGCTTTGAAATAATATCATTTTATATGCAAGAAATATAACCCTAAAGACACCTTAGAGACATATAATGTAATGATAAATGTGTAAATGTTAATTTAATTTATTGCCTTTTGATATAAGAGGTGGGTTTTAAAAATAATTACTTTAAATGTAATATGTATTATCAAGGAGATACCCTAAAATATTCTTATTTACTTATTGATGATTGTGGATTTGGATGTCAAGCTATCTCTCGATTGAGATGACATTTTATTAAAAAATTCTAATATATGTTAGCTTTGGAATCATGCCAATTTGATTTAAGGGGTATGCTTATAAAACATATAATGTTTATGCTAGATGTATCACTTAGGAAGTTCCTTGAAGGTATTAATTAATATTTAATTAATGGTGTAGAATTTGAGTCGAAGGCATATGAGAGATATCTTACATCTTAAAAAAACTAGATACTATATAGTAGATTTGAAATTATGTTAATATGGTATAAGGTCTATATTTTTAAAACATATGATTGTGATGCAAGAGGTATGATATAGTATACACCTTGAAAGTAATACTATTTATGTGTTGATGGCATTGGATCTAAGGGACAAAGTATATCTTTATAATTAATTTTAGAGGTATCTTATTTTATTAGATTTGAGTACAATAGGTTGCATTTGAAGTCATGTAAAATTGATATAAGGGGTAGGTTTGGAAATCATATAATTTAAATATAACTATTCACATCTAGGATCTACCTTGAATGTAGTAATATTTAATTTTTATAGTGATAAATTTTATGGTTAAAGTATATTTTAAAAAATAGCTTAGTAGGTATCTTTAAGGTGAATTTAATTTCACTTTAAGATGTTTATTTTGAGTGACTTAGGTCCTACCTTGATAAGGTTCTCATAGGCAATACCTCTCAATGTATCTCTTGGAAGATTCTTTGTAGAGTTCTCCCATTTTATAAAATTTAGATTTAAAATGTAAAGCTTGAAATCATGTCAAATTTATGTAAGAGATAGGTTTTGAAAAGCATACAATTAAGATGCAAGAGATTTATAGGAGATAGATTGAGGTAGTATTATTTAAATGTATTAGTATATGATTACGACTAAGAAATAAGTATCTAAAAGACTAATTGTTGCCCATCTAAAGGAACTCTCAAGTGTTCATCAAGAATAAAAACCCCACTTTTGTAATAATGTTTTGAAAACCCCATGAGATTTGATTTGATTAATGTTTAATGTTTTCATGTTTTTAAGTATTTTGTGGCATCAACATGGCTTATGGTGAAATTGAGCTAGGAAGAATACAAATATGACTAGGTATTAAAATGCAAAGTTTAATGATTTCCAATTGCAAAAGGAAAAGGAGAGGAGATCAAGGATGGAAATGTAACATTACATTTGAAATTTTATCTTATAATTTGTAAATTGCAATTGGAATCCCAAGGTCCATATTCAAAGGTAAAATATAATGAAACATTTTTAAATTAGAGGAGATCCAAGAAGGAAATGCAATAGAATGTTGTAGTTGTTATGTGAAAATTTCAATGTGCAATTATGACCTCAAAATCCACAGCTTATGTTTGAATCCTATGCTAGCAAAGAGAATCCATAGAAATATCTTAAAGTCCATGCTAAAGTCTTTAGCCTTGTCTATGTGTAAGTTTGAAATAATATTCAAGGAAAATGCAACAATTAATAAATAGGATCAAAGGTTTTAGCAGAGATTACAACACTATAATTTAATTTTAACTTACAACTTTCAATGTGAAAGGGAAAGTCTACCACCCACAAGACGTGTTGCTAAAGGCATTTAAAACCCATGCTAAGTCTTATAAATGTAGAGGTTTTAAGTGGGAGTACAACATTCATTTTCAACTTTAAATTGAAAATTATAATGTGCAATAAAAATTCTAAAGATTGAAGCATGGAACATGTGCCAACACAAAGGGAATAGTGGAAATATTTGAAGTAAAAAAAAGTTTGTACGTGTAACTTGAAAAGTGTAGTTAAATGTCTAATGCCCACTATACAAGCTATCAAAAAGGGAAGCCCATACCAAAAGGATACATGTGTCATAATTTTGTTTAAGGTTCTCCCATAGATGGCATCTATTCCCATGTTTTGATATCCAAGAATAACTTGAAGAGTGTTGTGATTTCTAAGAATGTAGGCAATATATTTTTCAAGATGTAATTGACATTTGTAGGGATTTCCACGTTAATGGTTCTGAATTATCTTCAATACAATCTAATAAATTATAAGGTAAGTCAATTCTAACTCTCGCACTTTTTAAGAATTCAATCAAAGAAACTCCTGTGTATTAAGTACAACAAAGTGATTAGTCTACAAATAAAAATGTTAATGTTTAAGGTGGTTGTGCACAGGCTTTTAAATCTAATGAAGGTTTTGAAAATTAGACATTTTCTTATATGCAAGAAGTTGAGACCATGACATCACCTATTTTTGGCACAAGTGTTTCTAAATTAGATGCCAATATAGTATCTAAATGTATTACCAAGTTTATTAAAGGGTTTGATTTAGTTTTTGAAGAAACAAGTGGTAATTTCTATACAAGCTCTTATCAAGAAGCATCTTTTAGTGATTATCATACAAGAATTAATAACGAAGTTATTTCAAATATGTTAGGAGCATGTCAAATATTAGAATGGCTAAGAATGATGATGGATCTATGAAAGGTTCATATCAAATTAATTTTTCAATAGAATAAACAACTATTAAGGCTTTGGAGAAAAATGGTGTAATGTTGCATAATCATAGTGTTAAGCTGGATGTTTCAAAAAACCTTAGGAACAAGTGTTTGATAGATTCCACCATTCTTGTTAGGGGATTAGAAAAGAGATAATTCAAGAGGAGGCTATGTTGCAGATGTCTTAGGTCAAATTCCCATGTAAGTTAAGAGATTGAAGTCTGCTAGAAAATAATAGGAGAGAGAAAAGGAGCAAGGAGGGAAGTGCAACATTATATTACAATGTTTTTTTGTGCAATTTTTAAATTGAAAGTAAATTTCCAAAGTTTTTAGTGGTAAAGTTTCAACGAGGCATCGACTTAAAAGTCAAGTTAGTGGGAAGTTCTTGGGAAAAAATAATTTTAATATGCAAATTACAAATTGTAAATTGTAACCAAAAGTCCATGGCCCAGATCATGTGCCAACAAAAAAAAAATGGAACTTTTCAAGTAAACAATAAAATAAAAAACCCATGGGGGTTATGCACTTTTGAAAATATGCAAAAGTTCATGTAGATTCCCTAAACCCATAAAGTGTAAATAAGCACATAAATTTTAAAATCTTGCTAGATCTAGAAAGTGCAAATTTACACATGAAGATCAAAAACCCACTAAGGTAAAAGGGAGGGAAAATATGGCAAGTGTCAAAATTGGGTTTAGAATTGACCTTCCAAGCAAAAAGGCAAAAGGTGAAAACAAAGAGCTAAGTGATGTTTCCAAGGAAGGCAATGTGGGTGAAAGATTTTCATCAAAGAAAAATGAATATGAAAAAAATTTAATGAAAAGATAACAAATGGAGAGGTTTGCATCTCAATCATGACTGAACTAGGTGATTCTTATCTCCATGGAAAAGTGCAGGCTTGGAATCATACCAATTTTTTTAGAAATATGTCTATGGACTAGTCCAATAGACAAAATGACTGGCTAGAATGTAAAAAAAATTCTATTCTTTGTTTTTCCCTCCATTCTTTCATTCCTTATTCTTTGTATGGAAAGAAGTGATTGGATATTTAGCTAGTAGGTCATCCACAAACTTCCAATTGGGAAAATAATTAGTTTTAGAGAATAGGTAAAATCGATTGTAGAAGAAGATAGAATTTTATTTTGCACCTAGGAAGAATATCCTCCCTCAAGCTCAATTACATCAAGTGTTCAACCAAGAAGATCAAAGATTGTTTCTAATCTCATCAAGTTTATCATCTATGCTTTCCATCTTCTCAAGTATGCATGACTAAATTCTAGAGGTGTACAACTTGGAACCACCACTCTATTGGCACCATTACTAGGGAGAATATCCTTGGAACCTACATTGCTGGGGATTGAAATATTTGATCAATTGACCTATGCTGAGTAGTTTCAAGGAGTGTTTACTCATATTATCTCATGTGTTTTAAATTTGAGGTAGTTTGAGTCTGATTTTATACCTTGGACCATCAACTACATAACACGCTACTAGCACCATTGCCAGGGACTCTCATCACTAATTACAAGAAAGTGTAATTCTGGAATGTATCAATGTTTGTGATCTATTCTATCATAGAATTTTTCTTTTAGTGGTGACTCTAAATTTTATCTAGGTTTTGAAAGATCTGTGCCCATTTTAATTCATTAAGTTTTGAGTTTTCTCCTATTTTCAAAGCTAAAAGGATTGAGATCCTCCTTTAAAGGTGACTCACCAAAGTAACTTGTCTCTACATTAAGTGTTCATGATAGAAGAAGGAGACAAATTTGGAGGCCAATTTAAGGAAAAAGTTTTATAGGGAGTGATTGGACCATCATAATTTTGGTACACCTAAACTTATTTTTGTTGAACTTTCTTTGGTTGAATATTATCGTAGTTCTCCTTATGAACCATAATCTTATAGTCTTGTGTAATACCTAACACTTCCTCAACACGTTGAATCTTCTCCCAAGTTTGATCACCCAAGTCCACCTCACTCACCCCCTTACATACCTTTATCATTTGACCTTGAACCCACCATATAAATAGTCATGGGGAATAGAGATTAGGATGACAAATGAACATCTTGAATTCATGATTCCTAGATTTAAACCTATTAATTTTGATAGCATTGAGGTTTATCCCAATTAATTTCCAAATGAGGTAAGTTTTGGGGGAATAATGAAGTGACTAGAGAGTAAGATTTGAGGGATTTCTAGATTATAATTGAAGATTGTGAGGTTGAGCATGAGGATGTATGTATTAAATTTTATGTGCACATGCTATAAGAAGATGCAAGTGAGTGGTTCAATTATCATCCCCATGGATTGGGTAAGACAATTCTCAATTTTCTTATGTTCCAAATAAAATGGACTATTTAAAACCATTTGGGCCATAGATCATTTTGAATGAATTGGACTATTTTGAATAATGTGTACTTATACCCCATAAAGTGGAGTGGAGAAAATTTTCTCCAAAAAAAAAAATTCATATATTATAAATAAATTGGAGTGTTTAAAACCATTTGGAAATAGATCAAATAGACTTATACCCACTAAAGTGGAGTGAAGAGAGTTTTCTCCAAAAATAAATGAATTGGACTATTTCTAAGAATTTGGGCATAGATCATTTTGAGTAAATAAGGATATTTTGAATAATTTAGACCTATACCTATAAAAGGTTAATGATTCAGGGGAAGATTTTCTCCAAAAAGATTTTTTCTCCAAATAAATTAGACTGCTTCAAACCATGTATTTTAATAAAATTTTCTCCACTCCAATTTAGTGGGTTTGAGTCCAAATTATATGAAAAATATCTAATTAATCAACATTAAACCATGAATTTTAATAGTATACAAAATGATACTGAGTAATAGTGGTTTTGAATAAAATCATGGAAAATGATTAGCTACTTATATTTTGGGATCCTAGGTGATATCTTGAAGGGCCTTGTAGTACCTTCAAGGATACCCTTATACATGTTTGAAGGGTATCTCGTACGAGATATCTTCAAGGTACCCTTGAAGGTAATATAATTCTCTTCAAGGTATCTCATTGAAGGCAATATTGGGTGATATCTTAGGGCCTTATAGTAACGATAAGTTTTCAAGTGTTGTTTGGTTTTCCTTTTATTTTATACAAGATGTCCAACACTTATAAATTTTTTACATTTTTTACCCTAGTGCTTGCCAACTCATCAAGATATGCCATGTGACATCTGCCTGCTCACCTGGAACCCTAGTAAACAAATAAATTAAGTTTAAGACTTCATATTTCAAAATTAAAGGATATGTGTCTTGTAATCATAAACCTACAACATTTTGACACTCAAATTTTTTTCTAAGTTCCCATGCGAGTGATTCTCCAAGATTATGACAAGTGCCTCCATCTCATTTACCTTAAGATTGATAGATTGAACATAATGTATGAAATCTATGGGCAATCATGCAAGAAAGATCATGCCAAATGTCACCATCCTATTCACCCAAAGACTGGCTCACCAAAAGAAATTGTACAAAATCTCTCAAAAAAGTGACTCAATGAGATTATACCAAGTGTCACCATCCCATGAGTCTGATGTGATCAAAGCTTTTATAATGAATTTAATAAATAATTTAGAGTGCAATGATTGAATAAAAAGTGAAAGTGCAATTCAAATGGCAAAGTTAATAACCTATTTGAATCTACAAAATATAGAAATGATTACAACACTTATCAATATGATAGTATACCTTAATTAAGTAGTCATCAATCTAAAAGTAGATAACTAGGGATATTTAGATAAAAATGGTCTCCATGCATTTATTATTCATCAAATTTTATTATTTTAATATGTCAGTGGATTTATTAAATATTGGTCTAAATTAAGTGTTATTGGCACATTTTTTTGATGAATGAATTTCCATGACCCTAACCCTTTCAGTCATTATGTCCTTTTTCTTAAATATTCCCCTTGATGGGTTTGTTTAGACTCCAAGGTATAGCCATAGGATTGATGGCTTACATATCTCCACATACAGAGCATTTTGTGATGTTTATATGTATTTTGTCTCAAGAAACATTGCTAATCATTTTTTGATGGTGTTTCTTGTCAATATGAGAGTTGTTTAAAAACATAGAGTTCCCCATATGAATATAAACCTATAAAAGTCAATATTTACATTTTTCATATATCATATAAGTCAATATTTGAAGTCAAGATAGAAACAACAATATCAATGGGTCATGGTGAGCCCCTAGTTAGGCTTCTTTGTCCTAGGATTGATGGCTTACATGTCTCCACATATGAGCATTTTGTGATGTTGTTGCTATGTATTTTGTCTCAAGAAACATTGCTCATAATTTTGGGCTTTTGATGGTGTTTCTTGTCAATATGAGAGTTGTTTAAAAACATAAAGTTCCCCATATGAATATAAACCTATACAAGTCAGTATTTACATTTTTCATATATCATATAAGTCGACATTTACATTTTACATAGGTATACATTTTTTTACTCTTTATTATCTCTAAACAAGTCTCAACCAATAATGTATAATTTACAAAATCCATTGGGTTTGGGTTAAAGATGATCAAGAGGTTCCACTCATACTATCTATGTATATGTCTTCACCTGGAGTGCATCTATGATAGATGTGGATTATCCATCATGCTGAAGAAATCCCCAACTAGGTATTTACTATTTGACAGCCTTTTCTCATAAACATCCAACAACTTGCCTAGATTTTCAACATTATACCCCATTGTGGCCTCATCCATATTTCCTCCCATTATTGTAACATAGGCATGATATATAGGTAGATATATGTGGTTTATTTTCATCTTAGAAGATAATACTAAATAGCAATCTCCACCTAGGATTTCACTCAATTTACTGACCACTTCTCACCCATTATTTTCATGTGATGATAAGTGTTTTTGCCTTTAGACTATATCTTGCTTCATTCAATTATTTTTCTAGACCCTAAATTAGCATGCATGCTTTTAGTCTATGAGGCTAGTTCACAACAAAAAAATAATATATATATATATATATATATATATATATATATAATATCTGAAGAGAAGTGTAGAGAATTTAATGCTTAATATTTAATTTTTAATGGCAAGAGATGAGAAAAGTGATGTGAGATATGCTAAAACTAATAAATATGTGCCTAGGAATAGGTCAGATGCCCTTTATTCACTATTTGCAACAAGAACAACATCCGAAGAAAGGCAAAGTAGAGTTTTCCTTTTTATTGACTAATATTTGAATCTGATGCTTAGAATTTACAGACACCTAAGACCTATATATACACATGAGATGACATCTATATGAGGGATCATGGCCTTTTCCCTCAAAGAATTGCCTATTTATGCCTCTGAATATATCCATATGCTACAAGTGAATATATACACAAGAAAGAGCTTCCCTAGAAACATAGAAAATATGAAAATGAATAAATAAATACATAGATCTGATGAGAAATGTGAAGAATTTAATCCTTACTATTGAATCTATAATGGTAGGGGTTAAGGAAAGTGATTTAGGAGAATGCAACAATGCATTGGTTGGAAAACTTGGGAGAGAACCATCGATGAAAATCATAAGGGGATTTTAAATATATGATATAAAATTAGTGAAATTCAATGTATATGGATATTTAAATTGGTGACCATTGTCATGATATTTGGCATATAATTTCCTTCATGGCTCATATCAACCTTATATGTCTTACGTTATTACTTCAACCTCTAGAGGACATTGAATATGATGTTTCAAAAGAATAATGGCTCCATGTTTCCTTTCACTAATCTAATGGCCTAGGATGAGATGATTTACTTGAGATGTAAGATCAAGGGAGGGTGATATATCTAGTTTTTGAGCTTGAATTATTTATGACCTGGAATGACATGGTGGGATACACAAGTGAATTAATTAATAATGAAGACAAATACTTATCCCAAATGTTTAATGGTGAAATACTATTACAACTACATGTATGATTAACTATAAACTGCATATGTATACCAATAATCTTCTCAAGAACATTATTTGTTTGAAATGATGGAGATGTCTACTCCTCTATAGTATTCTTTGTTGTCTTATAAGGTGTGTTGTTTTGAGATAACAAGAATTGTTGGATTAGATGCATTTGAATGCACAGGCTAGACTTGTAGAGGTTATAGGTGTGGAGCCAAACATAGTACTATACATTCAAATTGAGGAAGTGCCTCTTTTAGACATTTGATCCTTTTATGGATAAGTCAATGACATAATGCAAGAGTGTCCATGTAGGGTACCATTATATTTTAGTTATTTTAGGAATGCATAGGGTAGATGGATTGAAATCAACATAGATTTTGAGGGTAATCAGAATGATAACCATCATGTGTCAAGGCCTAGACTAGAAATACCATGAGTTAATTAGTTATGGAATCAAATTATGGTTTAATCACTTGCATCATATATATATATTTTTATGATAATTCCTTGTGTATTATTGAGGATTTAGATCAATGTTATTGTATTAGTGGTTTGATACAAAGTAAATGGGAATAGATGTCAAGTGATCTTAAGTTTTTTTATTGGATTGTTGGTTTAGGTTTTTTTTTTGGAAACTGGCCTCATAGACTAATAGGCATGTATGCTAATTCAAGGTCTAGAAAAATAACTAAATGAATCATGATGTGGTCTAAACCCAAAGACACATGTCATCATGTGAAAATAATGGGTGAGAAGTGGTCAGTGGTTTGAGTGAAACCATGGGTGGAGATTGCTATATAGTATTATCTTCCAAGATGAAAATGGACCACATCTCTCTACCTATTTATCATGCCCGCATTACAATGATGGGAGGAAAGGCAGACAAGATCATCATGGGCTATAATGTGGAAAATCTAGGCAAGTTTTTGGATGTGTATGAGAATAGGTTGTCAAAGAGTAAATACTTGGTTGGGGATTTCTTCAGCATGGTGGCTCTTCCACATATATCATATATGCACTCTAGGTGAATACATATACATAGATAATGAGAGTGGAACCTCTTGATCATCTTTAACCCAAACCCAATGGCTTTTGTAAATTATAAATTATTATTTGAGACTTATTGAGAGATAATACAAAGTTGAAAAATATGTATACCTGTGCAAAATGTAAATATTGACTTGTATAGGTTTATATTCATATGGGGAGCTTTATGTTTTTAAACGACTCTCATATTGACAAGAAACACCATCAGAGGCCCAAAATGATCAACAATGTTTCTAGAGAAAAAATACATAGAAATAGCATCACAAAATGATCTATATGTGGATACATGTAGGCCATCAATCCTAAGACAAAGAATCCTAACCAGGGGCTCACCATGACCCATTGATATTGTTGTTGCTATCTTGCCTTCAAATATACACTCCCTCCAGCTGTCCATGGAGGGAGGCAAGCCCACAAAGCCTTGATTACCCATGATGGGATCTAATTCCTCATGAGATAGAATAGTTATGAAGGTCTTTGTGTGACAAGATACAAATTTATTGGTGGACAAGCAAAATTGTATATCCTTCCTTACAATCTATAGAGAATTGATCTTCATGGCAATGAAAAAATTTGGTGATGGAGGGAAAAGATTCTCTAAAGATAAAATTATGTAGTGTTTATGATTCATGTCTGGCTAAGAAATTCACCAACTGTAATGCGAGAAACTCAACAAATAGTTAAGGCATGTCATTTGACAACGAAATAGTCCGTTTTACCATGTAGATAACAATTTTTATAATTTTTATTCCTTCCTATTACAAAGTATATTTTAATATTATTAATATATATATATATATATTATAATTTATTATTAAAATTATATATATATATATTAATTAAATAATATATATTTTAATATTATATCGTATTGTATCTTATTATTATATATTTTAATATACATTTTATATATTTTAAATAATATATATTTTAATTAATATATATATATTATGAGTTATTATTAATATATATATTATATTAAATTATATGATATTAAAATATATTGAATTTACACACTACCTAGATATAATCACAAAACAAAAATATACAATTCCTCTATCTTTTTTGTACCTTTAGGGCATAGTTTTAATCAAATGTTGAATTTTTTTAGGGGTAAATAAGTGGGAAGACAAAAGGCTCCCCTAAATGTTTTTCACACTACCAATTCACTGTCATTTCCTCTTTTGTTCACAGTTCTCTGTCTAATTTTTCAGTATGCTTGAATACTAGTTTGGTTGTTATTAGTGCTGTAAAGGCATTGAGAGGCTTGACCATGGTTTTTATGGTGCTACAAAGGCATGGGAGATTAAAAAATTGGAGATAGAGAAATAGCTATTATAACCTAAACTTATTCAACATAAAATCTAATGATAGATACATAGATCAGTGTGACAGTGTTGGGCTCTAAGCCTACACCCATAAAAGGGTTTCTGGGTTGTTGTGTTGTGCCATGTTGCTGAGCTATTTCTCTTTATCCTCACATCACTTTCCTTTTCCCTTGACTTTACCCTTTCATCAGTATAAAATCACTATGTATTTCTCTTCAGATTTGGATATTTGTGTTTTCAAAGTTTTTTTGGAAAGGATTCCAAAAAATATTAGGTAATAATTTTATTTTTTTCCATTAGTGCATCTGATATGTGGTTTAACTAGACATTTTGGTCTTAGATGTGAGCAAGGTTGTTTTCCTTATTTTTGGGTTTTATTTGTTTCGACCTCCAAAAAATATTTTTATGCCCTTTACTTGCTCATGAATAGGTTCAAACTAAATGTTTTTGCTAGGTTTTCTAAATACAAAGGTTTTGAATTATAAAGGCTTAAGGGAATATTTATTCCAAATATTGGATCATGTTTAAACATTGCCAAAATATATGAATTAAATTCTTGTAACATGATCAAGATGAGGGGGAGGATGAAATCAATAATGTATTATTTTGGCTTATCAATTATTGGCATTTTTTTTTTCAATTTTGCCTAATAAAAATTCAAACACAAAATTAAAAAAAAAATTAAAAACAAAATAAAGTATGAAAACCTCTATGCAATTTCAATGGTTGGTTGTGTTTTCAAAATGTGAGCCTCAATCAATTCATCTGTGTATCTTTTTTATTAGGGTTGTATACAATATCTATGAAGGTTGTCAGAGTAAGTAAGCAAGTCTACCAATTATTGGATCATGTTTCAGCCTTGCCAAAATGAAGGAAATAAATGTTTGTAACATGATCAAGATGAGGGAGAGGTTGAATTCAATAATGTATTTTTTTGGCTTATCCTTTATGTCTCAAAAGATGAGGGAGAGGTTGAAATCAATAATGTAATTTTTTTGGCTTATCTTTTATGTCTAAAAAATATGGTTCTTCAGGACTCTTTTAGTGCAATATATACAATATGATCATTTTCTCAAGTATAATATGAAAACTCAACTCATGAATAAGCTCAAATAATAGAACAAACCATAGTCTTAAGCTGATTTAACACTAGGTCATGTCATTTTAATCTTCACCAAACTACAAACAATGCATTTTGTCTTTATTTTTGTCCATACATTGTAACATTTTCACTATGTACTTTTAATAAGGCTAATATAACTTTAAAATTATAATGGTAGATATAAATGAACATAGTTATTGGCATGATTCATTTAAATCCACATAAATCCCACTGTAGGTGGAGGTGGTAACTAAACAAACATGGAATTAAAAAAACAATAAAAACCAAAATAAAATATGAAAACCTATCTACAATTTCAATGGTTGGCTATGTTTTCAAGATGTGAGCCTCAATAAATTCATATGTATCTTCTTTATTAGGGTTATATACAATAGTTATGAAGGTTTCTAGAGCAAGTCAACAAGTCTTCCAGTTATTGGATCATGTTTTAGCCTTGCCAAAATAAATAAAATAAGTGTTTGTAACATGATCAAGATGAGGGAGAGGTTGAAATAAATAATACATTTTTATTATTATCAGTTATTGGAATTTTTTTCAATTTCACCTAATAAAAATTCAAACATAGAATTCAAAAAACAACTAAAAAAATAAAATATGAAAACCTATCTATAATTTCAATTGATGGCTGTGTTTTCAAAACGTGAGCCTCAATCCGTTTATCTATATCTTCTTTATTAGGGATGTATACAATAGCTATGAAGGTTGTCAAAGTAATTTATCAAATTTTCCAATTATTGGATCATGTTTTAGCCTTGCCAAAATAAAGGAAACAAATGTTTGTAACATGATCAAGATGAGGGAGAGGTTGAAATCAATAATGTATTTTTTGGCTTATCCTTTATGTCCTAAAAATATAGTTCTTTAGGACTCTTTTAGTGCAATACATACAATATGGTCATTTGCCCATGTATAATATGAAAGCTAAACTCATGAGTAAGCTCAAAGAACAAAACAGGCCATAGTCTTAAGTTGATTTAACACCAAGTCATCTCAATGTAATCTTCACCAAACTATAGACGGTGTAATTTTTTGTCTTTATTTTTGTCCATACATTGTAACATTTGCACTATGTACTTTTAATAAGGCTAATCTAACTTTAAAATTATAATGCTAGATAGAAATGACCACCATTATTGGCATGATTCATTTAAATCCACATAAAGCCAACTTTAGGTGGAGGTGGTAACTTAACAAATATGGAGTTCAAAAAACAATTAAAAACAAAATAAAACATGAAAACCTATCTACAATTTCAGTGGTTGGATGTGTTTTCAAAACATGAGCCTTAATAAATTCATCTGCATCTTCTTTATTAGGGATGTATACAATAGCTATGAAGGTTTCCAGATCAAGTCAACAAGTCTTATAGTTATTGGATCTTGTTTAAACCTTTCCAAAATAAAGAAAATAAATGTTTGTAACATGATAAAGATGAGGGAGAGGTTGAAATCAATAATGCATTTCTTATTATTATCAGTTTTTGGCATTTTTTTTTCAATTTTGCCTAATAAAAAGTCAAACACAAAATTTAAAAAAAAAGTATGAAAACCTATCTACAATTTCAATGGTTGGCTATGTTTTCAAAACATGAGCCTCAATAAATTCATCTGCATCTTCTTTATTAAGGTTGTATATAATAGCTATGAAGGTTGCTAGAGTAAGTCAACAAGTCTACCATTTATGGATCATGTTTCAACCTTGCCAAAATAATGGAAATATATGTTTGTAACATGATCAAGATGAGGGAGAGGTTGAAATCAATAATGTATTTTTTTAACTTATCCTTTATGTCCCAAAAATATGGTTCTTCAAGACTCTTTTAGTGCAGTACATATAGTATGATCATTTGTATAGGTATAATATGAAAGCTCAAATCATGAATAAGCTCAAAGAAGACAATAGGGCATAGTATTAAGTTAATTTAACACTAGGTCATCTCATTGTAATCTCACCAAACTGCAGATAGTGCATTTTTTTGTCTTTATTTTTGTCCATACATTATAACATTTTCACTATGTACTTGTAATAAGGCTAATCTAACTTTACAATTCTAATGATAGATAAAAATGACCACCATTATTGGCATGATTCATTTAAAGACCACAACAATTTTCAATTTTAATCTAAACAAAACAACCCACCACCAGCTCTACTCTCTACCTACCAGACTCCCGTAGGGACTTGGTGATAGTGCCCTTGTTTATATTGGAATGTGATTTGATTAAATCTATTAAAAAACTTAAAAAGACATTTTAGTCAAATTTATATATTTACTAAAGTCTTTCCATTAAAAAAAAGAGAGCTTGGGTCATTATGGATTGATTTTTATTAAGTCAAAATCAAAGAATTTAAATAAATCATTATGATTTAATATTTTTGTCTAGTTTAACTTGGAGGAAGAAGTTGGGGTTTATGCATGCTTAGGAGCTACCAATGGCACCATTTTTGGGCAAAGGAGATTCATGGTAGTTTGGGGAGGGGGAAGATTTGGATGCCTATGTGGTCACCTCTTTACACCTTGAGCCAAGCCAAGCGATGAGAGAGTGGATTTGATTACATTTCGCTAATAGGTCATGTGCATTTAGTATGCTTCCAAATTTTACCTACATATATGACAAGGCATATTATATTCATTTATTAATTTTAATTACTAGTTCATTGGATGTCTATACCCTTTTGTAAGCTCTCATTTCACCACAAATTAGGAAGAGGCACAGGCAAGCCAGGGCACATTTTAAAGTCAAATCAACTTATTCCTACTCTAGATTTTAACATATTAATGAAATTAAAATAAAAGAAATTAATTGAAGATCTAATTATAATAAAGGATTGCATATGCATATACAAGTCTCTATATAGTCAAATGTTTAAATGAGGGTTTTGTTGGATTCTACATTTTTTTGCATTTTTGAGTTTTAGGAGTGTACAACTATGTTAGAGTATGGCCCAATCATGAAGATAAATGTGGCATAATGTTAGGCTTGCTAATCATGTAGTCTCAAACCTATCAAATGTGTCAGTCTTGGTGTCAGTACTCTAAGGCCCTTCAAAATAATCTTGAGATAACCTTAAAGGTACTACAAGTCTAGGAGATACCTTGAAGGGCCTTGTAATACCTTCAATATCTCCACGGAGACACCTTAAAGATATACCTTGAAGGTACTATAAGTCCCTTCAAGGTATCTTTTATGAGATGCCTTGAAGGGCCTTAGGAGATACCTTGAAGTGACTTGTAGTACCTTCAAGTATCTCCTAGGAGATACAAGTCCCTTCAAGGTATCTCCTAAGAGATAAATTGAAGGGAATTGTAGTACCTTCAAGTTATCTCTTAGGATATAACTTGAAGGAACTTGTATCTCCTTCAAGATATCTCCTAGGAAATACTTTGAAGGTATTACAAGGACCTTAAGGGTATATCTTAGGTGATATCTTGAAGGTATTACAAGGGCTTTCAAGGAGATACCTTCAAGGTGTCTTCTAGGAGATACCTTGAAGTTATTACAAAGATATTTAAGGAGACATATTGAAAGTATTATGTGAACCTAAGGTATCTCCTTCAAGATACTCATTTCTTAATTTTAATTACTGGTTTGTTGGATGTTCATACCCTTTTGTAAGTTCTCATTTCACCACAAATTGGGAAGAGACATAAGTAATATAGGGTACATTTTTTAAGGCAAGTCACCTTATTCTTGCTCTAGATTTTAACATCTTAATGAATTAATAAATATGGGAAATTAGTGGCAGACCTAGTTATAATAAAGGCCTGCATATGCATATACAAGCCTCTATTGTATACAAGTTGAATGTTTAAATAAGGGTTTTGTTAGATTGTACATTTTCTTACATTTTTTAGTTACAAGAGTGTATGATTATGTTAGAGTATGGATTAATCTTGAAGAGAAATGTGACATGATGTTAGGCTTGCTAATTATGTAGTCCTATACCTATCAAATGTGTCAATCTTCATGCCAGTGCTCCAAATCCCTTCAAAATAACCTTGAGATAACCCTAAAGGTACTACAAGGCTAGGAGATACTTTGAAGGGCCTTGTAATGTCTTCAAGGGTACCTTAAAGGTATCTCCAAGGAGCTAACTTTAGGATATACCTCAAAGGTATTACAATTCCCTTCAAGATATCTCCTAAAAAATGCCTTGAAGGGCTTTAGGAGAAACCTTGAAGCTACTACAAGTCCCTTCAAGGTATCTCCTAGGTGATACCTTGAAGGGACTTGTAGTACCTTTAGGGTATCTCCTGAAGGTATCACCTAGGAGATACCTTGAAGGTATTACAAGGACCTTAAAGGTATATCCTAGGTGATATATTAAAGGTATTACAAGAGTTTTCAAGGAGATACCTTCAAGTTATCTTCTAGGAGATACCTTGAAGTTATTACAAAGATATTCAATGAGATACATTGAAGGTATTACATGGACTTAAGGTATCTCCTTCAAGTTATCTCCTACGAGATACATTAAAGGTATTACGAGAGCCTTCTAGGAGATACCTTTAAGGTATCTACATTGAGATATCTTCAATTTATTATAAGGACCTTTGATGAAATACCTTGAAGGTAAAAGGTAAATGACTAATAGAATCAACTTTGCAAGCCTTGAGAGATGACAGTCCTATCCATATGGATGCTAGTCCATTTATACTTAATGAAATATCTGGAGATACCTTGAAGGGACTTATATTACCTTCAAGGTATCTCCTAGGAGAAACCTTGAAGGTATTATAAGGACCTCAAGGGTATATCCTAGGTAATATCTTGAAGGTATTACAAGGGATTTTGAGGAGATACCTTCAAGGTATCTTCTAGGAGATACCTTGAAGTTATTACAAATATATTCAAGGAGATACATTGAAGGTATTATGTGGACCTAAGGTATCTCTTACAAGATAATTTGAAGGTATTATGAGGGCCTTCTAGGAGATACCTTCAAGGTATCTACAATGAGATACCTTCAAGTTATTACAAAGACCTTAAATGAAATACTTTGAAGGCAAATGGTAAATGCCCAATAGAATCAAATTTGAAATCCTTGAGAGATGACATTCCTATCCATATGGATGCTAGTCCATTTCTACTTAATGAAATGTTTGACAAAACATCACCCTTATCTATTGTTTGTCTTGCTTATGCTTACTAATTTATTTATTAGAGCTTTAATTACCCTGGTAATTATTTTTTGATATATCCTTGGTTTCCTATAACTTCTCATAAATTAAATGCAATAGTTATGTAATAGGTCTATAAATCTGTGTATGGATGTTTCCTTGTAATGGAAGAGTTGTAATTTGTTATGGATATTAATCTACATAGATTTGAGTTTTTTAAATCTACACGAGATGCATTATTACCATTAGTTATCCTGATTTTATATGTATTTTGGTTTCACATATTAATCATTTAGCTTATGTAGATGATTTTAGTGAGTGTCAGTAAGTTTAATTGGGTTTTAATTACTTTTGTGTTTTAATGTCAGAAATGCATCTATAAATTTACTGTATTTATCATGAATTGATTTTTATCTATAATTCTAGTTGTTATGTTTACTAAAAGATAAAAGAAAGAAATATTGATGATAAAAAATTTGTGTCATTCGATTAAGGAGGGAATTTACACTTTACATTTAAGAAGAAAGAGGTTCATATATTATTTAACTTTTTTTTAAATCTATTTGTTGCAATTTTGAAAAGATAAGGCAAACAATGGCAATTTATATACTTTTATTGAGGATTGTTAGGTTTCCTTAAAATTGTATATGCATATCATTTAATAATTTAATAGTAGTTTATTTGAAACTATGTAATCATTGACATCTATGAACATCATGTTTTATAATTTTTCATTGTTACTTTTCCCAGTTTTGGATTGATATTTCTTAAAAAAATTGATTAGATAAATCACATATTATTTTAGTGAAGTTAATGGTATAATGGGTCTCAATAGATAAAACTGCCTCACCATTCCATCACACACATATGGATCTGATACCTCTTTTCTCATAATCATGAACATGTTATCTTTGTTAGGCCACTTTCATAGAAGCATTGTGATCGATTTTGACCATCCAATAAGAGGAAGATGTAATGTGAAAGCAAATATGGTTATTGTATTCTTATCAAGAATGCATTCATTCCTTAGATAAGCCTTCAAGCATTGGATTTATCTTTCATGCATGATGTGTTTAGTGTTGCAAGGCTTGGTGTGGGCTTGAACCCATATGTGCATACTTGGTATGCATATATGAGTTGATACCATGCTAGGGTTGGAGCACCTATGTATTGGTTATTTTTCCTGTATCCTCTCCTAAATTGGTTGTTATGCATATGGAAATGGTAGTTTCAATGGTTAAATTATTCATTGTTTGCATACTATTGATGTCCTTGTCATTTTTGTACCACTATACATAAGTCTTGAATTTTGGTTTTGTGCATTATTTAGTTAGGTTTGATTACCCAAATAAAAAATTCTCCATTCTCTTGATTATTGAAATAATTAATGGCTAACATACAATTTTATATTCTATTTTATATCTTATTTTTGGTGAACAAGCAATTATGTGTTATTTTTGATTGAATTGCTGCTTTTTTATTTTTATATTTCATGAGAGTTGAACATTTTACAGTATGTTAAGAAGTTGTTAGCTCTAAAACTACTTGAATATAAAATATGTTTTGTATGAAACATTATTACATTATTTATATCCTCATGATGATTTTTGATAAACATTGTGTGACTAGTAGTAGTTGTTGTAAATTCATCCTCTTCTTGTTTGGGTTTGTTCAAGGAGTTAAGGATATTGTATTATATCACAAGGGTAGTTTTATACTAGTGTGACATATTTATTATGATAAGATTATGATGAAAATGAGTTTGTATTTATATGTCTATTATGTACCATTTATCATGATGGTCGCTGACCTCTCAGTATCATTTAATTTATGGCTTGTAGTGAAGAAAAAATATTTAGTTTCTTATCTAATGAATATGAGAAAAAGAGACATCTTGTTTATGGTCTAATTTTATGTCTTAAATTTTGACTAGTTGCATTATATTCTATGCCTACTTATTGTTAACCTACTCAAAATTACCTTGATTGATTTGGACATTTATTTTATTTATTACTTAATATGAGAATATACATTTCCAACATTAGATGATCCCCTTTATCACTACAGAGTGCAGGAAATGAATTTTTGAGTATCATGATATGGGGGCTGCCTTGAAAAGAGTTTTAATTATGTTTCCTCTCTTGGATCCATCTTCTTGTATTATTTTGTTGTAGCAAATCTCTCCCTATTTGTATCCATGAATGTATTACTTTATGATTTATCCTTAATATGTATTTTGATTATCTACAACTATTATATAATGTTGTATTATTATAAGGCTTGTATATTAGTTAAAAATGCATTATGTACAACCATATGTTTGAATTTGGGTTACACTCTCTTAGTAAAAAATTATGCTTCTATTGTTATCTTTATTTGATGAAGATTTCCACTATAGTTAGTGGTAGTTTCTTTTATGAGTGGTAGATTTATTTGATTTATGTATGTTTGTATTATTTCTTTTGATCCTTAATCCAACTACTGTATTGAAGTAAGATATTTAGTATGGAAAGTAATTCCTTACTTAAACATTGATATATGAATGTATGTACTAATGTTGAGCTAGTGTATGAAGTTGGGTGATTCTTCAATAGCTAGAAATTCTTTGTCACTGAACTTGAAATATTTGCTCTTGCATGAAATGGCCTATCACAAGAGGAAAAATGTCAAACTTTAAGGAGTTTATTTTTAAGGAAACCATTGTATAAGGTAATTTGGGTCTTTGGACAGCGTATATTTCTTGTATTAAACCTTATCTTAGCATAATAACATGTGAAGTTATCCATCCTGATTGATTTGAGCAATAATTATTAAAGGAGCATTTTTTTCAAGTCGTCACTCACCCTAATCTACGTTGGAGAAAGATGAGATTAGTCTTTGTCGGATATAAATTTTAGGATGAGGTGCAATTATTCATTCCTTATAGGATTAGTACATAAATTTAGTGAATAGAGATCTGAAAATAATTTTAAGCATAGTTACCATGTTCAAAACGTTTGGGTTGTTTGAAAGGGGGAAAAAGTTTGGAAGCTTAGGATTTTATAAAAAGTTTGGTTCAATTAAATATATAAAACATTTTAAATCTAATATTTTTAAATACTAATATTAAATATAATTATAAAAATATTATATTATATTAATATTTTATAAATTATACATATTAATACTTTATAAATTATAATATATAACTATAAAACTATAAATATATTTAATATAATATTGTATTTTCAAATGTTAATATAATTATAAATATATTATATTATATTAAGATTTTATAAATTATATATATTAATATTTTATAAATTATAATATATAACTATACAATTATATAATAATATTTTATAAACTATATATATTAATATATTATAAATTATAATATATAATTAAAAAATTATATAATAAAACTATATTAATATTTTATAAATGATATATATTAATATTTTATAAATTATAATATATAACTATAAAATTATAAATATATTATATTAATATTTTATAAATTATAAACTATTTATTCCCATAGAATGTGTATGTGGGGAAAATCTTAATAAATCTCAAAATATTAATCGAGATAATGTGGCATGATAGAATTAAAATTATATAACATAAAGTGATAACCCTAATACAATAATGAGACCAGGCAATTTAGCAGTAGGCATTGATTCATGGTAGATTGGGGAATAAATTTATTTTTGCAAATAACTTTGAAATCTCTGATGAGTTTACCAGTTAGTAGAATCATTTCCCATGACAATGTCAAACAACCAACATGGAGAGAAGAAGATTTTAATTTTTTTATTTTCATTTTAGATTTTCTTCATTCATTCTCTTTATTTTCTTTCATGGCAAAAAAACTTACAGTACAAAATTAGAGAAAACCTTGAAGTCCATTCAATACTTTGAGTAATGAATCCCAAGTGGATTTTGTGTTTCCTACATTTGTCATTTTTTGAGTTGTCTTCTAATTACTTGCATTATGAATTTCTCTTTGGCCATTTTTTGTTTTTCCTTCTGCCTACATTTAGGGTTTGAAAAAAAAATGGCGAACCAAATTTGTTCGATTAGGTAGGAAAGTTTGGTTTGAATCAAACTTGAAGTAGGTTTAGATGAATATGGTAACTATGATTCTAAGTATTAATCAGTATAAATATTGGCAATGAATATAAGAAAGACATTCTTACATTTGGATTAGGTGTGTGGTTTTGATTGAATAATAGTACATTAAACATTAGAAAATGAGACTTGGATGTAGTTCATTTATTATTGCCTTAATAAATTAAATACAAAATACTCAATATAAACTTATTCACTGTATCTATTAGGGTTACTAATTTTGGATAGAGGGTTAAGACTTTTCATCATTAAAGGATTAAGAATCTAAATCAATAATCTCATATTCGACAGTTGGTTGAGAAGCTTTATGTCGAGTGGGATTCCTTTTGTCACTATTACTCAAGTCTAACAAAATTTTCTCCAAATCTAAACATAATTTTTCATTAATTTTTTAGTTGTTTTTTATCATGATTTTTTTGTGGAGAATCATTTATGTCATAATAGAAGATTCTAATGAAGACATTGAGACTCTTTTGAGCATTGTTTACTCTTTCAAATGATGAATTAAGGATATTAATTTTGATCACTTTCTTTAAATCTTTTGATCCCTCTTAAATCTTGCAAATGTTACTTCACCTTGTATAGAATGAATATTTTATTCATTTAGTGAGATCAAATCATTTTTTTTGGTGAACCATGTTTTTTGAAAATTTATCAGTTGACTAACAAATGATAAGAATGGATATCTCTTGGATCTTAATTCATCTTCTAACTTTGGCATTAACTTTTAACAATGATGCTCAGCTAGGGCATATAAATCAATTAATAATGCAAATGGAAAGCTTAGAGATCCACTAGGAGGAAAGTAATAAATACTAAGGATATAATTATGAGTTATGTTGTAACCTCCTTTATTACTTAGCTCTCTTAAAATTTAAAATTGGTATTTTGATTCTTTTCCTATTTATCACACAAATATCCTATCAATAACTTTTGTGAAGGAGAGTTGTAGAGTTTTGATCTTGTGAGTTAGACCATCTTTGTGAACTATGACTGTGAATATTTATTTCAAATATAGTTAAGTTTATTTTAAATATAGTCCATTCATTTTTTAAAATAGTCAAATTTATTCAAATATATTGATTCTACATTGGAAATACTTTACCCTCATCACAAATTCATTTAATATTTGCAATTTATTACATATTATCTAATTTATTTCTGATAGTTTTTCAAAATTTAGACTACTAATAATTCTATATTATTTTAAATTTTTATTTTTAGAGAAAATATTCTCCACTCCACTTTACTGGGTATAACTCCAAATTATTTGAAATGATATGTGCCCAAATGTAGCTTGGTTCATCCTAGTTCATGTAGGGAAAAAAGATGCAAAAGAAGTTGAAATTTATTCAGGCTACTTAGACAAGAAATGGAAGCCAAACCCAACTGACACATCTTTAACATCCGTACTCATAAATAGTATCATCTATGCTTGGAAACCACATAAAAATTAGAGAGGTCATACACTTGTTCTTATTGATTTTTTGAAAGGCATTATAACAAACTATTTGAATGCATCGTCTCACTAGGCACTAACAATAATAGTGATAAAAGGATTGGGAAATTTGAAATGGTGTTTTCTTAATTTTGGAATGAGAAATATGAATGTTTTTTTTTTCAAAATTTAGTCTATTTTTTTAGAATGTATAATTTTTTATTATTTTATTTATTTATATTTATTTCTAATGGCACTTCACATTTTAGGTCTTGGGAAATACACTTCAGCTTTTGAGTTTTATATTTTTTACTATGAAAATTCAATATTTTAGTAACTATGCATCTATTTAATAGCATTTGACTATTTGAATGTCTACTTTTCATTTTTTCATCCTTCAAAATGTTCTTTGGAATAAGGTCTTTATAATTTGCACAACTAAGAATTTAGTACATCTCAGATTTTGTATTTTGAAAAATACAATTAGACATTCCCATGTATGTGAAAAGGTATTTGAGGTTTATGCCTCAAAATGTCCCACTTGTGCATCAAGATTTTTTGTTTGGCATTTGTGTATCGACAAATGTTATTCATATTTTCATGTGGCACCCTAGATTGTGCAAGATAATACAAGATAAACTTTGATGGTCATGAGGACGTCACTCGAATCAAATTAAACATATAGTTCACAATCCAATCAACTGATGACACGTGGCATCCAAATCATCCTAGAAGTTCTAAATCACATATCAACTGAGCATGCAGTTTTTGTATGAATTTTTTTCCTTAAAAAATATACCACCAAGTCTTATAATATTTGTAAATGCATGGTCTATGAACCATTTTGAATGGTCACATAATTTTGACTTATTGTAAATATATAATATAGATGTGATTTATTTGTTATAAGTCCAAGTAATTCTTGATGAAGTCTAATTTATTTATGATAGTTTTCAAATACTAATAAATGAATTATTTATGATCATTTTAAATAATTTGGAATTATCACAATACATTAGATAGATATGAGTTATTTGTAATAAGTCCAACTTAATCTTGATGCAGTCCAATTTAATCTAGATACAATCCAGTTTATTTTTGATAGTTTTTGAAAATTTGGACTGTTAATAAGTCCAAACTATATGAAATAGTCCTCTAAATAGTTAAGGATAGACAAAATTTAATTAATGATGTAGTTTCCTAAAAGAAAGAATATAATTTGAGAAACAAGCAACAAGGTGCTTCTCTTTAAGAGACTACCCCCGTTGATCTAAGGGTAGGAGATAAAAGTAAAGAAGTTAATAAAACTAAGTAAGTCCCTAATTCTTCCAAACCAACACTTGTTTCCAAAATTTTCAATAAGAAATATGCTCTAGCTAAGAATAGAGAAATTTTCTTGTAAAGTATTCCTAAGGGTACAAATGATGTAAGAAAAAACCCACCCTTGGAAAATGTTGTTAGGAATGTTAGTTCATCCCATCTTATTCCCACACTAACTTTGAATGATTATATTCATGTTGAAGGTGTTGTCACCCTTCCTCTTAATACTCTACTTCCTTAGTACAATATGTGTGATATGGCCCAAGTATTAAGTCAATTAAAAATCACTATCCCACTTGTCGAGCTACTAAGAATACTAGAACATAGAAGGATGGTATTTGAGTATTTGAATTTCAATGAGAATATAATTCCAGTGAAATTAACTCACCCCTAGCACCCTTAGATGATAATGAAGAATGACATGAGGTTATTGAACTAGTCCCAGAGGTTTATTTGGGAACTACACTGATAGAAAGTTAGTTGGATGTTGATCCCTTCTATACCATCTTATTGATTAATGGTTTAATTGTTCACAACTATATGTTTGATTATAGATCCTCTTATAATGTGATACCCTTGGGTGTCTTTAATGATCTTGGATTAAAAATAACATCTAATTTTGGCAAGTGGTATGCCATGGAATCAAGAGAAGTTCCAATTTTTAGACAAGTTAAAGGATTGGTAGTGAAATTGGTGGTTCATCAAGCTAAATTTTTAAACATGGTTGTGGTAGTTATGGATTGTCCTCTGAAGTGGGGGATGCTTTTGTCACAAAAATGGGTAGATATCACGGGTGGTAATGTTCAGATGGACCTTTCTTATGCCACCATTATTTTGGAAGGTAAGATGGTGAAATTCCATAGAGAACCCAAGATGTTACATGTTCTTGAAGATCCAAAATGCGCTCAAAATGAGGTTTTGTACACTGATGTGGAGCTCGATAACTTTGTTGAGAACATTGATTATGTTGAAAAATCTATTTTTATTGATGTTAAACTCAAAAAAGATGGTGATGATGTTTGGATAATGTCTTTTTATGGGGTTTTCTCCAATATTAAAAATGTAGTTGGGGTTGTCTTTTATGCCCCTAATAAGAAATCTCTTAAGTTTTCTTTCAAGCTATCCTTTGAGTGCACTAACAACATTGAATAATATAAGGAAATCTTGTTTATTTTGATAATTTCCTGAGAACATGAAATTATAAATTTGATTATAAAGGGTGATTCATATTTAGTGGTTAAATAGGTCCGTAGTGCTTATGCCACCAAAAATAAAGGGTTAAAACAATATAAAAATGTTGCATGAGATTTGTTAGAGTTATTTGATGCTTTCAATATTTGTTATCATGATAGAAGTTTCAACAAGTAAGTTGACAAACTTGAAGGGTTGGATGCTTAGTTTCAAACTGAAAATATGAACCCTCACTATTAGTATCAAGTGGAGGTACTTGTCAGACCTTCAGTCCCAGACAACATTCATCATTAGAAAGTTTTTAATGATGATGATAAAATCAAAAGGTTTCTCAATTATGAAGTAAAGTTTCAAGATCAGATGATATAATTAGAATCCATGGTCTAAATCTATGATGGGAAATAATTTTTTTTTGGGAAATTATCATTTAGTTGAAGATGAACACCATCCCAAGAGGATTGGTGAGTTTAGAGGCATCTTTTGATGGAGCAGATATAACTAAAACTAGTGATCTCTTTATCTCGAAAGATGTGACTAAATGCAACTTGGGCTCTAATGAAAATCCATGAAAATTATGGCTTGGTAATCACTTGAGTGCATAAGAGAAGAAAACCTATATTCAATTGTTTAAGAAGTATTAGGATTGCTTGGCTTGGTATTATTATGAATTGAAAGCATATAGAGAGTATATGTTTCAACACATCATCCCATTACAACATGACAACAAACCTTTCAGATAAAAGTAGAGACCTATTAACCCAATCTTGGCCACCAAGATGTGGGAAGAGTTAAAGAAATTAAGGGATGGTGGGATTATTCATCCCATCAAGTATTCATCATGGGTGGAAAACTTAGTCCCTGTAAGAAAGAAGAATGGTAACATGCACTTGTGTGTGGATTTTATAAATTTGAATAAAGCTTCTTTGAAGTATAATTACCCCTTACCTAATATGGTTAACCTATTTTAGAGTGTTATAGGATCAAATTTTTTATCCAACTTAGATAGTTTCTCAGGGTATAACCAAGTTGTGGTGAAAGAATTTGAGAGACCCAAGATTGCATTTACAATGATTGGGGAACTTATGTCTATATGGGGATGCCTTTTGGGTTAATAAATTATAGTTCAACATTTTATAGAGTTATGGATGTCACTTTTTTTAGGGTTAATTAACAATTTTATTACTACGTATCAGGATGATATTATATTGCACTCTAAAAACACAAAATAACATTTAGAGCATCTAGAAAACATGTTAATTAGATGGAGGGAATTTTGTATTTCCCTTAATCTAAAGAAATTTCACTTAAACATACAAATTTGTTGGGACACTTAATGTCTAAGAATATTTTCATGATAGATCTAGAGAGATTGGAATCCATTGATAAAGTGCCTATTCCATAGTCCAAGAAGGGAATTCAGTCCTTCTTTGGATAAATCAACTTTGTAAGAAGGTTTATGTCTAAAATTATAGAAATCAATCTACCTATTACTTCCATGTTAAATAAGGGCCAAACCTAAAAGTGGGAGGAGAATGCCATACAATCTTTCAATGACATCAATGGAACCTTGAAGTCTACCCCTATTCTGTCCATTCCTGATTACACTAGGGAGTTTCAAATATTCTCTTTTACATCATAGAGTATGATAGATACTATTTTATTGCAAAATAATGATGATGGTCATGAACATCCCACATATTTATTTAATAAAGTTATGCAAGGATATGAAATAAATTATACTATCATGGAAAAACAAGCTTTCACCTCTTAAAAGCTATTAAAACATCCAAACCTTACATTTTGAGTTCAAATATTATTTCATATGTCTCACATATAATAGTCAAACACATCTTGACTTAGCTTGAAGTGTCAATTAATAAGTGAAGGTGGGTAAACAAGTTGAAAGAGTACAACATGGAAATCTGTAATATACCCTGTTTCCCTTGAATTCTGAAACTAAATATTTTTTGAACTGTTTTGTGTATTTTGATGTTTTTATGTTTTTGCATGAATAAAGATGTGATTTTGGAGATAAATTCAAATAAATAAATAAACAGTAGTATAATCTCTTAACTGACAAATCAATGATCTCATTATCCTTCTAGATGATTACAGTATTTAGTCTCTGTCATGCATATAAAATAATACAAATATTGTCTTAAAAAACTTGAATATTCCACAATCTAGAAATAAACCCTGAATCTAGAACGGCTCGGGTCGCTATGTAAAAGCACAGTCACCATCATTGGTAATGTTGCTGCAGTCGGTAGATAATTCTACCATCATCAGTAATACTATCGTAGTTGGTAGCTAATACTACCATCATCAGTAATACTATCATCATCGATAGATAATACTACCATCATCGGTAATACTACCATCGATAATACTACCATCGGTAGCTAATAATGCCATCATTGATCTCTGCACTCTTTGCAGCCTACGACTGCTAACGACACACTTCTTCAATTTATGATTTGACTGGTACGCCCTAGTATGGATCTATATGGATTCCATATAGCAATAAATAGAATATAGCACGCCTGTATGCTAGACCCCTATAAACCTCTGTGATAACTTCTATATGGAGTTATCTCTCAAACTAGCAATAGATCAGCTAGTCTCTCACAACCTCTAAATTGCACACACTGAAGAGTGTACATTTTCCAATGCAACTGGAATACTAGAAACCCTTGGCTCCTTCTTCTCAAAAAAATACTTAGCAAAATTTTCTTCAATATCAATAATCAATAATCATCATTATGGCCTCTCTCCAATAAGAAACCCTTATATCCTCTAAAAGTTGTGCTTTCCCTAATTAGGGTTTCATAATTAAGAATTAGGGTTTCATAATTAAAATATGCTAAATAATTAATATTTAATTAAATCAATCAAATAGTAATATCTCCCTCAATATATGTCTGATCCTCGAACCAATTAAAGTTGGTGAATCAGGGAGTGATTCTACACATGACCATACCAAAACATGGGTGCTTTGCTGCATGCCAAATATCCCTAAATAATAGGAGCTCAGGGAAACATGTCTAAAAGAGCCTGAATGAAAGCCAACTAGGAAAATTCTACTAGTTGAAGCCAAGCCAAGCTCCATCATGACCCTCTATCCATCCTATCAGCCTATGAAGGTTGCATAATAGGCTAATCATCAACTCTGAAGATGTCAACTGAAAAGGGGACATGACAATCCACCCCTCCTAAAATTGCTTGTCCCCAAGCAATCTCTGAACAACAAACCAATCAATCCACCTAGATCCCAAATGTAGTTACGATCTATACTGCTGTTAATCAATATAAGCCCCTACAATATCCTCTGAAATATAACCAAGAGGAATCCATATTCAAACTGGCAAATACAAGTCAACCAAACTCCAAGATCACAAATACCATGTACACATTCCACCATGTTATGCAGAAAGCACACTCCAACTCTACAACAACTCCCAAATGGAACTATGCCAATTGTGGAGAATCCACATGCTATACCTCTACTATGATCAACATATCTCTAAAAATCACCAGTGACGGACTCATCACCCAAACTTCTATGCATCACTAATAATGAAGAGACATCATATGCTAGATAGCAATAAGACAAACCAAATCTGCTTGCCACCAACTCCTACTCTAAGTCATGCACCGACAAACTATCAACCCCAACACCTATCACCATGCCATGTCTATCACAACTCTCATCCCATGGTGTCAAATGATCCCATGACTGATGACAAGCACTTATAGTGTAATGTCGATAAAATGTGCCACTCTCAATCAGTGGCTCAGACTGCAATCTAGAAGAAACTAACTGTGATTGATCACTAACCAAGCCCAAACCAACTACTACCTCCGAAGACACCTCCAAAGGATTAGTATCATAAACAGTAACCAAACCAACTACTGGCTCACCAACATCACAACTGATCTCTGAAGTACTACCATCCATACTCTGTGAATCAACTCCAAAGCTCATATCAACATACAAAGTATCAAAAACTATAGCATCACTATCCAACTCCTCCATACTAAAAGAAACTGCCGATGAAACCAAGTCCTCAAAACTATCCACTACATTCTCTTGGGTGTCATCTGTAATAATCAGATCTTGGGACTCTTCTATAATCTCTGAATACTGAGTGTGAATGCTAGACATACTCATATCATCATCAACATGTGACTTGATTGTAAAAGAAAGCTGAGTCCCTACCACATGTGCTAACTCCTGAACTAAACTCAACTCAGGATCACCAACACTCAGTGTACTAACATCTGGGTACACCTCCACACTCTGAATGCAAGCATCAGACTCATCCTCATCTAACTCTGAAGAAGTGGCTGCTGAAACTATCTCATCATCACAATCTCCAACTCCCCCATCCTCTAAAAATAATTGAGAGTCCAAATCCTCATGACAAAGGTCATCCACATGTCTCTTAGAACCCTGGAGAGCCAATCGAGTACACACCAAGGAATTTTGAGTATCCTCCAACTCATGAGAAAACCGGTCAACCTCCTCTTCCTTCTTATTTTGTGATGTGGACCCTTTAAAAATGGAGGTCATACACTATACTAATTTGGATTCTATTTTAGGATGTGAAAGAAATTCATTCATCCTCCTCTGGTGTTCAACCAACTTGTTCAAACCTTGTTTAAGCATCTCCATATCCTTGTCCCACTATTTTTGAGTCCTTGAAGTAATCATGGTTACTTAGTTGATTCAATGACCAATCTACCCAACAAGATGGCAGAACAAAAGCTCTGATACCACTGTAATATCCCCTGTTTCCCTTGAATTCTGAAACTAAATATTTTTTGAACTGTTTTGTGTATTTTGATGTTTTTGTGTTTTTGCATGAATAAATATGCAATTTTGGAGATAAATTTAAATAAATAAATAAACAGCAGTATAATCTCTTAACTGACAAATCAATGATCTCATTATCCTTCTAGATGATTATAGTATTCAGACTCTATCATGCTTATAAAATAATACAAATATTGTCTTAAAAAAACTTGAATATTCCACAATCTAGAAATAAACCTTGAATCTAGAATGGCTCAGGTCACTGTGTAAAAACATAGTCACTGTCATCGGTAATACTACCGTGGTCAGTAGATAATTCTGTCATCGTCGGTAATACTACCGTGGTTGATAGCTAATACTACCATTGTCAGTAATACTACCATCATCGATGGCTAATACTACCATCATCAGTAATACTACCATTGTTGGTAGCTAATACTGTTGTCATCGGTCTCTACACTCTTTGCAGCCTGTGACTGCTAATGGTGGACTTCTTCAATTTGCGATTCGACTGGTACACCCTAGTATGGATCTATATGGATTTTGTACAACAACAAATAGAATATAGCATGCCTGTATGTTGGACCCCTGTAAACCTCTGTGATAACTTCTATATGGAGTTATCTCTCAAACTAGCAATAGATCAGCTGATCTCTCACAACCTCTGAATTGCACACACTGAAGAGTGTACGTTCTCCAATGCAACTAGAATATTGGAAACCCTTGGCTCCTTCTTCTCATAAAAATACTTAGCAAAATTTTCTTCAATATCAATAATCAATAATCATCATTATGGCCTCTCTCCAATAAGAAACCCTTATATCCTCTAAAAGGTGTGCTTTCCCTAATTAGGGTTTCATAATTAAGAATTAGTGTTTCATAATTAAAATATGCTAAATAATTAATATTTAATTAAATCAATCAAATATTAATATCTCCCTCAATATATGTCCAATCCTTGAACTGATTGAAGCTGGTGAATTAGGGAGTGATTCTACACATGACCATACCAAAACACGGGTGCTCCGTTGCATGCCAAATATCCCTAAATAATAAGAGCTCAGGGAAACGTGTTTGAAAGAGCCCAAATGAAAGCCAACTGGGAAAATTCTACTAGTTGAAGCCAAGCCAAGCTCCATCGTGACCCTCTATCATCCTATCAGCCTACGAAGGTCGCATAATAGGCTAATCATCAACTCTGAAGATGTCAACTAAAAAGGGGACATGACAAAATCTAGACCACCAAGATAGTGAGAGGGATGGGCTTAGCCAAGCTCATGGTTGAGACTAATTTTCAAGTTGTGGAGGTAAACATTACTATTTTTAATGTTGATGATTTGAGTAAAAATAACATGTCTCTATGGTATAAGGACATTGTTCATTAATTGAAAAGTTTGAATTATTCCTCTAACTTGGATATGAATCAAAGGAGAAATCTTAAGCTTGTTTCCCAAAAGCATTTCTTGACTAAAAATGGACTAGCATGGAATAATCCAAATGGGGTTCTCTTAAGATGCTTAGTAGAAGAAAAACTACTGATCTAATTGAAGACTTTCATAGTGGGGTATGTGGTGGTCAATTTTCACCTAAAGTCATAAATCATAAGATTATGAGAGTTAGTTATTGGTGTCCATTATTATTCAAGGATGTTACACAAAAAGTAATAAAATATGAGAAATGTCAGCACTTTGGTGGAAGGTTGAAAGTTTTTGGCTCTCTTCCCTTACAACTTATAATAATTAAAAGCCAATTTAGACAATGGAGGATGGATTTTGTTGGGGAAATTACTGATGTATCAAGCACTGTGCATAGGTTTATATTAGTTTCAATTGACTACTTCATGAAATGGGTTGAGGCGGTCCCTATAAATAAGGCCACACATCAGGTGATCATAGACTTTCTATTGAATCAATTTTTTTTTATAGATTTGGTGTGCTTATCAAGGTAATTATTGATAATGTCATGAGTTTTTGAGCTAAAACTTTGGTGGCATTGTGTAAATAATATGGGATCACATTAAATTATGCTTCCAATTACAACCCTTAGGGGAATGGGTAGACAAAATCTAGTAATAAGAACTTTCTCAAATTCATTAGAAGAAATTTGGAAGCTAACAATAAGAAGTGGGGTGAGTAGTTGAATGCTGGTTTATGGGATGATAGTATCACACCTAAGAGAGATACATGTAAGATCCCATTTTATATTATTTATGCGGCTCAAGATATTTTACCTATGAATCTACAGTTTCCATCCTATCATTTCATGCAAAAACTAGAGAAGATGGTGAAGTTAGCCACTATGAAATCATAATGAACTAGATCATTGAGCATGATGAAAATAAAAGATAAGCTCATGAAATACACACAAATTTTAAGGAAGGATTCAAAATAATATTCAACATAAAGGTCACTCCAAGAAATTTTCAAGTAAGAGATTTGGTTTTACTCTAGGACAATACACATGAGGAGAAAGGTAAACATGGAAAATTTGATACCTTATGGATGGGCCCTTATTCTATTGATTGTAAAATTGGGGAACATAATTTATTCTTAAGATATTCGGATGGTAAGATACTGGAACTATTAGATAATGGTAGACATATAAATCACTTCCTTGACTAAGTCCATGTCTGTGTAAATAATTTTATAGTGTATACTCCTATTATTTTGTTTCCCTTATGTATTGGGATTTTTTTGTACAAATATTTTATTATTTTTTGTTTTGTATTCATTCTTAGATCCTCTCAATATATTTTTATTAGTCTTCCCATGTTTTTTTGGATTTCCAATGGGTGTTGTTATGAAATTGCCAAAATTTTGACTCTATGGCCCAAGGGAAAGGCACTTGGTCTTATTTTCAAGTGTTCTTTGTATACCCTCAAGGGGTGTACATATTCAGGTGAGAGATAAAGAAATTTGTGTTTTTTTCCTAAGAAATAAGTATAAAAAAAATTAAATGTTTCCCATCTAAAGGAACTCCACTAGTGTTCATATGGAACAAAAACCTTTCTCTTACAATCATGTTTCAAAAATGCTATGATATTTGGTTTGATTAATGTTTAACATTTTCATGTTTTTAAGTATGTTGTGGCATTAATAGGGTTTAAGGTAAAATTGATCTAGGAAAAATAAAAATGTGACTATGTGTTAAAATGCTAAGTTTAATACTTTCCATTTGTAAAAGGAAAAGGAGCAGAGATATGGGTGGGAAAAGCAACATTACATTTGTAATTTTATCTTGCAATTTGCAAATTGCAATTAGAATCCTGAGGTTCTTAATCAAAGGTTAAATCCAATGAAACATTTTAAAAGGAATATAGATCTAAGAGGGAAATGCAATAGAACACTGCATTTGTTAAGTGCAAATTAAAATGTGTAATTGTGACCCAAAACCTATAGCTTATGTTTGAAGCCCATGCTAGCAAAGAGAAGCCACAAAAATATCTTAAAGTTCATGGTAAAGTATTTAGTCTTATCCATGTGGAAGTCCATGGGAATATTCAAGGTGAATGCAACACTTAATAACCAATCTTAGAGGACTTAGTGGATATTACAACACTATAATGCAATTTTAACTTACAACTTGCAATGTGCAAGTGGAAGTCCGCCACCCACTGGATGTATTACTAAAGGAATTTCAAACCCATGCTAAGTCTTATCCATGAAAATATTTTAAGTGAGAGTAAAACATTCATTTCTAAATTTAAATTTCAAATTTCAATGTGGAATCAAAATTATGAGCCCTAAATTATGGAATACATGTCAACACAAAGGGAGCAGTGGAAATATTTGAAGTAAAACCAAGTTTGGATGTGCAAATTACAAAGTGCAGTTGAATATTTGATGCTCACTACATGATCTATCAAAAAGGGAAACCCACACCAAAAGGATACACATGCCATAGTTTTCTCTAAGGTTATACTAAAGATGGCATCCATTCTCGTGTTTTGAAAGCCAACAAGAATATGAGGAGTGTTGTGATTTATGAGAATGTAGGCAATATATTTCTCAAGATGTAACTAACATATATAGGTAATTCCATGTTAATGGTTCTGAATTATCTTCAATACAATATAATGACTTATAAGAGTATTCAATTATAACTCTCACATTTTTTAAGAATTTAGTTAAAGTGACCCCTTTGTATGAAGAAAAAAAAAGTGATCAGTTTGTAAATAAAAATGTTAAAGTTGAAGGTGGTTGTGCATAGGCTCCTAAATCTGATGAAGGTCTTGAAAATTTGACATTTTCTTCTATTTGATAAGTTGAGGCCCTAATGTGGGCACATGTGTTTCTAAATCAGATGCCAATATAATATCTAAATGTATTACCAAGTTTGCTAAAGGGTTTGATTCAATTTTTGAAGAAACAAGTGGTAATTTCTGTATAAGCTAATCTCAAGAAGCATCTTTTAGTGATTCCCATGCAGTAGTGAATAACAAAGTTATTTTGAAGATGTTAGTAGTGTGGAAAATATTCAAATAGCTAAGAATGTTGATGGATCTATGAAAGGTTTCTATCATGTTACTTTTACAATAGAAGAAACAACTATTAAGGCTTTGGAGAAAAATGGTGAAATGTTGCATAATCATAGTGTTAAGTTAGATGTGGTAGAAAACCTTACGAAAAAGTATGTGCTAGATTCCACCATTATTGTTAGGGGATTAGAAAGAGACAACATAAGAGGATGTTTTGCTATAAATGTTTTAGGTTAAATGCTTGTGAAAGTTAAGAGCTCGAAGTCCACTGGAAAATAACAAGAGAGAGAAAAGGAGTAAGGGAGGGAAGTGCAACATCATATTGAAATTTTTTATGTAATTTTCAAATTGCAAGTAAAGTTAAAAAGTCCATGGTGGTCAATTTTCAAAGAGTTTTCGACTTAAAATTCAACTCAATAGGAAGTTCTGGGGAAAAAACAACTTTAATATGCAAATTGCAATTTTTAAACTGTAACCATAAGTATACATCCCAGAGCATGTTCCAAAAAGGTAGAGATATAACTTTTCAAGAAAAAAAAAGTGGAAAAATTTGGGGGTTATGCAAATTTTAAAATATGCAAAAGTGCATGTAGATTCACGAAATCCATAGAGTGCAAATATGCACATAAAGTTTGCAATCCTACTGGAGCTAGAAAGTTTAAATTTTCACGTGAAGCTTGAAACCAAGGCAAAATGGAGTGAAAATATGCCATGTGTCAACATAGGGTTTAGCATTGACCTTCCAAGAAAAAAGGCAAAATGTAAAAACAAAGAGTTAAGTTCCATTTCCAAGAAAGGTAATGTGGGTGAAATATTTTCATCAAATAAAAATGAATATGTAAAAAATGCAATGAGAAGATAACAAATGGAGAGGTTTGCATTTCAATCATGACTAAACCAGGTGATTCTCATCTCCATGGAAAAGTATAGGCTTGACATCATACTAAATGTTTTTTAGAAATATGTTTGTGGACTAGTCTAATGGACAAAATGATTAGATAAAATGTAATAGAATTTATATTTTTTGTTCTTCCCTCCATTCATTCATTAATTATTATTTGTATAGAAGGAAGTGATTGTATCTTTAGCTAAAAGGTCATCCAAAAACGTCCAGTTGGGTAAATGATTAGTTTGGAAAACATAGAAAAATAGTTTCATAGGAAGACAAAAGTTTATTTTGCACCTCAAAAGAATATTCTCCCTCAATATCAACTACATCAAGCTTACAAATAGGTAGATCAAAGTTTGTTTACAATATCATCATTACATGTACAACTAAATCACCAGAATGATCATGTTACAGAGCATGAGCTTCTAGGCATATGAAAAGGCATATTCTAGATGGAACATCTTCTAGGAATATTCTGGGTGAGAAATTTGTATATATAAAGAAGACTTGGCATCTTTATAGAGGTTGAATTTCTACAGTTAGGCATTTTTCAACCTTCAAAAATCTCCTCTTTGCAAGGCTTTTGATTTTTAAATTTATGCTGTGTGTTTTTTACTTCTATTGATAAGGTGATTATAGTTGTATAGTCATTAGTAAACTCTTAGAGCATTTTGTATATATCTCCCCTATTTTAGAGAAAATCCACCATGATTTTCACTGTCTGCATTATGAACATTGATGTATATTTATTTACCTTTTAAGTTAATGGAAACTAGTTATGATTTCAACTCTATCTTGTTAATGAAGTGCAATGGCACTTTTTTCATGCACTATTAATAGGGTATCTCATTTTACGCTTCTTAATGGTAGTCATTATTAGCATGAAATTAGATTGTAAATTCCTTTCTTATTGTGATTTGGGAATATTATGCTGATAATATTTTAAGGACACCTTGGATTTATGGATTTGATAGGAAAATAACCATACCCTAGATTTATGCTGATAAGTAGAGCCAAAAGTAGTAGGGAGATAACCATACCCTCTATTGGTGTCTTCTAGTCATTGTATGTGTTCAGTCCATCTAGATGTTAAACCCTTCCCTGACTATAATGACATAATTCAAGTTTATCATCTATGTTTACCATCTTCTCAAGTATGTAAGGTTGAATTCTAGAGGTGTAAAATTGGGAACCAACACCTTCCAAATATGTCTGGTATTTCACTAGATGACTTGTGTTCATCCTTGAGCCTAATGTTCACATATTTATATGTATATTTTCATGCATCATACCAATGTTTTACATGGGATGAAATTGAAAGTTCCATGCATTTTGATAGGCATAAATAATGATCTTGATAATTCTATTTGCCATGATTTTGTGGTCACTTTCACCTATGGTTATATTCCTCAAAACTTGATGTTCATTTATTTTTATTTTATAGGGTTTGAATTAGTTCATGTCATGTCCTTAAGCTTCCCTATTTATACCAATTCATGCCAATCTAAATACCAAGTATCAAAGTGGTATTCAAGTTTTGTGTAAACCCTAAAATACTAGTCCAGATTCAAGTTTCTATGAACCATTGCCATATCTATTACTACACTTTTGATGCACTCATGTATCTTGATACTTAACCTTTGTGACATCACCTAATTTAATAAAACAAAATTTTAGGAAAATGTGCATACAATTCCATCTCAACTTAGGGAAGAGAGGTCCAAGCACTTGCTCAATCTTCCATTTACACTGCACAATAATTTCATATGGTATGATTCTAAAATGTGGGATATGTAGTTTCAATTACTTTGAGGTTTCCTAAGCAATAATTATTTTTATTTCAAGTTGGTGCTAATCTAGATCAAGATAAGGAAGAAGGTTGAATTTTAGACATTCTACTTGAAAGTATCAAATAGGTAAAACACATGACTATACAACATTTAGAGGCAAAGCTCTACTAGATATTATCATAGGGGATTCATAAAAGCACCAATATAATACCACATTCATGCATATTGGGGGATTATTAATATGGTAGAATCATCATCAATATAATAGGGTGTATTTATGGATTAATAATTTTCTTAAATACTATTGTGAGGGGTAAGTATTGAGGGAGAGGGGATAAAGGCTAAGAAAATATAGGGTGGCAAAAAAATACACATGCCACACATTTGAGTTTGACACATATACAAGTCTGATTTTTTCAAAGTCTACCCATGACCCCCCATAATTTTATTTTTTGCTAGTGTGATGAGAAACTATTCAAGATGAGTATAATGCATGAGATGATCATTAGGCAGAGTGAGAGATAAAAGTGTGAAGACTAGCTTTATTAGGTAGCAAATGGTGTGTAAACCATACATCATTTTACCCCATTACACAACATTGGGATTGACATATTAAAAAAGTTTTATTGGATTTACACAGTAAAAAAGTAAAAAAAAACACAAGATCTTTGAGAATGTATTTAAATGTGTTTTCCTAAAATTCATTCAAAAACATTTCAATTTAAGGTTAGAATCTCATTTTTTTTCGTAATTTTATTGGCTACTATCATATATATTGAGCTATATCTTGTGTATTATAAATAAATATTGCATGTTAATATAAATAAAAACTTACCTTCACCTATTTTGGACTCCTCTCCTCCACCTCTCCCCTTCACTTTCTAGTAAAGTATGTTTGGGTCACATTTACATGTTTTTGGCATTTTTTTAGTTAATACCACATTAATAATAGATGCCAATGAGTTTTTTAGTGTTTATAAAAAATAGTAGTTGTCATCACCGATCAAAACTTATAATGACTAATAGATAATGACTAACAGTCTCTTGTGTCTCCTTAGGTGTTTCATAATAATACAACATGATTGTGTGGATTTAGGTCACTTAATGCTACTTTGGAATATGTTCCAGTCATTTTATAGTATATCTTTATATTCAACTTTTATCTTGTGTTTATTGCAAGTATGAAGCCCATAATAGGTGAATTTATGGGATAATTTATTATACATTTATAGGAACTAGTATGGACAAAATATACATGTTATGAATTATGGTTTCTTTACTTCCAAACAGTGATGGATTCAAGTACACATACATTTTTTATGGCCCTTATAACATTGAAATATAATTTAAATTAGATGAGTTAAGATATGGGATTAAACTCAACATTGCATACTACAAAACACTTATTTAAGGTCCAAATGTATCCTTTGCATGTGGGGAAGTTGCGTTATGGGTGGAAACTAATTATGAACTAATCTACAATTAGATGAATTATAACTATAATTTCAATGATTATAAGTTGATAAAACTACATGACAAATCAAGGTAACTCACTAAACAAATCTAAAGAGTAATGTTTCTTTTTTAGATCCTTTCATGACAATGGAGCTCTACACGGAAAATTTGAAACTGGTTTATCCCACATAGTAGGGCCCTTTGAGTGCAATCGGAGGGACCATGGATCCAATGGAGGATACTGCTAGTGGTAGTGCCTCTAGGGACCTGAACTAGAATCTGATAGAGGACATTCCCTCCAAAGGATGGAAGAAAGTGCTAATAGGTGAAAAGACGTGTTCCACTAAAAACACGGTGAGCCTCCCTATTTCCACTAAGGGTACGACCCTGACTATCCCAGATGATCTGGTGGAGGAAATCATGGCATCCATGGACCTTGCATTGGTAGGTAAGTTTTTCTCCTTCCATCCTAATATTGAGATGGTTAGGAAATATGTTTTGTCTAGGTGGAAAATTAAGGGTAGTGTTTCGATCACTGCTATGGCAAGAGGCTTATTCCTATTTATATTTATGAATAGGGAGGATATGATAGCTATTATTGATAGAGGACCATGGCTATATGGTCCACGTTCTCTTGACTTGTGTTTGTGGAAACTAGGATTTGATCCCAACTCAGACCTCAGTAAGTTTGCTCCTGCTTGGGTTAGATTGCCAGGGTTCCCATTGGAATTTTGGGATGAATTTTTTTTTACGGCTATTGGCAATTATATTGGCCAATACGTCACTGTAGATCATATAACTAGAACATAGTCCAGATGTGTGTATGCTTGATTGTGTGTAAATGTTGAGAATAATCAGACCCTCCCTACATCTATAGAGATAAAATATAAATATGGGACTTGGACTCAGCTGATCATATATGAAAATGCTACCACTTTTTGCAAAATATGTAAAAAAAGGGACATATAAGGACACAATGTAAGGTGAAGTAAATGGGAAGGAAAGATGATTCCCCAGTTGAAGGTGAGGATCAGTATCACAATCCCAGTAATTTTGGCAATCAGGGAATGGGGGGTAATGTAGAAAACCCTGACAATACATAAGAGGTAAAGGATAAGGCTAGTAAGGAGGATGTTTCTGGTAATGGGGGAAAATCTATCCTAGAGGAAAATAACAAGAAGGTATTAGACAATGATAGTCAGAAGGCTATAATAGACACAGCTAACCCTTTAGATCAACAGACCAATTTGTCTGAGGAAGGAGAAATAGGTGTCCAACCAATAGAGGAAGATAATGTAGAAGGCAAAGTTTCAAGAGATAAACAGGTAAAATTAACTCCAAAAATATTACTTACTGAAGGAGAAACAACCTTAAAGTTAAACACATATATTTTCCATGCTCTGGAAGTTAGAGACCAAGCAAACAATTATTCAGCAACAGGCGAAATAGGACAAAATGGTAGTAGCAATGAGCAGGATGAATGGGTTACCCCAAAGAAAAAGAATCAAAAAGGGAAAAATTCTATAGATGTTGGCACCAATCCCAAACAAGGGAGACCAAACCTAAGAGAAACAAGACAAAGAGAGATTTCCAGGGAGATTACCAGTGGTAAATAGAAAACACTGGAGACCCATCCCCTCAAATCCTCTAAATGAGAATTTTATCTTGGAACCTGAGGAGCTTTAATAGTCCTTCAAAATAGTTTGAGGTTAAAAACTGCATTTTAGATAATAATTTAGATATTTTATTACTCCAAGAATTCAAGATGAATGAGGAGAGTTTTAAGAAAATTGTTGACTACATATGGCCTAAGGTTGCTTTTTGCATCAGTCCAGCTGAAGGGGCTTCAGGGGGGATTGTAACTATGTGGAACAGTGCTAAAATTTATGGATTTATTTTGGCTTATAACACGCATTTCTTGATTATCAAATTCTCTTTGTACTCTTTGAACTGGTCATTGATCAATGTCTACGGCCCAAATAACAGAGCATTGAGCCAAAATTTATGGATAGACTTGAGCAGTTTCAAGAATAATTCCCAGAATACTAGATGGATGCTAGTTGGAGATTTTAACACTCCTCTATACCCTTATAAAAAATAGGGTGGGATTATTGATTACTTAGACAACATGTTCAACTTTGTTGAATTTGTTAATGATTGGGGACTATTGGATATAGAATTACAAAATCAAAACTTTACCTAGTCCAATAGAAGAAGAGGAGATCAAATGATTCATTTTAAGTTAGATAGATTTCTTATCTCGAATAACTTGAATGATTATCATAATATGCATGTGCAAGATTTTCCTAGAACCATGTTTGATCACTGCCCAATCTTCCTCAGTTGGAGAGACCAGGGACAACATGGTCCTTTCCCATTCTATTTTGAAGCTATGTGGATCAAACACAAAGACTTTAGACAAATGGTGGCCCAATGGTGGTAAATTCCTATTCAGGGCACTCCTATGTTCAGAATAGTAAAAAAACTCTAGCATATCAAACAAGAAGTTCATGGATGGAATAGATACAGCTTTGGTTAGGTCTTTCAGTAGAAGAAAAACCTAGTAGGAAAACTCATAGATATTTAGCAGTGGATGCCTCAAGGTGACGATTCAGAAGCCACTTCAGAAGAAGAGAATGTCCTATCTTATGAATGGAAGAATCTTATGGAGAGAGAAGAGGTTTTTTAGAAATAGAAATCTCATGTTTAGTGGCTTAAAGAGGGGACAGGAACACTGCCCTCTTTCATCTATTGGCCATGAAACACAGGAAGGCCAAATCCATAACAAAGCTATGTTTGGACAATGGAAACATTATAACCAAATATAATGAGATAGGGGAATAAGCTAGGGTTTTCTTTCAGAATTTGCTCACTGAAGAAAATAATGATGATGGGAATGATAGATCTATGAACCAATTCATTGATAAAATCCCCTATTTGATAACTGAAGAAGATAATCTAGAGATTCTAAAGCCTATATCAGATGAGGAAGTCCGTGCTATTTTATTTTCCATGGGTGAATTCAAATCTCTATGTCTTGATGGCTTCCCTCCTATATTCTTTTAAAAATAATGGGAGATCATGGGAGCAGATCTTACTATTTTTGTTCGTGACTTTTTCAGATCAGGTAAACTTTTGAAACAAGTTAATAATACTTTCATAGTACTTGTTCCTAAAAAGTCCCAACCCACTCACCTTACGAATTTCAGACCTATTAGTCTATGTAACACTATTTATAATCTCTGCACTAAAGTGCTGGTTATGAGGATTTAACCTTTATTAGACAAAATTATTTCCCCTGCACAAAAAGGCTTTGTCCTAAGCAAGAATTTTTTTATGTTATGATCACCACACATGAGATTATTCACTCCATGGACAAGAGTAGAATCCCTGGTATGGATCTTAAGATAGATATTTCTAAAGCATATGATAGGATCTCATGGAATTTTCCTTTCCAAGTCATCAAAAAAATTTGGTTTAATGATAAAATGTCTCGCTTGATATGGAACGCTGTCTCTTCTACAAAAATTTTAGATCTGGTTAATGGGGTCCCTAGAGGGTTTTTCTCTTCTTCAAGAGGAATCTGAAAAGGGGACCCTCTTTCCCCCTACTTATTCATCATAATGGTAGAGGCACTGGAAAGATACATACAAGCAGATATTGCCTCAAAAAATCTAGTGGGCATCAAACCTGCCTCCTCCCTTTATCCTATGGCAGTGCAATAGTTTGTGGATGATACCATCCTTTTTGGCATCTCCTTAGTGATTGAAGCTAGAATATGGAAGAATATTTTAAATAATTAAGCCATAGAGTTTGGGCAAAGCATAAATCTCCAAAAAAGTAATGTGTATTTCTTCAATACTCTTAATGACCTCAAACAAATAATCATTGATATACTTGAATGTCCTGAAGTTGTTCTACTAGCTACCTATTTGGGTCTCCCCCTCATGGTCAAAGAGGTATCTCCTAGTTTTTAGAATGAAATTTTGGAAAGAACTCAGAATAAAATTCTTAGTTGGAAAGGGAAACTCCTCAGCAGTGCTGGAAAACTATAGCTTCTTCGGGCCTCTCTACAAGGGATTCTTACCTACTTCCTATCTCTCTTTAAAATTCCTGCGTATATTGCTAAAAAATTGGAATAGATTCAAAGAAAATTATTATGGATAGGGTTGGAAGATAAACAAAGAATGTCTCTAGTTAGATGGGAAAAAGTGTGTCTTCCAAAATCACATGGTGGCCTCAATATTAGGTCTATCAAGAATATGAACAAAGCCCTTCTCTCAAAAATTAATTCGAACTTGATCCATAAAAATAATTATTGGGGTGAAATAATGTATGCCAAATATATGCATAGCACTGATGGTTCCAACTTTCTTCAACAGATGGGGTTACCTCAGGGATCTGTGATATGGAATAAAATGCTAAAAAGCAGAAGCCTTCTTAAGTAAGGAATTAGATGGAAACTAGGAAATGGCTAGCATATTAAATTTTGGGATGATATTTGGTTAAAGGACAAGGATCTCATCACACAAGGAAACTATGGAGAGATTACTGACATTGATACTCAGTTTTTTGGAGATAGAGTCAGTGATTACATGGATAATAACAATGGTATGCAGAGCTGGAAAAATATAATGGATTACTGTGATCATCAGCTTGAGCTTTTCCTGAGAGTTTGAGAGATCCAGTAGTTGATTCAGGGGACCAAAATCCATCTCTTCCCCCATGAAGATGAATAGTATTGGTGGTTGGATAAGAATGGATGGTTTTCTATCAAGTCTGCTTATCATTTGCTGATTCCTGAGGCTCAGAATAAAGACTTATGGAAAAAGGTTTAGAATTATAAACTTGTACCAAAAATTAACATGTTTTAGTGGGCTTCTACTTATAACAAAATATTAACATAGGACAACCTTCAAAAGAGAGGGTTTACCTTGGTCAACAGATGTTTTTTGTGTGGTTCAAAAGAGGAAACAATTTCACACCTTTTCATTCACTATGATTTTGCCCGAGAATTATGGGGCATAATTCTAAATAAATTTGGTATTGAATGGGTCTATAACTCTAACCTTAAGGACGTAATCCTCAGCTAGATTCCCACCTTTACACATCCCTGGCTTATGGAATTATGGAATCAAAATCTACTTTGTTTGAGTTGGATTTTATGGAAAGAGTGCAACCACAAAATTTTTAGGGACATTGCTAGAAATGCATCTCAAGTGTTTCATTCTTTTGTTAAGACTCTTATGGAAAGTGTCACCACTACCCATATTCATTCTATGGAGAAACCCCTAACTCAAGTTGAAAATCAAATTGCAGCTAATTGGAAGGTTTTAAACCATATCCTTGATTATACTAACTCCAAAATTCTATAGAGACTATATACCAAATGGATTCCCCCAAAGCCTAACTGGATGAAACTTAACTTTGATGGGGCATCTAAATCTGATGGTAAAGCTAGTGGAGGGGGAATTATAAGAAATGACAAAGGATGGATGATTATTGTCTATGCTGGTAGAATAAGATTCCAGAGCAATAACTATGTTGAAGTAATGGCTCTCTTATGGGGGTTAAAATTGGCTATATCCCTAGGAATAAAGAACTTGAGTATATAGGGCAACTCTAAAATGGTCATAGATGCAGTTAATAAAGCATCGAATGTGGGAATTAAGCTAAAAGATATAATTAGGGATATCCAATTTATTTTTAGAAGTTTTCTAGAGTGGATATCTCACATATTTATAGAGAGGGAAATAGTGTTGTTGATGCCTATGCTAATCTTGGTCAGCAATTTTTAGATTGGTGGGTTTGGTGCCAAGTTGCTCATATTCATTTAAACATTAGGGATATTATTTAAAGGGAGATGACTTGTCAAGGATGAGTCAAACTTATGAGATGGATAGCTCTCGTAGGTGATCCATTTGGAGGGGGCTGTTGTGGATCTCAAAACTTGATAACTATTGTACTCTTTTGAAAATCATTCATGATTTATTGTATTAAGATGTTAAGGTGCATGGGTCTCATTATGAAGATTGATGGGAAATTATTTCCAAGCATGGGAGTAGTAAACATCATATCTATATGGTATTTTTAATTATGAGCCACCACATTATCATTATACATAATCAAGAGCAAGGGTTTGTAACCACTTCAAAGTTGAAGGCTAAAATTAGGAACTCTATGGGTTTGGTCTATAATTTCAAAATGGGAGGAGACTAAATTTGAATAGAACTAGTCTCTTGCTGTGAGTTCAAAGATAATCCATTGGTTTGGCATTACTGCAAAGAAGGGGGGATCAACCCATACTTGGAAAGGCTCAATGGGTTCGATGAAAACTTGTTCGAGTAATTTGCGAGGTCTTGGTTAAATAGGAGAGTCACTATTGGCAGAATTAGTTTTGAGATTTCTGAAAAGGTGATTGCTATGGCTACAGAAATGTCCATGTAGGGGATAAAACTTCAAAGGAAGACAAAAATTATGGATCTCTCAAGCCATAAACTATTCTTGGGTGAAGACGAAGAACTCATTCCTTACCAAGGGGGATTCGAGCATGCTAAACTACCTAAACCATGGGATGGAGTGTGCTTCATCATCATGAAGTACTTTAAACTCAAAGGATGATTTACCAATTTCTATAATTACCATCTCCCCCTTTTAAATCACTTCAAGTGTAATGCTCTCATCAGTTTCCCTTTTTACCTGCTCTCCTCTCTAAAACATTCTATCCTTAGGGTGAGGGCAAAAATGTCTAAAAAACTGGATATGAATCCTATTCCCCTACACTAGGGCCTCATTCTCTACTTGAATAATTTTTATCGAGCCCTTGAGCCATCCAAGACTATCAGAATTGATAGTGGGGATATTTCTTCTAATCCTTTGTCTAGTGATGCTATCGATGAGTCATATTTTTCCCCTGTTCCTACCAAAACTAAATAAGTCTCTTTCTCTACCCCAGAAGAGACCCCTATTAACACCCCTAGCTCCTTTGTGAGCAAGAAGGGAAAGAAGAGGAAGGTTGATGTGGATGAAGAGAATATTGGGGGAACCACTATGGGGCCCCATAAAAATCTTGGTAGGACCATGAAGGGTCAAGGTGGTAAATCTTATAAGTCTTCTAAGGTTAATAAGGAGGGATTATCCTTCGGTGTTCAAAGGTCAGGGAAGATTGCTGGTAAACCCACTCCTAAGGCCAGGATTATAGACTATTCAAAGAACCTTGGAGGAAGCCACCTAGGAGGAAGAGTCAAAGGATTTGGAAGTCTAGGAAATTTCTGAGGACACTGAAGGAATTAAGAGACTAGGGAATTTGAGGCCACTGAGGAGGATGGTGCTGACATTATGGAAACTACTGACAAAAGGGGGAAAATGTATGTCGAGGAAGCTGATGAGGAAATCGAGAATGAGATTGGTTTGAAATCTGAAATTGATGCCCTGAAGGATCGTATTCAGAAGCTAGAGTAGAACTTCACCACTGGGCTCTAGAATTCTATTCTCTTGAACATGGCTATGCTGAAAGAAGTGGGTAATACTGGGCCTGTTGTTAATGTGGAGAATAATGAGAAACTAAATGATTTTCTCAAATCAATGGTTATGTAAGGAGAGATCTCTCTAACTCTCCTCTTTCCATTTTTTGGTTATTTTTGTTTGCTGTGTCTATTGGTACTTTGTTAGTGCCGTCTCTTCTCTGAAGGCATATTTTGTTTGTTTGTCTTCTTGTCTTCTGTACTTTGTAAGGGTTCGGCCCATGGTCTATCACCTTACTTTATCAAAAACATATACCAACAATGTTTGTGACATAAAGTGGAAGGCAATGTGTACTTAGACCCCAAGTGGTGAAATTTCAATACTAGAGCAAGAAAAAACAAATGAAAATTCACATGATGAGTTGGAAAATAAAGTGTGCAATCATGCATGCTATTGTTTGGGTTTTTTTTTGGGCATTTTGGGGTATATTTCAAGGGGGATTTATGATTAAAATAATTATTTATGTGGGAAAGGTACAAAATTTAAGTTTGTAAGGTCATAGTTATTTTTTCCTTTTAGAAATGAGATGCTACATTTAGTGTTTATCAAATTTTAGTTCCTAAAATAGTATCACAAGGACTTATGTGTATACATATTATTTTATCATGATGTATAATTCCAAAATTATTCTTATAGATTTGAAATTTCCGTTAATATAAATATATATTTTTTCTATCTTGTTTGGTTTAAGTTGTACTGATACTCTTTTAGTATATCATTAGTTTTTCAAATTCTTATTGAAGTTTTATCACATGAGTTTGAGCGGGTGACATACGATGTACCATCAATGTGTAGAGTGAATATGCTTCACCTTTGTAATGAATACTTAATTTAGTTAAAATTTGGAAAAGAAAAGGAAATATCCACCAAACTCTTGAAATGGATACTTAATTTGCTATAAGTAAAAATAGTAAATCAAGACTTAGTTTGATAAGAAAAAATGTTACTTGTAATTTTTTATGATGACCTAAGTGATGTTAGTGACATAAATAGTGACATACACAACTTAACTGAGAATCCATGCCACATTTTAATTATTAACACAATTTTTATGTGGAGGGATTCACTTGATGAAGACATCACCATGTAAAACCTAAACACCATGGCCATAAGAAAACCATTTCAATGAAAAAAAAGTTTTATTTGATTCAAGAAGACATTGGGAAGCTAGAATTTTGAAATTATGCCATGGATATTGATGTGTGGAAAATACATGGGGATATACATACCAACATAGATGAGGAGGAAGATGTTAGAGTCGATTTGGGTGTTCAACATGTGTATAAACAAGCTGATAAATTGGTCAAAGAGGCTCAAAATCTAAAAGACTTGGTTTATGTTTTGGAAGGGGATGGAGATCCTAAATTAAAATTTATAATAGATGTTTTGGATAAGTGTTATTGAATTTTTTTAATAGATGCTAAATTCATGGAGATGCTTACTTTAGAAATCAAAAGCATGAGAAATTCAATAGAATAAGGAAAAGTAATGGAATTTACAGTCCATGAGAACTTTGAAGTTATTTATATTTTTATGTAGATGTAGGATATGTCATTGGAAGTAAATCATTATCTCTAGTGGGATTAAAAAAACAAAACAATGATTAGCTAAATTGACCACTGAGAATTCTCAAATTCAATAGGACTTTGATGTGTTCCACAATAATTTGCAAGATGTAATAAAAAAGAATGAAAATTTGGATGAAAATATAAATAAAATGCAATTTAAGTACTTTAAGTTGGAAGAAACAATTGTAAAATTGAAATATGAAGTTGAATAATTAAGGAAGAAGGTATAAACAATTATTTTGGATGATATTTGTAAGTTGTCTCAAGTTAAGGATGATTAATAGATAGCAAGGAATGAGGATAAAGGAGAGTTGGATAAAGTAAGTTATGTATGTGAATAATCTATTATAGAGACCCAATGATAAATATTAAACATTAACATATACATTATGAGGCCTTTGATAATTGATGGTGGAAAAAATAGTTTAAACAAACTATTATATTTAATTAATGGAAAAAGCTAATATAATATTAAAATAAAAAAAAATCATAGCTATTGAATAAAAAATTTAATCTAAATAAAACAAAAAAAGTCAACTAAATACTTGAAAAATATGAAAATTTCCAAATTGTGGCAAAGTTAAATCACTTATATAAATTTAAATTTGGCAGTGAGTTTCTATGTTTATTTGGTGTAAATTTAATGTGGCTATGAAATGTCTAAGATTATTTGGTATAAATTTAATGTGGTTGTGAAATGTCTACACTTATTTGGTGTATTTTTAATCACCTTTGGACATTACAAATCAAAAAATAGTGCTAAGTACATATTTGGTGCATCCAGACACAATTGTTGATCATAAGAGGATAACACTAATTTTTCCTTGGGAATAAACATTGGTTAGGCAACATGTGTTATTTATGTTTCTATTGAGTTAGTAGTCTATATTTCACACACATGTAGATAGAGGTCTACATAGTCAAAAACCACTTTCCAAATTTAGCATTGATCATTAGGTGTGACCACTCCATCTCTGAATTTTTAGATTGTCCATTACTTATTTTTAATTTTTTTTATTATGCTTGTTTATTATTTATGGCCACTAGGATAGATCCATATTATTAATCTACAATTTTAAAGGGTATATATTGTCATTGCATCTTATTTAATTAATTGTCTATAAATAAATAATTCTAAATCCATAAAATAATAAAACAACTACCCACACAGTATTGGGGGAAGTAATGGAAAAGGGAAGGAGTAGAGGGAAATAAAGAAGAGATCCAATTTAAAATGAAGAAATGGAAGAATATATGTCACTACTATGAAACCAAAAAATAGATGTTACAATTTTTTAAATTTACAAGTCAATGTAATTAATGTTTATGTAGTTCCTAAAAACAATCTTAGGTAAAACCATACAAAAACACATTGTAAAAACTTTCAAAAAAAATAGGAAAATCCATGAAATAAACATGTAAAACCCCAAGTAGAAAACCATACAAAAAACCATTATCAAAATCTAAAAACTATACACATGCTCTTAATAGCCACCTCACTCTTTGTTATTTATAAATTTAGTTTTCCTCTCCTTTATTTTGTAGGTTGTATGTAAATTATTTGACAAAAGTATTTATTTGGTTTCCTAGTTTTTTAGGTTGCATGCAATTTTTTAAAATAAAATTCATAATTTGGTTTCCTCTCTTTTATTTTCTATGTTCCTATAGATACTAAAATATGGGCTTTGGTATTTGACAATGACAATCTTGACACACATTTAACATGCATAACATGAGCACTCAAACAAGGTCATAATATTCCATTATCTCACACTTGCATGCTATCTTATTATTTAACTGTTCCCTTATGTTGTCATACATCTACATGAATCTCACTATTTATTTCAATCTTACTAAATATACTACACAAACATCTCCAAACTTTTAGTTTAGTTTGCTTGTACATAATTAAGTTTCACCATATAGCTAGTATCACTAATATATACTATCCTGATCTTGTTGATATTGACCACTCCCAAAAATGGTTATTTTTAAAAATCATACCTATCCTTAAGGTTAGTCCATCAATGTAGCATATCAATAGCATGATAAATTATTTAATTGGATCCATATATAAACAAATAAAAGTCTCATTCAAAATGTAATTGGGACTCATATGAAACACATCTATACACTATTACACATTGTGTAAGTCTTTCCCTATTCTTCCCAAATTACAAACCTATCACTAGGAGTAGTCACAATCCATGTTTGAAGCACTATAAAGACACGTCAAATTAAGCATTATCAAGTATCAAATCCAATCATTAGCTATATACTTAATAAATACATATAATTTCAAAATCACACTAGGTGGGATAACTACAATGGAATGAATTACCTCCTCAGAGTATTGTATACATAGGTAACAATCAATCGTTAGATGTGGTTGATTGGGATCATCTACACTCATTACACTTTATTCCATTTTTTACAAGTTTTTATCCATTATAAGCACACCTAGGGTTTCAAGGAAAAAAAGGATGATTTTTAAAGCTATGTGCATCATCAAGGCTCAAGACAAAAAATATTGAGGAAGAAATTATAGGCATAGATTATCGTAGAATCACCATGCCCTAATTTTTTACAAGCTAGAACCCACCGACAAGTATCATTCATAAATATTAACCTATATCAATTAAACCAACCTATTAGATAAATAATAAATTTTAGAATTGAAAAAATCACTATCTTAATTTATCTATATATTCACTTATAAAATATACTTAGTTAGAAAATCAACTATAAAATCTAAGTATTCACCCCTTTGTTGTATTGACTATATTTAACATATGCCACTTGTCAAATCAGTACAATCAATATCAATATTTTAAATTTATATGTATGATTGAATTATATATCTTAATATTTGAATTACATTTTAAGGTAGTTAACATGTTCCTCCCAAACCCCCTCCACCTCATACAAGACAAGCTAACCAATTGAAATGATATGACATCCTCTATCAAGTAAAGAGCACACATGCTAAGATTTATATATTGGATTTTATAAATAAATTAACATTATACAAAAAAATCTTATACAAGACATTAAAATAAAAAAATATACCTAGTGACACAAAACCTACATTATTTGATTCTATTATGAATACATTCAAGGAAAAAAAATCATCACTTTTGAAAAGGAATAATTACTTATGAAACACATAATAGATCAAAACTTTAAATTACTATTTTAAGTTAAAGTACAAAAAACTTGGTCAAATGTGTGTTTTTTAATAAGGGTTCTGGACTGAACATTTGTGTTACTATCTTTTTAAAATTATTGGGGATCAACACAACTACTATTCAAAAATCAGATCAAATTATTATAGGATTTGATAATAATCCATGTCAAATAATTAGAACCATCTCATTGGATGTGATAGTAGGTCCCAAGTGAGTACCTACTACTTTCCATATTATGCCTAGTCAGTTACATTACATTGTGGAACCAATACATTTGAAATCACACATATGTATCAAATGTATGCATGAAGACTATTATTATTCAAAACCAATAGATGAGGACCCTTTTTTGATATTGTAAAAAAGAAAATCTAATAATGAAGACTAATCCCAATCACATATGGAAGATCATACTATTATTTATCTATCTGAACCCATTCAAATAAATTATATGCAAACATATGATGTGGGTTAATAAATTAAAAAAAGGACAAATATGGAATAACCATAACCTATTCCTGATATTCCTTTATTAGTTAATTTATAATATTAATATTACATAGTCACATATTATTATGATAGGGATGATGAAGATATCAACATCATACATATGAAAAATGATTAGATACCAAATTTATACTTCGATCATGTAGGAGAATACTTATGTCACATTCTATTCACATCTATTAAAATTGGAACATATCAAGATGATTCGTATATAAAAGAATAAGGACAAATCAAAAAATCCTATTCAAACACAATATTCTAGGGTCAAAGGCAAGGTATTGAGGATATCATCATGATTACATCCAAATGTAAAAAATGGTTACAATACTATCTCATACTTGGCATAGGTAACACTAAATTCAAATACAACTTGGACAAAAAACCAATCATAAATTTTGGTAAACAATGTGGAAATCATAGATAATGAAACTCTAAAAACATTAAAACTAAAAATATTCAAGATACACCAAGAAAAATATTATAGTGATTACTTTATCATAATATTATCATGCTACAATCTACTCAACATCGAGATATGGGGTGTCTTTCACATAAAAAACTAAGGCATATTGTAGTCATCATAGTATCATGGGATATGATACATATCACTATGAAACATTACAAAAGTAGTTTAATAAATACATTAACGAAGGCATTATTAGGTTATTACAACACCAACATGAACAAACCACATCAATCCCTATAAAGGTGTAAAATACAATAACAACAACTAGAAAGAATCCTCAAAAAGATCCGTTGACCATTACTATTTACATGGAAGGTGCCTATTACAACAACATTCAAATTGATGATAATATATAAAATTCCATATTTAGTGTCAACATTTATGATAGTTGGGACATAAAATTATAGCATAGCACACAATAGCCATGACCCCTTGGATAAATCATTTTACCAATATATTATGGGCCAAAAGTGGTCACCACATGCATATGTGTCATGCCTCCTAAATATAGATCACCCTTCACATTAGGACAATGATGGTTTTAAGAAAATCAGTCCATAACAAATTAAATAAATCAACATCTCACTTTATCACATGAAGGAAGAATGATCATGATTCAATGTGAGGGGGATGCTCACCATCAAAGAGCACAATATTTAGAGACAATAGAAATTAAAAATTTTGAGTTGTCAAAACCAAAAGAAGAAGCAATGTAATTAAATAATCTCAGGGTCAAGCTAGGATATGCCAACATCAATCCCAATGAAGCTGACATGCTTTTAGATTCATGATCCCTTGTCCCAAATATTCTAAAAATATGAAAAAACTAATTATCAAAAAATACAAAAAACATTCAATATTAAAAAAAATATAAAATTATGACCTAAGTATGATATGATTTTTAGATTACACTATATTTATATGTTATCTATCACATGTTTTATAGATGGAATACTATTTACATACACACATGCATTTCATGGTATATGAGTGCTATTCAAGACATGCAGGTTACACATGAACATATAGATGTTGGTCTTCTCTCTACCCTATAACATACAAATATTGGGGGCATCTTATTCCATAGGTTTTAATAGTGCATGTTATATTTTTATATGATGTTTTACCATGTTGAGTTACTTATATTTCTTACACATTCCTTTCTAGTTACTCATATATTACACAATGATACATAAATATGACACCATATTATGATGTGATATTGATACATATGAATGGTTTAGACTAGCACCTTGTTTAATGCTCATTTGATGTTATAATTATATTAAATTAAAGGTTACTTTTTTTTTGACTATTTTATGTGGCCATTGTCCTTGTGTGATGAAACATCCTTGATGTCCTTTTTTGTGACATTTTTATGTCCCTTGCATGTGGCCCTTGGCATTTTTTGTTGCAACATCTCTGTGTCCCTTGTATGTGACCCTTGGCCATATATGTGACACTAACATTTATGATTGTTTATCTTTCTAACATTTAAGTGGTTCCATAATCTATATCATGTAGTTTATTACATAGTTTTATTAAACGATTATACTACTACATGCTTCATTGATACATTTATCTAGACATGCCTTGACCAATATATACATTACTATGATGACATATTCTCCATAAATCATATGATATTACATGATGCTATATTTATACATGACATGATGTAGTTAACTCCATTTTTTTGATGAGTGACTTAAAATATATATCCCTCATCTCAAAATGGTGACATTACAATAGGATTATCATAGAGACAAAGCCTCCATGAGTACAAAATCAAATAAAATTAAAAATTTCAAAGATTCAGAGTGGTTCAAATATCACATGGTTCATTTAATTGATACACATTAGAAATTAATATACTTTATGAGGGTATATGCCATACATATGAGCTAAATTTATAGACACTTGAGTATAAATTCATACACACTTGGGTGCATATGCATTGGCATATTTACACAATTTATAGGAACATTAATGATAGGTTTACACATACACATACATTTGAGATACATGTTATAAAATTCAGCATATGCAAATAAAATATTCTATATTAGTAGGCATTGATTCAAGGTGCATGACACTAGTTCCTATACATACATAGCAACATAATTTAAAATTGAAAAATAAATGATTATCATTCCACTTTATGCTTATCAGATATGCATTCATGATGTGGGTATGAACATTGTTCATTCCTTTTTGATCATGAATTTTATTCTAAATTAAGAAAACTATACAATGAAACCTATGTTCATAATGGGGGCATAAACATTGTTCATTCCCTTTTGATCATGCCTTTTTTGATTACACAGAGCAAATTTGAGAAAAACTATATAAGTGAATATATAATCCATCTGTAATGGTTACTTTTTAAAAGTGAACTTGGCTTGATGGATCTTTATTTTACATGTTTATTAAATTAGGTTATTACATTGTGTACTTTTACACACATTCATGATGGTTAGGATACACATATTCCCAACCCAAGAACTTACATATATATACAAGTTTGGGGCACACACACCAAAAATATCCATGTGATTGAAAATGAAGAACAAGTTTCTTCAATTATTTAACAAGGAAACATCATCTAAAACAAGTTACAAGGGAAGCATGGTTTTCACCAACACATAGGTGTACTCTAACCTTTATTTTTTCAAAACTTCAAAATTTCAGTTTCAATTTAAAATAATGGATCTATGGACATTGAATACACATAATTGTAGGTTTTTCTATTAAGTGCTTTACAAAATTGGAGCTTCATACTGAAGACAAAGTGTGTCATACACACTCAGGGATATTCTATAATTTTATTCTAGCAATTATATTGCTCGAATAAAATTGGGGAAGGGGAGATTTTTAGATACTAAAATCTAGTCTTTGGTATTCGACATGGAAAAGCTTGACACACATTTACCACACATGAATTTATTATTCAAACAAGGTCCTAATCCACCATTCTTTCACACTTGCATGTTATTGTATGACTCAACCCTTCCATTTTACTATTATACACCTAGAGGATACTCATTATCTATTTACAACCTACTAAATATATTGCAAAAACATCTATAGAATTTTTGTTTAGCCCGCATATACAAAAGTTAATTCCTCCATATTCAGTTAGTATTTCTAGTTGATACTAACTTGATCTAGTTAATATCAACCCACTCCTAGACATGACTATCATCTAAAATAAAACTCATATTTATGGTCAAACCATTAACATAGTGCTTTAGTGGAATGAAAAATTATTCAATTGGATCCATATATAAATAAATCAAGGTATCATTCAGAATGGACTGAAGACTAATTTGGAACACATCTATACACTATTTAACATAGATAAATTCTACTCTATTCTTCTAAATTTACAAGCATATCACTAGGAGAAATCACAAACTAGGTCTGATGCACTCAAAATATAAGTCAAACAAGTATTGTCAAGTATTAAAGCTAATCATTAGCTTCATAGATATAGGAAGGAGAAAAATTACATAATCACACTAAATGGGAGAACTATGTGTAGTTTGATTTCCTTCATCAGAGTATCCAATATGTAAGTAATTATCAACCATAAAATGAGGGTGATTAACTCAGCCCATTACACTTTCCCCCATTTTTTGTAGGTTTATAACCCTATCAAGCACACTTAGTATTTCAAGGAAAAAAATGTTGATTTATAAAGTTGTGTGCATTATTAGGGTTCAAGTTTGTAAACATAGAGCAATCAAAGACAAATGTAGGTGACCATACAACTAATATACCCTATTTACATGCATTTTATTACCAACTATAAGCTCAATATCAACTAAAAATACTAAGATAAATCGACATAATAGATCTAATGTATAAATAGAATCAGTTATAAAACCAAACAAATAATATGTGTGCTTTATCTTGATTTTCACTTCTAGAATATAGTCATAGCTAGACAATAAATTGGAAAAGCTAAGTATTCACTCCTTTATTGTAATTAATATATTTATCATATGACACTTATCAAATCAGTACAATCAATCTTAGTATTTTACATTCACATGTATGTTTGAATCCCATATCTTAATATCTAAATTACATTTCAAGTTTATATCTTTATTAGATTAATCTTACCCTTTAATCAAAATTAGGGTAAAATTTTTTCATGAAAATTATTTGATAAAATTCCTAATTACATCTTAATCTAATTTTTAACTTTCATCATTGTCTCTAATAAAATAAAAATTAAATAAAAAATATTATCTTGAAGATAATAAAATGAAAATTTGACTATGTAAATGGATAAAAATTAGACTTAACAAATAGGATTAGTTTTGTAAAATTTACAAGTTAAATTTATGTTCTAAATATTAGACACATGTAGTGGCTAGTAGGCCATTGTGTGTAAATACAATTAGGAGGGAATTTCACAATGTGAGTTGTGGTGGGTTCAACGCTTATGTGAATACACAATGTGAGATTGATAAAGATTACCATGCCTATCAAAAAGCTCAACAAAATTATCATTGGTACAAATTTTTTAATTTTTAATTATTTTTATAAATCATTTTTTTTAAAAATTCCATCATTTATCACTTATTAACATAATTTCTAGGTATTAATGATATTTAGGAGGGTGAGAATGAGGAGGGTGTTGGGATTAGTTGACATCCTTTCTATGCTACTAGGAACCTAACATAAAGTTATAATTCCTAGTTTTATTTTTTCAATTGAAGTATTTCAATTAATATTAATATTATTTTATTTTGCATGTTTTTGAAAACATGCCCACTAGTTATATATAATAGTGTGATGGTGAGGCTCGGATGGGTTGATGTCCTTTATCTACTCTTAGGGACTGAAAACAAAGGTATACTTTTTAATTTTATTTTTTAAATTAAAGTATTTCAGTTAATATTTTTATATTTAGAGTTTTGATAATAGGTCCACTAGTGAGATGGCCCTATGGGAGGATGAAGTTGTGTCAATTCAATATATTTCCTCTACTATTAGTGACCCATAAAAGAGATATACTTTTTATTTTATTTTTAAAATTGAAGAATTTAAATTAAATATTTTCTAAACTTTACTTGTATTTCAGGTCCATGTCATCTATTCCTTATGATTTCTCTACATCAACTAGAATGATAGGTGTAAAAACCTCTTAACATCCTCTTGATTATCATGCACATAAGGGTACACATTATCACAAATACCATGGGACCATCCCATCTATCATTTATGATGTTATCCCATGTGATTACTAGGTGGATGATGGAAAAGCCTAGCCACACATGGATAATAATTGTCCCTCTTGTATGAGATTAGATGATTAAAATCATTGAGAATAAATGTATCTAAAAGTGAAGTTATATGTGAATGATGAGATGAAAATATTGGAGGTTTCTTAGGGAGATTAAGTATTTGAATTTATGTTATTTAAGTTTTTAACATTTATATTACGTAAGTTTTTAAATTTCATTTTCTTTTTAAAATTTTCATTTATTTGAAATATATTTAACATTTGTATTTTTTTATTTTATTTATTTTAACCAAAGAATAAAAATGAAATAAAAAATATAATTTTATGAATTTTCCAATCTTGCCTCCAAAAATTTCCAAGGAGCATAGATAATGGCTCACAAAAATAATTTAATAAGAATTCAACAAATCCTATTATAACACAAAAGTGATTAGAGGCTATGAAAACTATGATTAACATAATGAGGAGGCATATGAAGGAAAGGTATCCAAATACTAATTAAATATAATTTTTTATTTTATAGACTTATAATATTTTTTCAACTCTATGATTTGCAACTTTTATATGACAAAATTATAGATGTAGAGAGGATAAGACTTCAAACCCTTGGTATGTAAAATATTATTTGATCAAAGTTGTGGGATGAATATTGAGCTCAAAAGTGATAAAAAGAGGTTGTAAGGAGTAATTTGTTTTGGTGAGATGTGAAAGTTTGTAAATTTTATATACTATAGAATTATATATTTTACATTTATTTAAGTTAATGTGGGGATAAATAGTAACAAGCACATAGCTCAAGTCACGAGTGTACCTTAGGGGATATTAGTGACTCACCTCTTGGAGGAAATAAATGAAAATATTTTGCATACAAGTTTGTAAGTTTTTTTATAAGTTATTTTAAATAAATCTATATGTTATTTTATAAAAAATATTACACCTCTTTTAATGACATACATTTTATTATAGGAGTAACACTATGATTGTAGGGCCAAAAAATACATGAAAAAATAGTTGAAAGCTCTAGGATTGGACACAAAATATTTTGGCATGTGGGTCTAGCATAATGGCTATGTGGCAGTTAGAAATATACTATTTAAGTTATTATATATAATTTATATCTATGATTAACTATGTAAATTTTAACCTTAAACACCTATATAACAGTTAAAATATATCTAATTTGTATGTGGATAGACATTTTATCATAGTTGATGGTCATGATATTGAGGATAATGATGACAAATATATTAATTATGTTGAGTACTTTGAGGATGAGGAAGGCTCATCATACACATCTACGTCCTTCATGATCATATAGAAACCCAGAGGGAGGATGACTAGGATTTAAGATAGATCAGGTGCATTTTTAAAAATTTATAATGGATATTATATTAATTTGACTATTCAAAAGGTGTTGTATATTTTTAATGATTTACACTCTACTAGATTGTAAATCTAGAATATAGCCTTCCCACCTCTTTTATCAGGTTGGGGAGATATTGTGACCATATGGGCATGTATTTGGTAGTCTTAGCCCATGGTTTTGATACTCATGGTATTGTAATATTTATTTGACTGTTACCTATTTATGTGCCTATATATACTCACACATATAATACATGAAAAACAAAACTAGATAGTATGCTATTATATTGTAAGATGGTTAAGTTAATATAATAGTAATGCAGGTTACCATACTTTATTTTTTTATTTCTCATAAAGGATTCCAAAGTGAAATTATGGGTATTGTGTAATCTTGTGTGTATGACATTTTTTTTATTATGTTACCTTAAGGATTTTTTTTTGTATTCCTTCTCATGTTTTAGTTTATTAGGTCTATTTTCTCTTTATTTGGTATCATATGTGTTAGCATATTATTACATTGTTAATCTTAGTTTTTAGTTATTAGTTTAGTATGATTGGTAGTTATAGGTTAGTCATAGTTTTTATAATTATTTTTATGTTATATATATTCACCATGATATGTTAATAAAAAATCATAGAATCCATTTACATCTTCATCTGGTATCAAAGTATACCGAACAACCAAGACAATAGCCAAGTGTTGATAAGCACCACAATAAGTGGAGGATGGCTATCTCCATTAGTGACTTCAGATCTATTTATGAGTAGGCTAAAGAAGTTCTAAGTATAATTTATGGATATTTCTCACTCAAAAAGAATTGTTGACAGAGTCAATCTTTTCATTGATGTGATGGCATTTTTGGTTGAGGCTATAGTCCAAACTTGAGACCATGTTTGAATGTTGGAAGAGTTTATAGAAAGTCTGATACTTGCTAGTTAGAGTAATACAAAAAATTTAAAAGTCTGCAGTGAATGCCCCATGAAGAAATTCTACATCCACGTATATATCTGGAGGATAATTGTACTATTGGAATAGTGAAAACATTTGTTTTGTTGTAGGTAATTTATAGGCAAAATATTTGATAGCATTTGTATTATTTTAATAAATTATAGTGTCAATCATGTGACTAGCATACCTACATCAAGAAACCAGCTCCTAAGCCTAAGAATCCTACAATATCCTAAGCCAAAGCTTGTCAAAAAGGTGCCTATAGTAAATGATCCTACTATTGCCCCTCTAAATAATGATGAAAATCCCATGACTATTGCTCTAAGAAGGAATATCTTGTTTTAAGAGAAAAGAAGGTGCTTTTAATCTACTCCTTGAAAAAGGTACACCTGCTTGCTTATAAAATAATTTTGAAGTAATAAAATATTGTTTTGATTGTGAAATCTTATATAAATAAGTAAAGATAATGTCTACACCAAAATTAATCTTATCGGATCCCCAACTTATCAAAGGGTGAAATTTCACCTCATGGAAGATGAACATGCAAATGATTATTCAATTCAAATAATTATGGGGAATTATCATTGATATAATGACCCATCCTGCCAGAGCTGATGAAGAAATGAAATATGAAAAATCAAATGCCAAAGCCCTAATTTTTATCACACTCAGTGTCAGTGATGAGGTTTAAACTCATATTTGATATGCATCAATATCAAAGGAGGATGGGACATCCTATCCACTATTTACAAGGTGAAGAATCAAACTAATATCCTCTATCTCTAGTCTAAGCTTCATATTTCTAGTATGAAATATGGCAAGAAATTTGAAGAGTTCTTATGCTGAGTGGCAGAACTTTAAGCATAATTAGTAGTGTTTAGAGAAATGATCCAGGATAAGCTGTTAGTTTTGATCACATTGCGAGCTCTCCACTCTCAATTGTGCACATTCATCACAACACTGAACATTAAAAATCAAGCAATGTATTTCAAATAACTAGTGAATTTACTTCAAAAAAAGAACTCAACTAGTCTGTGTAAGATGAGTTCAAGAATAAAGCCCTAATTTTTAAGAAACATGGTTCAAAGCTCCCGAAAGGACCACGAAAGCATTCACAACAACAACATAAATATGAGAAGGCAAAATGTTGGTGTCATATTTTTTGCACCAATATACATGACATTGATCATTTCTGGTACAATGCCTTGACACAAGGCTCATCTACTCAAGAGGGCACATCTAGTGGAGATGATTCACATAAATAAAAAAGATGTCCTAATATCACAGCAACTAGAACAAGATGATGAATATAAAGAGAAATTACAATAAAAGTAGATTGCAACACACATAAAAATGTAGTTCTTATCTTCCAAACCTCATTACCAATGAGTAATGTTTGGTTGATTGACTCTGACACAAGTAAGCATATGATAAGATGTAAGGAGGTATTTGATTCAATAATGAATCAACCCACTAGAGATCAATTTCAAATTGGAAATGATAAAGAGTATGTTACATAAAGAATTGACACTATCATCATTCCTCTCAAGACTAGAACCTATACTCTCACAAAGGGACTATATGTCCTCAGCTTGATAATAAATTTATTATCTATAAATTAGCTCTTGAATCCTAAGGTTAAGGTGGAGTTCATGATCGATAATAGAACCAAATCTTGTCTCCTCTCATGTGAAGGTACAATAATTTCTAAATTATTTTTGGAGGATTTATTATTTACCCTAGATTTAGTTTCATCTAATGCAGTTACTCTCTTTGCCTCTACAACAAAATCTAATACACTTTGGCATTATTGATATGGGCAAGTTTCTACTAGCTCTTTGTACCAGCTCAGCTCTAAGGCCATGTTACATGGAATTCCTTAGTTATCCCATTCTTTGATTGTATGCCTTAAATGCCTTATTAGAAAACAACATAGGGTTATATTTGAGCCAAGTTCATCACATGCAAAGGATCATCTTGACGTGGTACATATCGATTTATGCAGATCCCTACCTACTTCTTTCTAAGGATTCAAGTAATTCAAATTGTTCATTGATGATTTATTTTGATATACATGGGTGTTATTTCTCAAGAAGAAGAGTGAAGCCTTTACTCATTTTAAGGTCTTCTACTAGTTTGTTGTCACCTAGTCAAGCATGCATCTTCATATACTCTACTAAGATCGAGGGGGGAATTCACATCAAAGGATTTCATGCCATTCTTGAAGCAAAACAACATCAAACAACATGTGACTACTCCCTATATGCCCTATAAGAATGGAATTGTAAAAAAAACATAATCATTTAGTCATGGAGATGGCTCATTACATGCTTTCCACTATGAAGTTAGAGGCATCATTTTGGGCATAAATAGTTTAGATAGTTATATATCTTCTCAATAGGGCACCTATGAAGATCTTGAAATAGATACACCAAAATAGGTATGGAGTGGTCATAAGCCTTTGATCTCCCATCTAAGAGTATTTGGTTGTACATCATATATTCATATCCTAACTAAAAAGAGGAAGAAGATAAAATTGAAGACACTCTAGTGCTTTCTATTGGGGTTTAGTACTATCTCAAAAACATATCATCTCATGGATTTTGAGACAAAAGATTTATGAAAGTTGATACGTGGTTTGTGATGAGTCATCATTTGACTCATTGACATAGAAGTTGTCAGAACATACCACCTCTCATAGACTATTCCCATAGTTAGATGATGAGAATGGAGAATCTTGTCACAAAGAAGGTGATTTTTAAAGAGAATTGTTTGTCAATATTGGAAATTTGGAAAAAATTATAAATCAAATCAGTAGTAACATTGACATCTAAAAGGAGTATAAATCACTATTAGTGACTCACACTTGAACATTATTCTATATACTTCATGAGGATTTTTGAACATAAGATAGGTGAGAAATGAATTTAATCTTGCACTAATGAGTTTAGTAGTTGATAGCACCAAACCAAAGACAGTTTGATTGGCTTTATGTCAACCTCAGTGGAAGAAGGCCATGGATGTTAAATATGAGGTCCTAATAAAAAATGGGATGTGGGAACTTATCCATCTACCTATAGGGAATAAATCCATTGAATAAAAGTGTATTTTCAAGATAAAATACAAGGAAAATGGATCTATAAACAAATACAAAGCATGACTTATTACAAAGGGATATGCTCAATAAAAGGAATTGATAATGAGGAGACCTTTGCACCCACTGTTAATATCAATACCATCATAGTTGTTTTCACACTCGTAGCATAAAAGGGAAGGATGTTTTAATAGATGGAAGTTACAAGTGCATTCATGAATGGTGATCTCAAAGAAGTGTACATGACTGAACCAGAAGGCTTCATTGATGAACAACATCCACAAAAGGTATATCATCTAATTAAGTCACTTTATGGACTTAAAAAAATACCAAGGGCATGGTACATTAATATAGATGATCATATATTGTAGCATGGATTCATTCGTATCCCCTTAGATTTAAATTTATATATTAATAAGATAGGCACATAGATTATCATTCTTGTTTTGTATGTGGATGATCTTGGGATCATAAGAAGTTTAGATGATCTTTTTGAAGAAGTAAAGAATGACTTAAATAAATTATTTAACATGAAATACTTGGGGCTACTTCATTTTTATCTTGCCTTAGAGTTATGGTAAAATAAGAATCATATTTTTATTTCATAGGTGAAATATTCCAAGGTGCTAATTAAGAAATATGGGATGACAGATTGTAACCCATTATCAACTCTGATGGAGAAAGGTTTGCAACTATCCTGATTTCAGGATTTACCTCAAGTAGATGAAACTCACTATTGGAAAATTGTTGGGAGTCTCATTTACTTGACATGTGCTAGACTAAATATATGCTTTGTTGTCATCTATCTTTTGAGATGCATGTAGGATCCAAAGAAGTGTCATTGGGTTGCAACGAAGCATATTTTAAGATATGTTTGAGGTACAATAGATTATAATCTAGAATATAATAATAACTCACATTTATTCTTTCAAGATTACACAGACTCAAACTATGCTAGATCTGTTGATGATATCAAATCAACTTTAGGATATATTTTTCATCTTATATTTGGACTAATTTTTTGTATTAGTAAGAAGCAATCTGTAGTTTTTATCTCATATATATAGGTATAATATTATGTTGCACAAGGAGCTATGTGTGAATTAATTTGGTTACATCACATTCTATTTAACATAGAAATTCATGAAGATTAGACACCAACCCTTTTCTATGACAATAAAGGTGTGTTGAAACTTGTCAAGAATCTAGTGTTTCATGAAAGAAACAAAAACATTGAGGTCCAATGCCATTACATTCATAATAAGTCTTGAAACACCACATTTAGCTTTAGTACTACTTAACAGATTCAAAGATGGTAGATATACTCACCAAGTCACTTGGAAAGGTGAAATTTGATCTATTTTGGGGGTACATTTGTAAAAACAATGTAATTAAGGGGGGGATGTTAGCTTATGATTACATTTTTAATCTTAGCTATTAGTTATTATTTTAGTATGGTTGGTAGTCACATGTTAGTTATAATTTTTTTAACTATTTTTTTGTTGTATATATTCACCACGATGTGTTATTTAAAAATCATCAAAGCCATTTACGTCTTCAATATCAAGGTCTTATCTTTACAATGTAAATAGTAAGGGGTTTTTTAAATTTTGATAAACTATTATTCGAGTGGGAGTTATGTGTGTGATATTTTTTTGAGTAAAAGAGAACAATGGGAAGCACAAGGATAGAGATTGAAAAATTAGATTATAAATATTTTGATTTGTGAAATCTCAAGATGGAAGATATTATTATGGACAAAGATCAATGGGTTTCTATATCAAGAGTGAAACATGTGGGGATGAAGGTATAATATTAGGAAAATATTGATATAAAGACAAAGAGTTGAATAAGATTGTTTTAGATTTAATTTTTCTAAATCTATTGATGGAGAAAACATCTAAAGAACTATGGGATATGTTGGGGACTTTTTATTAGACAAAGTATCTAGTGAAATAACTATTTATTTGACATAAGTTGTATTCATTGAGAATGAACATTGATGACTCTAGAAATTAACATTTGAATGATTTCAACACTGTGGTAAGTCAGTTAATTTTTGTTGAAGTTAAAATGGTTCAAGAAGAAAAGTGTCTTAATTTTATTTATTCTTTGATTGAGTCTTGAGATAATTTAGTTATATAAATAACTACTATTGTGCATTGACATTAAAAATTAAGAACATAGTGGGAGCCTTATTATCAAAATAAACGATGTATAAATATGAAAAATATTATTGAATAAAGGATGCCTTATTTGTAAGAGGTCATTCCAAATGAATAACTAAATAAAATCAATAAATTCAAAATCTAGAGGTAAATCTAAGATTACAATAAAAGATAAAATAAAATGCTATGACTATGTTAAAACAAGGCATTGTAAGAAAGCCTAAATATGGAAATATTGAAAAAGGTAAGTCATATAATGATACCCATTTTGTAGAAACAAAGTCCTCTAGTAAAGACTCAAGTGATTTATTCTTGGAAACTTCAAGATTGCATGCATATGATGGTGATTTGTTTATTGATTTGGGTGTATCTTTTAATATAACCCTTCATATAGATTGGTTTTATGAATATGAAAAGGTCAATAGAGGTGATGTCTTCTTAGGAGATAAATCAACCTATAAGATAAAGGTCAAGGGAGATTCAAATTGAGTTTTAATTATGGAAGGGTTAAAACCCTCCCTAGTGTTATGCACATTTTAGGTTTGACTAGAAATATAATATCTATAAGTAATATGAATGATGAAAGTGTGAAAATAATATTTAATAAAGATAGTTATAATATGGTTCATAGAGCAATGATAATTGTGAAAGGAGTCCTTATAAGAATATTATTTAATATTAAGGCAAACATAATAAGTGATGAATGTAATAGCTTTGTGGTTCTTGAGGTGAACAATATTTCAAATCAAAATCCTACATTTATTTTAGAGAATATAATGTTATGGATATAAAGGATGGGAAACATTGGATATAAATGCCTTTAAGCATTAAAATCTAAAGGTATGTCTGAAGGAATTTTTGACTGCCCATTAAACATTGATTTTAATGAGAATTGCATGTTTGGTAAACAAATTTGTGTGATTTTTTCTAGTAGTGTTATAATTTTTGAAGGTATTTTTCATTTAGTGCATAATGATGTATTTGGACCTGTGAAGCATCTATCTCAAGTGAAATCTCAATATTATGTTTCTTTTATAGCTGACTACTCAATAACAACTAGGGTTTATTGTATCAAAGCTAACTATAAGGATTTATGTAAGTTTAGGGACTTTAGGCTCTTATTGAAAATAAAATAAAGAAAAAGATTAACATCTTTAGTAATGATAATGGTGGAGTTTACCACTCAAATGTTTTCAAGTAGTTCTGCAAGGACTATGGAATAGAAAGGTAAAAGACAACTCCATATACACTATAGTAGAATGGAATTACAAAAACAATGAATAAGAATATGATGGATAAGTTAAGAAACATTCTTGGTGATGCAATATTAGAAATAAATTTTTGGGAAGAAACAACCTCAATTGCTTACCATTTGATCAATATATCACCTATATCAGTCCTGTTTGATAAAAATCCACATGAAGCATGAATTGGTTAGAAACCCTCTCTCAAACATCTTAGATTTTTTTTGATTTTGATGCTTATATGTATATTCTAGAGAAAAAATGATTAATTTGAAAAAAAAATTATTTTCATTGGTAAATATGAGGGGTTTTAAAGGGAATCCACACTATAAATAAGGATAAAAAATATGAAAAATATAGCTCAATGAAACTCTTCTACCAGCCTATAAATATAGCTCAATATTGCATCCCCAAAGTTTTTTTTTGTGAAAAATTCCAACTTTGGAGTGAAGGGAAAAAATGGAGAAATATTTGGGTTTAGAAGTCAATGCATAGAAGTGGAATTAGAATTTTGTGACATGCAGTTGGATAATTATTTGTAATAGGATCAATGTTTTATTTGTGTAAGATAGCGTGGTGTGAATATGTGAAAAGATTTTAAAAATAAGGTTTTGGGTCGAATATGCAACATAAATGGAGTAAGGAACTTGATAAAATCATAATAACACATCCAAATGCAGAGACAACTCTCTTAGAGTAGTATCACACAAAATAATTGGCACAAATCAAATAGTTTAACTCCAAAATTTTTGGAATGAATATTTCACTCTAATATTCTTAGAGTTGAATTATAAGTGAAGAAAAATGGGATACTTGGGGCATGTGTTCGCTAGAGATAGTTTTCATGATATATTTTGACACTTAGCACTTAAAGGATCCTATATAAGGAAGTGTAAGCCCCAAAATTTGTGTTAATCTTAAAGTTTTTAGGGAAAATCTGTCAGAATGTACATTAAGAGAAAGTGAGAGAACATAGGAAGAATTGTTTATAGCCTTGAGTGCATGGAATTATGATAGAATCCATTACTATATGGAGAAAGATTGCATAGTTTGTAGCTTACACCTTGGAAGAAAACATTGTAATATGTTATTTAGTTCAATTTTTTAATAATAATAATAATAATAATAATAATAATAATAATAATAATAATAATAATAATAATAATAATAATAATAATAATAATAATAATAATAATAATAATAATAATAATAATAATAATAGTGTTTTAGACTTGATTTGTGTGTGTGAATGTGTGTTTTCTTAGTTGTTGTGTTGGGGATTTCCTTAATTGGAAACCCATCCCTTAATAATTCATCAAAATAGGATGTTCCAGGATACGATTCACACTTAGATTAACTCAGGAAATAGTAAGAAGTCAAAATTAAGGAGCACAGAGTGTGACCAAAGGTAGAGGGACCCATAAAAAGATGAAGAATGGGGTTAGTGGGCTTGGCAACCATGCTTAGGAAAAGATTGATATGACAAACAATCCTAACCTAGGTAAAATTGTAGCACATAATTTGAGTAGGAACATAGGAATTATGAAGATAAGCTTGCGGCTAAGAACCAATAAATTTAGAGAAGTATTAGATGCATTTGAAAGGCTTAGGATGAAATGAGGAATAATGTGGAGTAGGATAAGTCCTAGAAATAATAAATTATACTCAAGTGTAGAAATCACGACAAAGGATAAGTAATACAATATGGAGAAGGATCTTGTACTAAAATTAGGTATCTAGTGTTATTTACTCAAAAACTTATGGAATGTGATAATTACATTACATGAAGTTCCACCAAATGTAACACTACCAAATTCAACTTTGGAAGTGCCCATGATTTAAACTCTCAATAATCATAATGTTTCCTATTCGAATTGTGGGCACTTCTATAAGTTCTCTCTTTCACCCATTTGCCATTCCTCTCCATCTCTCCCACACAATTTTGTTATGTATTCCTCCATTCACTCTAGTAGTTCACCTTACAAGTCATATAAATCTTAAATCAATGTCTCAATATTTATACAACCATCGTTTGTCAACAAAATAATAAATTCACATTTTCCATGATGCCACACTCATGATATGAAAAATTTCTCAAAGAGATGCCCACACTCTTGGACTACAAAGATTTCAATATATAAACAAATTAGTTTTTTAAAGAGGCCTTCAAAAATTTTAATCAAATGCAATGAAAGCAAAGAACAAAGAGTATACTCATAGAATAAATCCAAATTGCACGTGCACCCTCTATATCTTTGTGAGGCATTGAAATTGTTTCACTAAATCCAAAAAGCAATGAGCATACTCCTAACATGTGTGGAAATAAGAGATTTGGAATACGCTGTGGACATCCATCATACTAGAAGGAATTGTGTCAGATGTTATATTGACAATCAACTATTGTCATATACCTCTGCCACAATGTAGCCTTTTTTAGACTCTCTTTCAAATTTCCCCCCTTTTTGAATCTACTATCCAATCTCCAAACCTTGTCAATAGTTGAGAGTAATTTTTGAATTATCTTTATCAAAAATAAAAATAATAAAACGCTTATCATTTTTTCTTCTCATTTTTTCATTTAAAAAAAAACAAAAAAAATAACAACATTAGATATAAAAAATTGTACAAATATCATAAATTTACAACACATTTATGACACTAAAAAATATATGAAATACTTGCATTACATTTACGATGATTTTTTTATACAATAATATAATATTTATGATACTTCTTGAAAATTTTAATCATACTTATTAGACTCTCTTATGAATGTTTACACCTTCAAATTTGTATTGATGTACTAAAGTGGCCAATACTCACAAACTTGGGAAATAATAATAAAATAATGAAAAATTATATTAAATTTATGCATATCATGAGGTTGCTTCTAGTGCTATATGTGTTTGCATTTTCTACTTGGAAAAAATTGTCGGTAGAGGGGAACGAGCTCTTTATTCTCGATGAAGAATAAAGATATGATTACCTTTGATTTACTCGCCGAAAGAAATACTCGGCCGAAATAATTTTATTGAAGAAAAAAGAAACCATTTCATTGATTCGCCAATATCACAAACGTTGGGTAGAATATGGAGTTGTGAGGTCTCCAACATTGGAAAGTGTTACTTGCCATATCTGCATTCCTAATATTGTTTACATGGGATGTAGTCAAGTCATGCAGAAGAGGGGATTACTGGAATCAGGGGTTTCACTGTTTAATTCTTGGGATACTTTGACAACCAAAATGTCAATGGCTGTGGTACATCCCTAGAAAAAGATTGAAAATGTTGTTTACCAGACAATTTTCTATTGATATTTCCAGACTTGTCTTTCTGTGTATTCCTGGGATACGTGTTGCCTGGGTTGGCCTTTTCTGACTCGGGAGGAAGCGGGACGAATATAGCAGCTTTTTCAGTAAGTTTATCCTTCCATATGGCCTCTGTGAAGTTTTTGAGCTTCAAAATTATAACAATCCAGCAATCATATATGAAAGGAGCGGTTGGTTCATTTCATCTAGTGCAGTTCTCTCTGTTGGAACCATATCTCTTGTGTTTTACTTAGGCTGCGTACTTTTAGATGGTAAGGCTTTCAGTGACCATCTAATTCACAAGGTTTCGCAAACCTTTTAAACCATTTCTATGCGACTTCCATGGTGGATATGTTCATGTCAGCGAAGCAGACTCTAAATCACCATAGTTCCATGCAGTTGAATGAAGATCCAGGAGGTATGTTCAACCTCACCTCGTATCATATACTTTTCCATACTTTTAACTCTCCCTCTGAGTTTTTTTTATGGAAGCAGATGACTCATGTTTAGCCAACAGAAAAGACCAGAGTTTCCTTTTTAAGTGCTTAACGCCCACTCGGGCAAATCCCGACTGGAGGCATTTGCGGAACATTGTGAATTAGATTGTCACCGAACTAAGTAAAACACAAGGGATATGGTTCCAACAGAGAGAAGTGCACTAGATGAAATGAATCAAACGTTCCCGTCATTTTTTATTGTTGAAATTGTTAACATTTTGAAGCGCATAAACTTTAGAGGCCATATGAAAGGATAAACTTGCTGCCAAATGTGCTATATTCGTCCAACTTACTCCCGAGCCAGCAAAGGCCAACCCAGCTGGCACGTATCCCAAGAATTCACAGAATACAAGTCTGGAAATATCAAGGTTGGATGGGTAAAACACCGTTGTATAACAGATTGTATCGTGTCGAGGTGGATACAGAAAAAAACAGTGGCATGGAATGTGTGTGCAAAGCTATCTCCGCGCATTCTTACAGTAATGAGAGGGAGTTAATGAATCTGGCAATCACCTGCTTGTGTTTTAGAACTAACAGATGTGTTACCTCAATACTGCAGCCAATGGGCACAAGAATTCCAAGAAAGGGCACGAAAAGCAACTGAACTAGCAGAAAAGCTCAGGAATAATGAAAAAGTGGAGTCCAGCTGATAGAGCAGCAGCAACAAGAAAACATGAACGAACTGAGTAAAAGAGCATCAGCAAAGTTATAAAAATGGATGATGAGAGCAGAATAGTGTGAGTGGTGAAAACAGAATGAAGAAAACGTCTCGGTAGGAGTGAAAAAAGTGAAGACATCGAAGCAGAAAGGGATAGTGGAGGTGAAATTAGGGAGGTTAGAATTGGTATGGAAGGGTTTATTACATGAATGGACCTGCAACATATTTACTCTCTCATAAATATTTAAGATTTTAATAACATTAAATTTGTATATGCATTTCTTTAATGTGTGTTCTTTTTTATTGTATGCCTGAATTATTATAATTTAAGTGGTTGTTTTATAAATTTAACAATTACCAAATAAAAGTAAGGATGTTATTTTTTTTAGGTATATGTGGAGATTGAAATAGATAAGGTTGGGAATGCTATTAATATTGTTGTGAGGTATTCAAATCATAAATTTAAAAAGTAGAAATAAATTTGTATAGGATGAATTGATGAAAAAATCAGTTCTAAATAAGATTTTGAAATTTTAAAATAACAGTTTCCTTCCACTATGCAAGAATGTGTTAGTGTACTAAGTACAATGATAACATATATTAATCAGTCTTGAAAATTATCTATATTAATATTTTTTCTAACTCTTTTGATTATAGACTGTTCTTATATTTTATATTATATTTATAAGCACTGAAAAATAAATATAAAACTTGAGCAAGGTGGTCTTGACTTTTGTTGTATTTTTTATCTATCCCTTTACAAATAATAAGAATGAACACCTGTCCATTCACAACAATAAAATTAATTTATTATTTTTAAAAAAGAAAAACATTTTTATATAATCAAATAAGTATATTAAAAAAATATATATAAAATTAATAAAATAGTGTATTAGATAAAATAAATATTATAGATTGCAATCGAGGAGAATTTTTTTTAAAGATATTACAAACCATTTTAACACATGAAAAATAAACATTGTTTTGTAATTTTAAGGTATTGCAATGCAAAAATCTAAATCAGAAAGTAATATACCAGAAACTGGCTGACATAGCTGTCAATTTAATTCAGAACTTAGTTGTAAGTCTTGTGAGGCCATCAATCCATTGATCACTAAATGCCCACATTATTTTAAAAATAGAGAGCTTGACAGGCATGGGTGGTCATGAGATTTAAACCCGTTTAAAAATTACTTCCATCCATTGCACTACGATTGCAATGAAATATGAAAAATCTAGCCTTCAACAAACCTATTCCATTTTTTAACTTTTGAAATAGCCATGATTATTGGAGTACATTTCATGGATCTGTATTTATTATATATGATTTGTAACCATAGAGAAAATGTCCCGCTCAAAAGATTACACATATTTTAGGGAACAATCCAACAAAGAGTAGACGTTGAAAACTCTAATACGTACACATACGAGACACACATTGGGTACATATCTAATTTTTTTAAATATTGACAGGTGTTCTACAGAGGAAAATGATTTTGTTGAAGATAGAGAACCCATTTATCCAAACATTCTGTGTGGAAAATATGACCGCAATCTGTGACCAACCTCACCTATTGATGGCTCTCGAAATCGCATTAACAAACAAAGCATGTACTTACCCTACGGCCTCCTCTCACCATACCAAATATCTGTGAGGTAATGTGGTTTAATCCGTTCTCATCATTTGCAGGCCAAAGCATTTGGGGTTGGGAAATTCACCCAAAAGTTTGAGTGATTTGAGAAGGCCGTAGACATGATGCCTTGTGTATCCAACATAAAGGTTAACCCAAAGCATGGCCTCGGGAAACAAATTTTGTGAGAATTTTTCTTAGCTTCCTCCGTTGCTTTTATATCATTGGTTAGAGTAATGTCCCAATCAATTGGCTATTCATAATTAGTTTTTGTAGATATTGAAATATGATTTATATAGTACTTCAGTCTTGCACATTTGGAAAATATTTATTATCGCTATAATTTGTTTTCTTGACATCACTGATATCGAAAGACTCACATTCATTATTTTTTTTGTGCCTAATTTCTAATCCCTTAGTCTGCCCATTGTTATGTTGATGACTTAGGCCTTCTATATTATGCAAAAAGATATAATCTTGATAATTATCCATCACTCCTAATTTTGGACTTCGATTTATTTTCTATCTCCCTGGACACTTGCTTCCAAAGTGGACACCTAAGTTGACACAACTATCCATTTTATTAACAAAGTGTCAAGTGCCCAAAAATCATCCCTTTTAAAAAAAAAAAACGTATCCAAAAGGTCAACCTAAGTTCTTTAATGTGAGATATTTCCAAAAGATATTAGTATATATAACAAGTTAAACACTCATTCATTACTCACATGGAAATCATATAAACTTGCAAGGCAATATACAAAGAAGCATTCACTAAAGCATTCAAGTGAGAATCTGCCCTATTTGTCCCTATTTTCATATTAGTTACAGGAGCAGTCTTTCTACAAAGTCTGAAGCATTCAAAGAGAATCCCATGATCCGTATTTTCCAAGTTATAAGCCAGGTCATTACATATATTTGATTATCACACATTTCACCCTTGTTCACATACAAACCAACATATAGGGGATAACTACATTAGTTTGAGACTCTCTTCAGATTATCATCATTCATTCACCACTTGGAAATTACATACAACTAAACAAGACAATATACAAAAAAACCATTCAATAAAGCAATCAAGTGATTAAATCTACCATATTTATCGCTATTTCCATTTCAATCATATGAGAAATCTTTCTAAAGGTTTAAAGCATTCAAAGAGTAGGTCATAAAACATATTTTCTAAGTTACAAGCTAGGTCATTGCATGTTTTTTTCTTATCACACATTTTACTCTTATGGATATATAATCCAACACATAGGGGAGAGTAACATCAGTTTGAGTCCCTCTTCGGAGTAATGGCTATGTAGGCAACACCCATTGATAGAGGGGTATTTGGGATCATATCGACA